>OY998239.1:41538995-42100161 GCA_963922005.1 Cornus suecica
CGAGGGGTAAAATAGTCATTTCAAGGGTATAAATGAAATTTAAAAATTTATCTCAAATATTTTGACATAGGACATGCGATAGAAATAAACGGAACATAATTCAAAGGTACGAGGCGAGAGATATGAATTTTTGAAAATCGCATCGGACAACGCTAACCCAAACAGAAAGTTTACGTACTTCTCTTTCACCAAGGGTGAAATAGTCATTTCAGGGGTAAACTAGTCATTTCAAAGTAAAAATACAAAGTTCTTACTTAGGCCAAGCCATAGAAACAAACATGGCTCAATTCGGAGTTGTTAAGTGGGAGAAAAGAATTTTTGAAATTCGGAGTTTGCATGCCACGGTAGCAGTCCTGCACTGAAGTGTTTGGAAGTTGAGCCACTGGTTTTTGAAGAAGTTTCAAAACATGCAAAATTTCATGTTTTGCAATATGGCTCCGATTTTCGTGCCATTGGTCCCAAACAATCACAAATATTTGAAAAGTGAGTTATGCATTCACGGATCACAAAAATAATCACCGAAAGCTGAGAAAACGCACAAAAGGAAAACTTTGTACAAAAGTGATTCTCTAAAGTTTCATAAAATTATCCATCTTGCCCCCGGTCTCCGTTTTAGTATACCCCCGACTTTTAAAATATCAAGACATTTTCAAAACAACTCAATACCCTTTAAAAACTCAAAATTTTACTTGGGGTCACGGGGGTGAGCAAAAACAGTTTTTTCATTTAAAATCCAAATGAACTTAAATGCATGTCTTATGAAAAATTCGTTTCCGGGGAAACAAACCATAAAACCAACGGCAATAATAAAGCAAATTTAAAGACACTCAAATGGAGCAAGGAAATGAAGAACCAAAATAAATGGCAATTCTATGGGAAAGGCAAGTGACTATACACAAAACCAAAGGCCTTGTAGCCTGATGGTATCACCTTTCCTCCCCAAAGGCGAGGTTAGGGGTTCGAACTTATAATCCGAAGATGGATGCACAATCCAGTTGCAACTTAAAATCCAACACAAGTCTACCCACACATAATTACACAAACGGACACAGACCAACACCAATTGAATTCTCAATACAAAAGGTGAACACTCTATACATTATGTGTAACACCCCGTGTTATTTTCCTTTTTCCAAAAATTATTTCCGATTTAATTTCAGTTATGACGTCAATTGTTCATGACGTTCATGTTATTCTTGATATTTCGCGTGTAAATTTTTCGCGTTTTACGTTTCGGACTTGGAGGGACTACGTTACGCGAATTCTTATTCTCGACTACGCGGTTTCATTTTGACGTTTGGCATTAGAGATTCGATTGGGTGGCGACACGTTCTGTCGTTCGACGTTAAGTGTTCCGACATTTGGGTTCCTACCCCGGTGTAATTATTTTGGACTATTTTAGTTATTTGGCGTCCCGTGGACTTTCGGGGTCGCGTGATATTATATATGAGAGTCCCAATATATATTTTGGAATTATGGGGTATCCCGTTTATTTTTCGAGTTCGCGTGATATACATTGCGAGCCGATTCGGGATTCATTTTAGTTTATATCCGACTATATAGCCGAATTATTTATTTCAGACTTTATTAGTTATTCGGAGTACCGTGGGGTTTTCGGTGATTTAATCGGTGGATAAATTTTGTGCCCCAGAGCTTTTATTTGGGCATATATTATTTATTTGGATTCCGGAGAATTTTATGGGCTCACGTGGAATTATTTTGGAGTCCCCGGTATATTTTACGGGACTTATTTTATTTATATGAATTTGATTATGATTATATATATATATGGGTTTCATACCCTAAATTATTTATTTTAGCTATATTATTTATTTGGGCGTTTTGTTTATATTTTCGGGCACGTGTTATATTATTTGGGGGTTCCCGATACATTTTCGGGATTTATTATACATATATATTATTAATTGGGGGAAATATATATATATATATATAGATGTAATATATGTCTTGGGGTTAAAGTGTGAATTGGCAAGACATGAGAGTCACACATGTAAATATGGGAATTGGAGAGTTATTTTAGTAATTATGAAAAATGAGATAGTCACTTGTGTAATTATGCTAAGTATGAGAGTTGGTTTTGTAATTGGCCTAAATATATATACAAGTGAACGATTGTGGGTGTCTGATCCAGAGCTCTTATTCCTTTTCTTTGACGAACCACAACACTAGCTTCTTCATCCTTTTCTAGTCACCGATTGAGAGTGTGTGAGAGAGAGAGAGAGAAGGCTGTGATGGAGGACGCATGGAGCCGTGCGTCGGACTACACGACTTGGTGACTTGGAGGTCGCCGGACGTGGCGACCCAGGTGCGGTTTAGCTCGCCGGAGTAACGGCGAGCTGGAGGCAGAAGCGGCGTGCAGCAGGGAGCTCGCCGGAGCTGGTAGTGACGGCCAGCGGTGGAGCAGATCGTTGGTAGTGACGATGAACAGTAGCGAGTCAGACTGAGTCGGGCTGACTCAGTGGCGAGTTGGGTTGTGTTTGGGCTGATTTTCGGAGGATAGCTCGGCCTCGGTACCGTGTACGATATATCCGAAATTGATGCGAAACCGTTGAGTGGTTTGCCGGGAATTTCAGAATTTCGGTATGAATTTCAGTTTCGTTTTCTGTAGATTTGTCCCGAATTAATTATCGATTACTAATCAATTTTAATTATATTGAATAGGGCGGTAAGGCGTTCGTTTCGATATATGCGAAATATTTTTCGGACGACTTTGGTCGGTGGGCGTTATATTCGGGCGTCGGTACTGTTCACGGCGGGCCCGAAACGGCTATTCTGTAAGCGTATTCAGGTGGGAAATTTTATTTCTCACTCCGCATTATTGAAGTAGTTTAGGGTGTGCAAACCCTTAGTTAATTTAATATAGATATATTAAATGGTTAATTTAAACATCTATAATTGGCTTAGAAGCGATGTAGGACTTGAGATTAATTTAAGAAAATTAATTAAATTATTTCCTACGAGATTAAATATATTCCTAATTGAATTGAATAGGAATAGACGGCTTAGAAATTCCCTTGAGAATTAAATGAGCTAGAGGATTATGTGAACGTGAGAGACGTGAAACTTAGACGCTATGCTAGGTTCCTCTCATTATACGTGGATTATCTGTTTAAATTATTTTAAAGGCATGTCAAGAGAAATTGAAATATTTTCTAAGGAATTAAAGAAAATATATTTGTGAAAACATGAATTGTATATGAATTTGTTTTCATATGATTTAAATGTTTTATTGTATTTTAAAGCATGCAAAGTGATTTTGAGATTTATGTTGATATTACCATGTGGATATTTTCATAAATGTGTTGCAAGACATATTTATGTTGAGGCGCGATTATTATTGAGGCCCCGGATGCATATTGAGTTGATATATGTGGGGTGTAATTATGTATGGATGTCTTTGTGTCGAACCGTCGCAACAACTGGCCAGGTATAGGTGTCTCCCACCTCCGGACTAGTAATCTGGGAATTGGGGATATAGGGTTGGTTGCTGCCCCATCGTGGTGGTACGCGCCACTCTCGGATCTTCGTAGCATGGAAGTCGCCTGTGGGGGCTCTCATGCGACCGTCTTCCTTGTTGAAGTGAGAAGTTTCAAAATCACTTGGGAAGAGTCGGTGCGGTGCTCGTTACTCATAGTATGAGTGAGTGCGTGTTCGTTAACCCCGAATTAGGGCAAAGAAGGTTTCATGGGGTTTCTGCCATGAGGTTTATGAGTCATATTGCCTTGTATAGCATTATGTGATTTCATTTGATATGTATATATGATATTGTTACATGTGATGTTGGAACAGGTTTATATGTGTTATTATTACCTGTGGATTGTGGAGCATGTTAATTATGTATTTTATTAAATGCTCAACTGATAGTGATTAATGTGAAGGAAAATGATTGCCTGTTGTAATTAATAAAGTAATAAAGTATAAAGAAATGTATATTTTATACTTGTGATTTTATATACTTTTGTACCCTTGGGGGATGCTAAGTATATTTGTGTAGTGACCTTTGTGGTTAGTTGCGGTTAGGGATGGACTGCATAGTTGATTTTTGAGTTGATACATTCGAGAAGGCGGGGTTAACAGTTTGTGATGGTGATTAGTTGTGTGACCTCTTTGGAGATTTGAGGTTATGGATTTATTTTTGTTACTCTTATCCGGCTGTCTGTCAGAAATGGAGTTTTTCAAGTTTTGAAAACAAACTCATAGTATTTAACAGGAAAAACCCGTTTTCGCCTACCCCCGTAGTCAGGACATGCAACAACGGAGACCGGGGGCAAGACGGTCATTTTTACTATATGGTTTCTTAAAGAAAACTATTTTATTATTTCCTCGAGATTCTGAGATTCCGAGACTTCTTTCTCAAGATCTCGACCTGTAGAATTTTGAAAGGTGTTCCATTGTTTCACCTTTGTTTCCTATCATTTCTAAGTCTCGGGTATGAGCCTTAGTGTTGTTCAGGGCACACCTATAGTGTTGCCATTTCCTTTTCTCTGGGTTGTTGATGTCACCACCTAGGTGATTTGAGTGGTTACACATGTTAGGGGCATGGATGCCAAGTGGTAGATTTTGATCCTTGTGGATATTAGAGGTGAGTGTGATTCCCTCTGTTTGGAGTTTCTGGTTAGCGTTGTAGGCGCTTGATGATTTGTTAGATTGGACCTTAGGGTTGTGTACCTAGCATACGTTGGCGAGAGTAGTGTAGACTACTGGTGTGGTGCTTGGAGTACGAGTCTTAGTCGTATCTTATAAGCCCGTGTTGTGTATTTATATATATATACATATATATTTATCCCTAATATATATATATATATATTCATTTACGGTAGCATGTGAGCACGTACCTTGGGTTTTCGTGGCTGGGTTATGTTGTGGGCTATGTATCTCACTGGGTGGTTTAGTTGGTGATGCTTTCCAGTGGTGGGAGTCAGTTACCACTAAAGAAGAGAGAGTCACGTTGACTTATTCTTAGTTCTAGGCTCGTTTTGACGAGAAGTATTTCCCATTCGCAGTGAGGGAAGTAAGAAGAGGGAGATATGAGTGTTGTAGAGTGTGAGCAGGATTTCACCAGCTTATCCTTGTTTTCACCAGAGGAGATGAATACGGAGGAGAAAAAGAAGAATTATTTTGTGCACAGTTGGTCATATCAGCAGTTGCATTATGGCAGGGTGTACAACATCATGCCTTATTATTCTTGGGCACCTCAGGCTATTGTGGGTATGTTTCCTATTTATGGTAGACTCGGTCGAGTTCTTTTTGTTACTGGTGCATCACATTCTTTTTTGTCTCGGTCGTTTATTGCTTTATCTGGATTGTTGATTCAGTCTTGTAGTAGACCCCTCAGTATTTCCATGCTAGTAGGTGTTGATGAGATTTTACGAGAGAGTTGTGGACAGGTCCCTATTGATATTGGCAGGCTTAGATTTCTAGTTGATTTGTTAGTACTTGATATGCACTCTTATGATGTGATACTTGGGATGAACTGGTTATCTCACTACCATGTTCAGTTGGACCATCATGGTAAGACGATAGTCTTTGCGATACCGGGTCAGGAGATGTACTTGATTGCTATGCCTCGTCCACAAGGAGGGTCTAGTACACATTTATTTTATATTGATATAGAGACCTAGGACGAGGCTACTATATCTATAGATAGTATCCCTATAGTGCGTGATTATTAGGATATCTTTCAGAAGATACCAGGGTTGCCACCAAGTCGTGAGATTGACTTTGTTATTGATTTATCTCCAGGCATCAAGCATATTGCTAAGGCACCATATAGGATGACACCGATGGAGATGCGGGAGTTGAAGGATTAGATTCAGCAGCTTCTTAGTTAGGGTTTTATTCGCAGGAGTACTTCACCTTGGGGAGCGCCAATGTTATTTTTGAAGAAGAATGATGGTTCTCTTCATCTTTGTATTGATTATAGGGAGCTTAATAAGGTCACGGTCCGCAACAAGTATCCGTAACCTAGGATTGATGATTTATTTGATCAATTGAGGGGAGACACCTACTTCTCAAAGTTAGATTTGAGGTCTAGTTATCATCAGTTTCGTGTTGGGGAACAGGATGTGCCCAAGACAACGTTTCTCACTAGGTATGGGTTGTATGAGTTCCGTGTTATGCCTTTCAAATTGATCAATGCTCATGCTGTCTTTATGGATCCAATAAAGAGAGTATTCAGATCATTTTTAGATCAATTTGTCATTGTGTTCATTGATGACATATTGGTCTACTCTCTGTCTGAGGAAGAGCATGCCAAACATCTATGCAAAGTTTGAGAGCACCAACTCTATGCAAAGTTTGAGGAGTGTGTTTTCTGGAAGAGAAAGGTGAAGTTTTTAGGCCATGTAGTGTTAGAGAAGGGGATAGCAGTGGACCCAGCGATAGTCTCAGCGGTTCTAGAGTGGGGATAGCCTACCTCACCTTCAGAGGTTTGTAGTTTTCTGGTATTGGCAGGTTATTATCATAGATTCATTCAAGGTTTCTCTAAGATCGCCGGTCCGCTCACCAACTTGACTAGGAAAGGTGTACCATTTGTTTGGGATGATCACTGTCGGACAACTTTTGAGGAACTGAAGACTAAGTTGACATCTGCACTTGTTCTAGCCACTCCATAGAGTGGGGTTGAGTATCTTGTTTACACCGATGTATCGTTGCAGGGTCTGGGTTGTGGGTTGATGTAGGAGGAGAGACCAATATCTTTTGGTTCACGTAAGCTCAAGCCACATGAGCTTAATTACCCTACCCATGATTTGGAGTTGCCAACGGTGGTTTCTGTATTAAGGATTTAGAGACATTACCTCCTGGGTAAGACTTTCAGATTATTAAATTATGACAAGAGTTTGCAGTATTTGTTTACGCAAAGGGAGTTCAATATAAGGCAGCACAGACAGCTGGAATTTGTGAAGGACTATCACTTCTCCATTTAGTATCATCCAGTGAAGACTGATGTAATGGAAAATGTCCTCAGTCATCGACCCTATGCTAGTCTTTCAGCTTTGTTCGAGACTGCGTGGAATATGGTAAGGTCAGTTGGTGAATGAGCTAACGCTTTTTCTGTGTTTGTTGTGGTGACACTTGTTATCATTCGAAAAGTGATTGAGCCCAAATAAGCAGACCAACAGTATATGGATAAAGGTGCAGAGTTAGCATCAGGGGAAATTCCATTCTACTTAGTTGGTACAGATAAAGGTTTGAGGTACAAGGGTCAATTAATTGTTCTTCCTATCTATGACTTGAGGAGAGATGTGATGAGAGAGGCTTATCACTCTCCATTTGCAGTGCATTCCGAAGGGGATAAGATGTACTAGGACATGAAACACAGGTTTTGGTGGGCTGGTATAAAGAGAGATATAGCCATTTTTGTCTCCAAGTGTAGTACTTGCCAGATGGTTAAAATCGATCACCGGAAATCACCAGGAGCATAACAGCCACTTCCGGTGCCAAACTGGAAGTGGGAGAGTATTTCTATAGATTTTATTAAAGGATTACCTACGTCAGATCGAAACCATAACTCCATTTGGGTGATAGTTGATAGACTTACAAAGTTTACCCATTTTTTACCTGTTAGTTCAGATTACACTTCGGAACAGTTGGCGAAGCTTTCCATTGCAGAGATAGTGAAGTTTCATGGGATCCCGTTGTCTATTATATCAGATAGAGATCCGAACTTTGTATCTGAATTTTAGGCAAGCTTTCAGCAGGCTTTGGGTACAGAGTTGCATCTTAGTACAACTCATCATCCATAGACAGATGGTCAGACTAAAACGGTTAACCAGATTTTGGAGGATATGCTTCGAGCTTGTGTCCTTGATTTCAAAGGAAATTGGGAGTTTATTTCCCATTTTCAGAGTTTTCCTATAACAATAGTTATCGAAAGACTATTGGTATGACACCATTTGAGTCATTGTACGGTCAACCCTGTAGATCTCCGGTATGTTGGGTTGAGGTTGGAGAGAGCAGATTAATGGGTCCTGAGTTCATCAAGCACACCTTAGAGGAGATTGCTCTTATTCGGGACCGTGTGAGGACTGCCCAGAGTAGGCAGAACAGTTATGCTGATCGGCGGACTCGAGCTTTGATGTTCAGAGTAGGGGATCAGGTTTTACTCAAGGTGTGTCCCATGAAGGGAGTAATGCGGTTCAGAAAGAATGGGAAATTGTCACCTCGTTTTATGGGTCCTTTTATGATTACTGGCAGGATTGGACCAGTGGCGTACCGTTTAATACTGCTAGATTTTATGCACATGGTTCATAATGTATTCTATGTTTCAATGTTGTGGAAATTCTTACGAAATGGGGATGTGTATCAGTATATTGTTGTGGGAGAGATCGAGTTGGATCCGGATGTGACTTATGTGGAGCTTATGTGGAGCAACCTTACCACATTATCGATCGAAAGGAGCAAGTACTTCGTAAGAAGATCAGTCCTCTTGTGCGTGTTCAGTGAACCCTTAACAATGAGACGGAGTCCACTTGGGAAAGGGAGGATGAAATTTATGCAAAGTATCCAGAGCTATTTAGTTCAGGTATGTGGTGAATTCTGGGGACGGAATTCCTTTACTAGGGGTGGATAATGTAATACCCCATTATTTAATTTATTTAAATTAGATATATTTAATTTAAATAATTAGTTAATTATAAGTTATTTAGTTAGGCTTATTAGTCAATGAGCTATTATATTTTTGGGCTCATTGAAATGATTAAATATATATATATATATCTAATAAAAAAAAACCCTAAAACAATACTACGTTTTCTATGAGTCATTCAATAGAGGGAGAGTAGGAAGAACCATGTGGAAGAGGAGAAGAAACATTGATGAGTTTGTCATGTGTGATTCCAAGATCAGGAAAGTAGAATATTATTCTCTTCTCCTTTAAATCTATAATCTTAACATCTATCTGTTTAGTTGTGAATAGGTATATTAGCTATTAAAATGAGATGGTTTTCTGTGAAATAATTAATGCATAAATTTGTAATTGTTATTATATGTGTTTTTGATATGATAGTTAGATGTTCTGATTTTTTAAATAAATATTTAATATGTATAAATATTTTCGAAAGATCTATATAGTTGGATTCGAGAAACGCATATATATATATATATATATATATATATATATATATATATGTGTGTGCGAGACGTTCATGGGCTCGCGACTGTGTACCTACAGGTGGTGCGCAGCAAGACTTGTACACGTAATATAGGTGGGTAGGAATCTGATTTGAATTTGTTCCATGGAGGTCATGTTTTTGTGCATATTAGTTATATCGTCCACTGTCTGACATGCAAGACTTTATGCATATGTACTAATTATTATGATCTCTTTATATATATATATATATATATATATATATATATTTAGGAAGCTTTTGTAATTTTACAGTGTCTCCATTGTAGATGAATTTAGAAAATCGCTACTGTTAAATGTTATTTATTTTAAGTTAGGTTTTAACCATCGCGAACTGCGCTGCTGTCACCACTGCGTCGTCACTAGCTGTCGTTGGCGAGCACAACCCCTAGCCGTGAACCACCAGATCGTGTGGCTCACCTATGCGACCAAGCCAAAACCAGTTCGAGATCAGTACCCCCAACTCCGGCACCGCCTCTTCTACACATCCTTACCCCTGCGCCGCCACTAGAACCTCCACTCGTCGCCATGTCCGGTGACCAAAGCCTCAACAAGGTCACATCCCAGTCGTGACCTTCTCCAATGACAAGCTCTCTCTTCTCTCCTCGGGATGATTTCTCTCTCTCCCTCTTGTCGATCTGTTGAGGGGAAGGAAGAGAAAAAGTGATCGGAGAAGAAGGAACTACTTCGTCATATGGAGAAGGAGAGAAGAAGAAACTGCTTGCATCAACATACACCACCCATATATTATCCGATACATATATCTTTTATATATATATATATATATAATTTCATATATATATTTCATGTAATTTTTTATATATTTTAATATCCATTAATTAATAACAATTTAATAATTATTATTACATATAATAATCTTTATGTAATAATAATGACCCACACACAAATAATTCCGATTAATAATATATATTTGCGATTAATCCCAAAAATTGTCGCGATAGCTCCTTACACTGTCCACTGAACAACCACTGCAGAGAGACAACCCAAAACCCTCCGCCTCATGTGCAGAACAAAAATATAGCATTTAGCCTCTATTTAATAATAAATAATAATAATAAAGGGAAAATTATTAGAAAATCCCTAAACGAAATCACGCGTACCCGGAAAATAAACTAGACGCCAAATAAAGAATATATATGGAGATAAATACTCCGGGGTACAAAACTCAACCACCGAAACACCGGATAACTACAAGATCCATCGAAACTCCCGAAACGAGGAAATTCTAAAAGTCTAACAATTAGGTCGAAGACTGCGCGTCATGTAATTATAAACACGAAGAAACGAATAAGGGAATAGAAATACTCCTCGGCACACAAGTCAAATAATTAAGGCATGTAAAAACACATTAACACATAGGCGCATATAGAAACACAAAAAACAAAGCACGCCAAATAAACACAAAGAAAATGAGCAAAGAGACTATAAATACTCCTAAGCATGCCAGCTAAACAAGGCACATACTAATTGACTTAGAAAGGGAAACAAAAATCTTGTACCCCTATAGCGATAAAAATCTTGTACAACTGAGTCGAAACCTGAAACTTCTGTCAACAAAACGTGTCGCCACTCAGTCGAAACACTAAAAGCTAAACGTTTAAATAAAACCACATAGTCGACAATAAGAACTCACGGAACGTTTCGCTAAGTTTGAAACATTAATGTCACGTTAAGTCACGTAATCGCCAAAGAAACGCCATGAAGTCATCGATGAGAGAATCGCCAAATTGCCCAATCGAATTCAAACATAAATGTGAAAAATCTACACGTGAAACACGAATAATAACAATGACGTCATAAACAACTGACGTCACAACCGAAAATAAATTAGAAATAATTTTAGGAAAAAAGGGAAAATAACACGAGGTGTTACAATCTTCCTGTTGTTATGAAAATATACCGTAGGAAACAGTAATAACTTTATCCAGCTAAACATTCTAAGATTTAATCAATGAATGGTAATGGAAAGTGATATTTCCTTGCATGTGAGTTTAATTTTCTGTAATCGATACACACACGTCACTCGGTTGTGGTTCGTTGTGAGATTAACTCACCTTTTAAGTTTGGCATGACTGTGATACATCATTTTTTTGGTACCACCTATGTTGGACTAACCCATGAGCTATCGGATATGGGATATATAAATTCTTGTATCAATTAATTTTACTACCTCAGTTTTTACTACCTCTTTCAAATTAAGGTTTAACCTACATTGTATATGTTGTGTTGGTTTTGCATTCTCTTCTAAGTTTATATGATGCATGCAAATCGAGGGATTAATTCCCTTCAAATTAGCCACACTCCATCCAATTGCTTCTTTATGGTCAGATAATACTTGAACTAATTGCTCTTCTTGTTTTGTTGTGAAATAGGAATAAATTATTAGAGGAAGAGTATTGTTTCGACCTGAGAAAACATATTTAAGTTGTTTAGGTAATTCTTTAAGTTCTAATTTTGGTGGAGATGTAAGTGACGGAATAGGTGGAGTACTTAAAATAAGAGGTAATGGCTCATGAAATTATTTCCAAGATTCCCCATATAGTGCGGTTTCTACAATTGTAATGTCCTCATTTTAATATCCTCTGCCTCAGTTATTATCGTTTCCATGTAATCTTTTAGTTGTTAATCTCTATCTGTATTAATATCCTCTGCCTCAGTTATTATCGTTTCCATGTAATCTTTTACTAATAGTTCTTGTTCCACTTCTTCCATTAATTCATCTATCTCATCAACGTTAAAACAATCCGTTTTTTCTGGAAGTTGGCTATTTATATTCAACACATTTAATCTTAGTTTCATATTCCCAAATGATATATCCATTACTCCCATTCTACAATTAATGCACGTGTCACGCCCCAAATTCCTAGGACTCCGAAACCCGAGCTAAGAGCTAAGGGAGTGATTGCGGAAGTAAAAAGAAACGAGAACCAAAAGACATTCAGTCATCAAACACCCACAAAGGGTTGCAATGAATGCCTAGATACCATGTTGTCACGCCCCTAAAGGGTGACGCAAACCAAACGACTACTAGAGTCAACAATAACAAAGAAGTACATGGAATAACAATAAAAATATACTCCATGCCAACACGAATACTAAAAATACAAAAGTATCCTTAGATACCAACAGACACGCTCCTAAATCCCTAACACTCCCGAACAGGGACATCCAAGGAATCCAGAATGTGATCCTTAACATGAATGACCAACTAAGACATCATTAACCTTGAAAACATATGGGTTAATGATAGATATGGTATATTTAATACCCAAATCCGAGCCACCAAAAAGAGGAATCTATTCCTAAGTATTAAAAATTGCAGAGGCATATGCCTGAGCCACCAAAAAAGAGTAATCTATTCCTAAATACTGAAAATGTCAGAGGCTTATGCCTGAGCCACAAAAAAAAGAGCAATCTATTCCTAAATACACCCCTACTCGAACTTGAAGCAAACCAAAAAATATATGCCTGAGGTATACACTGGTAAAATAAATATATCAGTTGAAGGGATATAAATTTTGGTAGATTCAAGTTAATCAAACATGAGATCATTCATGAACAAAAGAAAGTTTTCATTAAAATAAAACATGTACTACAAAATTTTCCCAAGGGGCTACAAATGTCCAGAGGCAAAACAAAAGAGCAAAACAAAAAAAGAGGCAAGATGGTCCTACTGTGGAGGTAATAGTGTCAAGGATGAGATATATTACAACTTAAGGCAAGAAGAAGATACGTATCACGACTCTATCAACATCCCTACCAAATGCCAAGGGGGCCTAGGTCTTGAACTGGGCCCTAAACTCTAGCCCAAAGGCATCTATGATTTATGTATGTGGAAGGGGTGGAGCCTCTAAGTTTTGAGGGTCAACACCAGGGTCCCCTGAAAGGAACTTCAAGAAGATCTCCTCGGCTAGACTGGGGTCACGAGCCTTATAGGGACGTTGAACCCCAAGATGGGCATCCATAACATCAACATCCTTAGGGTTCCTCTTCTTTGGATCCTGATGTCCGCCCAGGGGTGACAAAAAATAGTGGTTAAAAACAACCCCTTATACCGGCATGGACTTTACCTATCGCAAGCATACGAATCATATTGTAGTACAGAATCGGCTTGAGAAAGGGAATATCAAACCCACATAGACTTGGATTATTTACTTTAGTAATCTAAAAATATTGAATTATGTTTCAAAACGTTTGTTTGATTTGATTTTGAGAATTATGACTAAATTAACTAAAAATAAAATTTAAATGACGATTGTAATCAAAAGAGAGAGAAAATTAAGATTTTCATCGCTCCACCACTAACCACATAACATAGCTTTCAATTTTCACAATTGTAAGAGAGTGATCTATTCCCATGAATTAGAACGTACCACAAATAGTCGAATACGTTCCCAAAAAGGATACCGTCAACCGGATTCGCTAGAACACATCTACGGACACAGTGTAACTAGTGTATGTTATTTACTTTACTCTAATATACTCCTAATGCAAGAAATTAAACTAAAGCAGGTCTATGATACCTCGCGGAGGCATGGCCTATGTAAACCTAGGGTTTCAAATGTTAAGAACCATTGTGTAGAAAATCATGGTTTAAGTATCCGAGTTCCAAGCCATAGTGAATAATCATAATTGAGTAAGATAATATATTCATTCAATCTAAGACAAGAATTTAGAACAAATATACAATCTTGTTTCAAGAATAAAATCGGTCACTCATGTACAACAATCATCACGGTATAGTCACAGTTTCCCCTCATTACAATTGAAAACAAATATAAAAACTACATTACTTGGCAACATTACTTAGCCAGTTTAGTTGATCCTGGCTAACAGAGACTGCATCATTGATGTAGAACCGCTCACCATTCTCTTCTTCTCCAGAACTCTAGGTCTTGTATGGCTCCTCGTTGGAATGAATCTCCAAAGATTTCTTTGAAAATAATATGAACGAAGTTCTCTCAAATGTCTAGTAGTCTTTGGTATTTATAAACAATAGTTGAGAAAAACCCTAAAGTTGCCCTTTCACACCGAACCAAGCAAAACCCTTAAGTTTGATGTGTATTATGTGTATATCACGTGTATTGATGTGTAGAAGTCACAGCCGCCACAAAGGAAAACAAGTCAGGGTCAATTTTGGAATTCGCAGCTCATTTATGTTGAACAATTACGCATGGTGCGTAGAGGGGCTACGCGTGGCGCGTATGCATAAGCTATGCACAGTGCGTAGGCCTACCTATGCGTGGTGCGTAGGCCAAAAATCATTGGGCATAGGCTGAGCGTAGAAATGACACTTTCTAGCCATTTTTAGCTACTAGGCGTGTAGGCTGGGCGTAGTAAAGTTCATGGAAACCACTTTTCTTTGGAATAGTGTCGTTTGAACCCCTTCGACTCCATTAGAATGGTTCTTGAAGTTGCGGTTCAAAAAAATGATATTTCTGCCTTCCTAGAGACATTTTTCTCTTGAAAACACCTCTTTTTCTTTCCTCTTAAATAGAAATGAATATGTTCTTGGTTTATTCACTAAAGTTAGCTCTTTTTCTTCATTAAACTCCTTAAACACACAAATGGCATAAAGATACCAAATAATGGAATGTAAGGACGTAACATTAGCAAGATAGGGGCCTAAAATGGTTAGCATTTAGCACATATCACACCCCCAAACTTACATATTGCTAGTCCATTAGCAATGAACTCAGGAAAACTTTCTAAGTCTACCTTGTGATGATTTATTCTAACTACTTTATACTACTCTATACTAACCTATATTACTTTATTGCATTCGTGAGGGTCAATGATTACACTTAGCACGGGTAACAAGCCTTTTAAACCCCTCTGCAACACCGAGTCGACGAGTGAAGTCTCGTGAGGGTTAGCTATACTATTCTTTGTAATCACACATTCATGCATTCACATACTCATCAATCAAGACATGATACAATGTATAAGATAATATGGATGCAAATATTCCCACTCACTACTGTAGATACAAAATTCACACAACACAAAAAAGATGTTTTCTCATTACTGTTCATTGGATTATATACATTTTCTCCCTGGGCCTTGGGCCCATTAGGGCAACATTTTCTATTTTGGAATATTATCCTTACTTTACATGTCAGTTATTTTGTCCCTATCCTACGTCACTATCTTGAGCCGCAAGTCTCTTCTAGAATCTTCAAGTTTCTTCTAGAATGCTCTTCGGGTCGGGCCATAGGATGGGCCTGGTGGTTGGGTCTTGGAATGGACCACAGAACGGACGCGTCAGTCGAGCTAGAAGGTGGGTTCAATGATCGGGTTATCATCTCGTGCCTTTCTAGGAATGATCTGGTCGAGATAGGCTTTTTATATGGGTCGGGAAAACTCACATGTACACAAACCCTCTTTTAGTTTATGGGCCTGCTTTTTAATAGGCCCATTAAATGAAAGAATCGCGAGGCCCATCAAAAAAGTCCTTGAGGTTGGTACGCGGGATGCGTACATGGGACGCGTGCTGGATGATGCGAAGCTGCATTTAATGCTGCAGCCATCGCAATCAATTACAATTTTGAATTTATGGTTGAGATGGCCTAGATATGCGTGAAATGGGCCGGGTCATGTCGGTCCGATGCCTTGGCCCGGGTAAATGAAACATCACGCCTATATAAGTCGTATACACCATACTTACACCATTTTTGGACTGCTTTGCTCTGCCTTCTCCAATCTTCTCTCTGCATTGCCTTCTCAAGCACTATTTGGAAACTTAATCTCGTATAATTTCAGGTTTGCCTTATCGATTTCTGTAAACTTCAGTGATCTTTGGTTGAGTATTCCATTGTGTGAGGTGTTTCGTGTCCTGTTGAGAAGCATTTGGTCGGATGCCCCAATCCTTGCCTGTTGGTACAGTTACTGGATTCTGCGAATCTTTTTGCTGAAGAAAACACTCGGGGGACTGTCGGAATCATCTTTACCTGTTTGTAAGTCATTCTTTTCACTTTTCTACCTTTCTTTCTTCAAATATGTCGGGAAGTGATGACACTAGGTCGATTAGTGATCTGCAATTGACAGACACCGATGTGACAATCACCGATCCCGAAGCCTCAGTAAGCACCCCATCCTTAGAGATTACCCGAGTCACTAGGACTAGTCCACCAGAAGTTACTCAGGATGTTAAGGGTAGAGTTGTAGAGGGTGATGCTGGGAATGATTAGGGTCAGGATGTTGAGGAAGAGGACATTTTTTGTACTGACCCACTCCCGGCCAAGTACAGGAAAGACGCTCAACTTAAGACCTCGGGGTTCCCGAAGGGATAAATGTTAGACATTATCCTCGGGATAAAGACTTTAGGATCGGTGAAGGACTGAAGGATGGGGAGATATTGCTCTCCTCATTCCACCTTGCTATACTAAAATTTCCAATTCACCCTTTCTTCCTTTTGGCCTTGGCGACTTTGGGTCTGGGCCCGCTTCAAGTGGGTCCCAATTTTTATACGATCCTGGCCATGATCCTACTGATTAAAAAAGAATTGAACCTTGACTTAGGTTTGGCTGAGCTCCTGTTCTCGTATAAACTTTAGGAACAGAAAGATAACAGGGGTCGGTACAACCTAACCTCGTATGTTAAGAGGAAATTATGTGACAACGTCCCGACCTCTAATAAAGGATGGAAAGAAAGGATGATTGTAGTGAGTGGGAGGTGGAGGCATCCCGATGCCATGAACATACCCGTCAGCCATGTTTTCCAACCGACCTGACTTCCCGAGTTTAAGAGTTTTCATACCCGAGCTTCATGCCATTGCGATCTATGCAATGATAAGTTGGGTATGCTAGTGATGGGTTTCCTTTAGGATCCTTAGGAAAAAAGGGAGGTTGGGTATATAAGATCCCGATTTGAACTGTTGCAGGCCAGAATATGGAGTCAGGATTTAAGGGATAGTCAGGGTTGCCTGACCGGGTCTATATTGCAGGAGCTTGCATCGGGAGCATCCGCGTCGACGATCACCTCGGGTTCTGTTGTGACTACGTCTGGGTCGAAGAAATTGAAGTCCAAGTCATCAGCAGCCCGAAAACTCAAGAGAATTATGTCGGGGGGCCAGCAGAAAAGGAAAGCGATCAGCATGCCCAAGCTTTCAATCAAAAAGGCTAAGAAGGCTGTCGCCGACTCCACATCCTTTATTTGTGGGGTTGACGTCTCTCCAGTCCCCGAGAACCCTGTAGTTAGTTCATCAGCGGGGCTGACTGAGGGTCGGGCTGCTACGCCCCTGCCTCCTCCTCCTCCAGCGGAGGATCCTCCGATAGCTCCTCTGCCTCCGCCTTCTCATACCCCGTAAACGGCTGCATCGGGGGCGGTCGAGGTCGGGGATGATCATGCTACAGTCCCAAGCTCTGGAGGTTTGGATCAAAATTCGTCTCAGGCCCAACTTTTAGTCAGCCCCGTTCTAGCCTCAGTTTGGCCTTAGAGGTTCCTGCCTCGATGTTGGAGTCAAGCTTGGACGAGGACGATCAGGGTTTATCCCGACCTACCAGGCTACGTACTGCTATCACTCCTCCGGTCAAGAGACAATACCACAGGGAGATTGAACGGTCTGCTGAAAGTGGGAAAGAGATGCCTCATGGGCCTCAGTTCAAGCTGGACACTCGAAAGGACAACCCGTATCTATCTGTGGGGGATTAGACGATCGGGAACCCAGAAGACTTGCGGGACATGGCCCTGGGAGTCTGGACCCCAGCCGATAGGTTGGCCATGACGAGATATGATAGGATGAGCTTAGCTTTGAATGGGCCCGAGATCTCGATGAGGGTAATTTCATATTTCTTATACTTAGTTTTTCATTTTGCTTCATTTCTTATGTGCTGACACTCTCTTCTTTCAGATGTTTCATGCTACTCAGGCATACAATTGCAAGCTCGAGGATGATGCCCGGGTCATAAATGCCCTGACTCGGGAAGTTCAGGTCTATAAAGCTAGGTGTGTCAAGTCTCAGCAGCAGTCTAAGAAGGCTGAGGGAAAGATTCAGTCCCTAACATATAGGGCCGTTTTGGCTGAGGAAGGGCTCGTAGATGCCAAGGAAAAGATCTTGGAACCTGAGGGCAAGGCTTGAGAGGCTGAGCAGAGGGCTGACCGGGAGGCCCAGGCTCGAGAAGCCTTGACTCTCCAAGTGCAGTCCCTGACTAAAGAAGTTGAGAAGTTAAAGACTTCGGGGCGGCAGTTGCTTGGGGATAAGGTTGATATCGAGAATGCCCTCGGTGTGGAGAGGTCTCGGGTGGAGATGTGCCACAAGGGTGGCAACCAGATGATATGCCGCTTCGAGCTGACCTGAAAGTACTGTTATGAGCAGGGTTGGCGAAAATGTATAACGGAGCTTCAAAAGCCCGAGGAGGAAAGGGAGATCCCGACTATTGAGGATCTTGACCTCAGCATAGGAGTGGGGCCTTCGTACAATGATCCAGAGCCCGAGCCTGAAGATCTTATCTTTGAAAAATTCCTTCAGGATTCCCTGCCCTCTCCACCTTCTCATTCTGTCCTGGATGAGACCGAAGTTACGGGCGGACAGTCCATTGGGGCTAAAGGCTCCGGTGGGAATCTAGATCCTCCCGTGGTGGTTCAGGGGGAAGGTGATGACATTCCCGAGGCTGAGACCCATCAGGGGAAGAAGACTTCGAAATAGGGCTCCTTCTCTGGCTTCTTGCCCCATCTCCTATTTTTTCTTTGCCTTGTATTTTGCAACGATTTTATAATAAACTCATTGTACCAGCCTTGGCCATCAAGGCTTTTTCAATATAAGTTTATTTATTCATATTTTGTTGTAGATGAGTCATACTTGTTTCTTTTGATAAGGAAATAGCAATCGAGATTTTGAATTGTGACTCCGTACTGTTTGCAACACTTAGGTTTTGGAATTGATATTTGTGAAACCCGACCACTGGTGGGTTTATGTTTATCTCTCGGGCACTTTGGGCTCGTGGAAAGGATGCAACATTTCGGTTTTTAAACTGATATTTGTAAAACCCGACCACTGGTGGGTCTGTGATGATCTCTCGGGCACTTTGGGCCCATGGAGAGGATGGAACACTTAGGTTTTTTAAACTGATATCTGTAAAACCCGACCAGTGGTGGGTCTGTGATGATCTCTCGGGAACTTGGGGCCTATGGAGAAGATGCAATACTTAGGTTTTTTAAACTGATATCTGTAAAACCCAACCACTGGTGGGTTTGTGATGGTCTCTCGGGCACTTTGGGCCCATGGAGAGGATGCAACACTTAGGTTTTTAAACTAATATTTGTAAAACCCGACCACTGGTGGGTCTGTGATGATCTCTCGAGCACTTTGGGCCCATGGAGAGGATGCAACACTTAGGTTTTTTAAACTGATATTACAGAAAATAACTCGTTGGGTAGATATAATCGTGGAGATGATTTCGAAAATCGTGGAGATGATCGGAAAAATGGAGCTCTCATTGTAATCTTTTTGGGCTCTAGCGGCTTTCCTTTACAGTAACCAAAACAAAGTTTTTCTAGGGATAGTACCTCTTAAGTCGGGATGCATTCTGTGTATTGGGCTCCCTCCTATTATCAGAGTTCCTGAGTAATCTATAGGCCCCATGTCCCACCAATTCAGTGACAGTGTAGGGCCCTTCCCATGGCTCTTGGAGCTTGCCTACATGTCCAATCTTTCGTCTAAGGACCATGTCCCCGACTTGGAATCCCCTTCTTTTTACCCTCTTGTTGAAGTGATTCCTGACCCGTTGTTGGTAAGCTGTCAGTCTTATCCCGGTAATTTCTCTCTTCTCTTCCACTAGGTCGAGCTCGTGAGCTAAGCGTTGATTATTTGATTTATCATCCCAGGCCAGTGACCTTAGTGTCGGGACTGCGTACTCCATCGGGATTATGGCCTCTGCCCCATATGCCATAGCAAAAGGTGTCTCACCGGTTGGTTGTCGGGGTGTGGTTCTATACGACCACAGTACCTCTGGCAACTTGTCTAACCATGCTCCTTTGGCCTTCTCAAGCTTCTTTTGCCAGGGTGTTGAAGATGGATCGATTGGTTATTTTTTCTTGTACATTGGCCTGCGGGTACCCTACCGAGGAGGTATTCTGATTGATTCCATGCTCAGCCAGGAAAGACCTGACCAGTTCACAGTCTAAATTAGTGCCGTTGTCCATCATGATGGTCTGAGGTACCCCGAACCTACAGATGATGTGATTCCATATGAACTTGACCACATGGTTGCCCTTTATGGAAGGGTAGGCCTCGGCTTTGACCCATTTAGTGAAATAGTAGGTGGCCAAGAGCACATGGGTTGTTGACCTGATGGCTTTCGGGTGTGGTCCGACTATATCCATTCCCCATCGGGCAAAAGGATGTGGAACGATTGTCGGGTTTAAGAATTCCGGTGGTTGTAATATAGCGTTACCAAGCATCTGATAGGCTTTGCATTTCCGTACATATTCCTCGATATCCTGGGACAGGTAGGGCCAAAAGTAACCCTGGGATAAGATTTTATGAGCAAGAGATCGGGCACCCGAGTGATTTCCACAAGCTCCAGCGTGTATCTCTTGCATCACTGTCTCTGCCTTGGAAGGAGTGATGCATCTCAAATATGGACCCGAGAATGATCTTCTGTAGAGTAGTCCCTGGATGATCGAGTATCTAGCTGACTTCATTCTAATCTTCCTTGCCTCTGCCTTATCAGCTGGTAATGTCCCGACGTTGATGTAGTCGATTATGGGGTCCATCCACCTCGGCTCCCAGGGAATTAGACATATCAGCTCGTCGGGTTCCCGAATGCTTGGTATAGTGATGAAGTCGGTCAGTACTACTCGGGCCATATCATCACCAGCTGCAGACGTTTGATTAGCTAGGTGCTCGGCAGAGGTGTTTTCTTCTCGAGGGATTTGACTGAATGTTAATTTCTGAAAACCTTCGGACTCCTTGAGCACCAACGCTTTGTAAGATTCCATTTTGGGGTCTCTGGTTTCGTACTCACCGGTTATTTGCCTGATTATTAGCTGGGAGTCGTTGTATACAGATAGGGATTGTATTTGCAGGCTTCTAGCCAATCTCAGGCCCGATATGATCGCTTCGTACTCCGCCTCGTTGTTGGTGGCTGAGAACTGCAATTGCATAGAAGCCTGTAACTTGGTCCTATCGGGAGTATGGATCTCTACCCCGACGACTGCTCCATTGGCGCTCACCGAGCCGTCCACGAATAATTTCCATGTTTCTAATTCAACGGGTTGATCTGTTTCGTCGGTCTCTCCCTCTAATAGAAAATCGGCCACGGCCTGTCCTTTGATCGAGATTCTAAGAACGTAGGTTATATCATAAATCCCTAGCTCAACGGCCCATTTGGAGATCCTACCGTAGAGATCGGGCTTGGCCATAAGTACACGGATCAGAGTTGTAGTGGGGAGAATGATCTGGTGAGCTTTAAAGTAGAGCCTGAGACGTCGTTTGGTATTGATCAGGGATAGAACCAACTTTTCTTGTTTGTTGTACCGGGTCTCGGGATCGGCTAATGCCTTACTTGTATAAAAAATGGGCATCTGGAGGTTCCCGTCCTCTCTGATGAGTACAACACTGGTTGACACTGATGATACTGCCAGATACAAGAGTAGGACATCGTCGGGCTCGGGTGTCGCAAGAATGGGAGGCATGAGCATGTACTCTTTCAATCGGAATAGGGCTTTGGTTTATTCGGGCCCCCACACTTCTCCCTTCTTTGCTCTGATCGCCTGGAAGATGGGTCGGCATCAGTCGATCTATCTTGCGATGAATCTGCTTAAGGCCACAACTCTTCTTGTCAGAATCTGGACTTCTTTGTGAGTGGTTGGCTCTTTTGTTTCGAGCAGAGCCTTCACTTGGGTCGGGCTAGCCTGTATGCCTGATCGATCTACAATGTGCTTAAGGAACTGACCCGAAGACACCCCAAAGGAGCATTTGGCCAGATTGAGTTGCATCCCATGTTTCCTTAGGGTGTCGAATACTTTTCAAAGATGCCCCAAGTGGTTAGTTTTCTTTCTACTTTTGACCACTGTATCATTAATGTAGGCCTTGACCACTGTGCCCATCATTCCTTTAAAGATCCTGTTCACCAGTCTCTGAAATGTGGCTCCTCCATTTTTTAGTCTGAAAGGCATAACTTTAAAGCAATAAGTACATGTCTCTGTAATGAAGGAGGTCTTTTCCTCATCGATCGGGTCCATTGGGATTTGGTTGTATCCCAAGTAGGCATCAAGGAAATTTAGTCTTTCGTAGCCCGCGGTAGCGTCGACCATTTGGTCTATTTTGGGTAAGGGGAAGCTATCTTTCGGGCAGGCTTTGTTTAGGTCGGTGAAGTCGACGCAGACTCGCCACTTCCCGTTCTTTTTCTGCACAACCACCACGTTAGCTAACCACTCGGGATACTGAACTTCCCTGATGAACCCGGCTTCCAGTAATTTTGACACCTCGTCACCTATGATATGGTTCCTTTGGCCCCCCATTCACCTCTATTTCTGCCGGACATGTCTTATATTTGGGTCAACATGTAATGTGTGTCAGGCTATGGAGGGGTCGATGTCGGGCATATCAGTATGTTCCCATGCGAAGACGTCATGATTATCCTGTAAGAATGTTGTTAGTTCATTTAATTCACTAGTGGTGAGACTTGTACCTGCATAGGTGACCTTGTCGGGTTGGTCGGGTATTACAGACACTGGTTGCAGAGGTTCTGCAACGATCGAGGGACCCGACTCGCCGTTCTGTAGTTGCTATTTGGGTTGTGGGTCTAGATCCTGATCCTCTTCTCGAGAACTCTTTCGATTGGGCTTATCATTCATTCCTTTAATAGTGATGGCATAGCATTGCTTGGCCGCCACTTGATCCCCTTTGATATCAATTATGTCGTAACCATTCGGCCCGACACACCTCATAATTTGGTGGAGAGTTGATGGTACGCCTTGCATCCTGTGTATCCATCCTCTTCCCATAAGCAGATTGTATGAGGGTTTTACGTCCACCACCACAAAGGTCTCGGACAGAGTTTTTTGGGCTGCTGACACGGGTAGCTTGATCTCCCCGAGGGGTTCGACTTGCTTTCCATCGAACCCAGCGATTGGATTTCGGGAAGTTACAATGTCCCTTGGGTCGATCTCCAATTTATTAAAAGCCCACTTGGTCATGATATTGGCACTGCTTCCTGGGTCAACCATGACCCTCCTGACAAGACATCCCGAGACCATCAGAGTGATGACTAGTGGGTCATCATGTAGGTACTGGATGTCTCGGAGGTCATCATGGGAGAAGAGTATCTGAGACTGCCCCGTTCGGTGGTGGACTTCGTTTATCCCAATTATCCTGCTGACCTGATGTGCTCTTCTCATTTGTGAGTGTCTCGATCGTTCGCCGCTTCGTGGGTCGGGACCTCCATGAATCATATTGATGATTCTGACCGGATGCGCCGGGGCTTGATTCTGTTGGTTATTTTGTGCTGGTTGATTGGCTCTTGGACCATCCCTCTAGACATAGTTTCAACTCCCCTCGGGCTATCATTGCCTTGACCTAGCATCTCAGGCTTCTGCAATCATTTGCCGTATGGCCGAAATCACTATGGAAGGCACAGTGCTTCGACCTATCCCTCTGGTCGAGGGGTTGCCTGATTGGGGGAGGAGTCTGGAAGATTCCTCTGGCTTTGTTTTCTTGGAAGAGCTTGGCAAGGGTCACTTTCAACGGGGTGCTCTTCTCTTTGAATCTGGCACGCCTCTCGGGCTGCGAAGGAAACTGAGATGAAGCAGGGATCGGGGAATTTGAGCGTTTGCGATTAATTGGTTATCGGGATGTATCTGAAGCCTTATCCTTCGACTTGATCTCTACATTAATCAATGCCGCTCTCTTCTATCGGGTTGCCTCCTCCTCTTCAATCCTTAAGTGACCCTGAGCTCTAGAATTGAGTTCTCCGATTCCTGAGGGTGGTCGTTTCACAAGTGACTGGTGGAACTTGGTCCCGGGAATCAGTGCCATCCTGAAGGCTTCCACGGCTGAGTGTTGGTCGCAGTTGTCGATGGAAGATGACTCGACTTTGAATCTGGACAGGAAACTCTTAAGGGACTCGCCTTTTTCCTGAGTCATGGTAAAGAGGCTCGAGATGGTCTTCTTTTGCCTCTTGTTCCCGAAGTATTGAGCCACGAAGAGGTCGGACAGTTGTTGCCAGCTGCTAATGGATCTCGGCGGCTGCTTCCTGAACCTGAGTCATTTTTTGGTGGATCTGGTAAATGTGTTCCTCGGGATCCTTCGTTCCTTCGTAGGGAGTGAATCTGGGCATGACGAACTTCTTGGGGAAGGGTTCCCGGGTGATTTCTAAAGTGAACGGTGACTGAACCGAGTCGGAAGAGGCCTGGAGGGCCTGACCATCGGTAGAACGGGTCCTTAGATCCTTCATAACCTTCTTTTGGAACTCCGCCATCATCTCCTGAAGTTTTTGCGATGTCAGAGGCTCGCCGGTGACGGGAACTTTGCCCGCGGCCGGGATCTCGGCTGGTCGGTGAGAGGTTTCATCGTGTTCCTCCTGTGGTTCGGCTTGTTCTTGGATCTGCGATTGATCGGGAACTACTAGAGGGATAGTCGTCTGATTCAATCTCCCTAAGAGCTCCTCGCTCCTTTTCTCCGCCGCCAGGCTTCTTTTTTCGACGGCCTGGCTTCGTCTCTCTGCTTCAACGAGCTTCTGCAAGAGGTGTTCGATCGTTGGTGAGGCACTTGGTTGTTTGTCACCGGGGACCTGTACTTCTGACTGGGATCTGGTCACCGGCTTGGTCAAGTTTGGACGGAGAAGATGATTTTGTAGATCTGATGGTGGTCTTTGGATTTTGCTCAGCTTTTTGAGGTAGGAAGATGGTCGGCGAAATGACCTAATTTCCCACAGACGGCGCCATTGTGTAGATATAAAATTTGCACAACACAAAAAAGATGCTTTCTCATTACTCTTTATTGGATTATATACATTTTTTCCCTGGGCCTTGGGCCCATTAGGACAACATTTTCTATTTTGGAATATTATCCTTACTTTACATGTCAGCTATTTTGTCTCTATCCTACGTCACTATCTTGAGCCGCAAGTCTCTTCTAGAATCTTCAAGTTTCTTCTAGAATGCTCTTCGGGTCGGGCCATAGGATGGGCCTGGTGGTTGGGTCTTGGAACGGACCACAGAATAGACGCGTCAGTCAGGTTAGAAGGTGGGCTCAATGATCGGGTTATCATCTCGGGCCTTTCTAGGAATGATTTGGTCGTGATAGGGTTTTTATATGGGCCGGGAAAACTCACATGTACAACTACCGAACAATAACTATCTCGAGATTCATGTCATGAATGGTTCTCACTAAAGTGAAAGATTTTGTTACTCTCTACTCCCAATCGAGATAACCCTCTGTGTTTTTGTGAACATTCTCCTACTGTATGTCAATCTCTCTTCTTCTAATTCATTGATCAAAATTTGTCATTTTTCTTTAAAAACTTATTCTTTCCATCATTCCACTTTTATCCCTTTCTATCTTTCTCAACTCCGGACTTTCCAGCGAGGATTTTTAGTCCCAACCAACTGGGCACGAGCTTCTTCCATGGGATATATGCTCATTATTTTTCTCCCATTTTTACGCGAACACTCTTCTACTTTATGGTAGGAGACCCGATTACTCATATCAATATACTCCTTATTGCATTTTATTCTCTAAAAAGGTATATAAAAATTTCCAGTTTCATCTTTTTCATCACCCCTTCTACCCTTTAAGAGCGGCAAATATAATTTTCAACTACATAATCAAAGATCAACTATTTTTCCCATAGTGAATCTGTGCATGTGCTTATAGGTTAAGGTCGTCTTTTTCGGTTTTAATTTTACTAATCTATTCACCCATCTAAAAACACATCACTTCATTTAGCTCGATCTAATCATTACTCTCATGAATGGGAATATTGCATCACATACTACTCATACTTCATGAACAAAAACTCAATCAACTTATATTGTGAAACATTCATGTATAAAAACAAAGAATTTCTCCAAACAATTTCACTTTTTTCAAAAACAAATTCAATCATTCCCTTTAGCTAACTAAACCTTCCCCCCAAACTTAAATTAAACTATGTCCCCATAGTTCACAATCATACTCATGAGAAAGAATATACTTAGCCTTGAACCACAGTTCCGGAATTTCATCTATTCATATCCGTTCTCCCCCGTCCCCCTAAACTTGAATCGAGCTATCTGTAAAAATATTCAACAAAGCACACATACCCAATATCATAACAAGGGAAGAAGAAATATAATTATCACGTTCTGGAAATCATTACTCAGTATTGCACAAGGAATGAGTTTTTTTTAGAATAAATATAAACAATGGTTTGGCCTTAAGGGCCTACAATCCTAAGAATTGAAATTGCATAAATTAAATGATATCCTATTCTACAAACCTAGGCTATAAACTAACTTTCACAACCTAGGACCAATGTCTAACGTCTTTGGCATGACGGGGCCACTCGCTCCTATCCCATATAATACGCATGACCCACAAAACTGACAAATGCCATACATTCTGGTCCCGGATCAATCTCCTCCTAAATCTTCAATCGTTGACCACACCTCTTTAACCTCTCATTTCTGAATCCTACCTCTCCGTGGGGGTAAACTGATTTAACTCTAAATGGTCTGTCCCATTTTAATCGGATTTTAACTGGAAACAATTTCAGTCATAAATTACACCGCCTTCCTTTCTGGTCGATATGGGGTCTCGAAGACTTAATTTAGCTGCCAACCCTAGTCAGCAAGCTGAAAAAGACCATGCCTGTCTGTTGGAGCGAATTGGATGATCGGGCCGAGGGTTGCCCCCTCTTCCCCTCACTCTCCTTTCCCTAATATGAACCTTGAGTCATCAAAGCCTTTCTGACTCGGCCTGGCAGAGAAATAAAAAAAAGAGTAACCGGTGGCGTCGATCATTTCCTTAACTCGGTTGTTAGACCGTTCGTGACCAATATACATGGGGCACTTCGCTCATTTCAGATGCACTCCTGTCTGAGCTGTGTAAATTCAAACATCCTTATATACACACTTCCGTATCCCCTCACACTCAGTTCTTAATCGCGGATCTTCCTAGGCATACAACTTATCTACCATGTTTATGCTCAACACTCGCTCATCTAGAAAGGGATCCTTGAGAGGGATGTCATCCTTGGTAGGTTCTATGATCATTCGTGGTAAATGATAAGCTCTCGCACTCTTCACACCCTTCTTCTCTTTCAATACATTATCCCATTGATCCTCCATTAAAACATACAACACAATCTCAGGAAGCGTACTTTCAGTCACCAACTCTTGTATATGAATAAGTGGGGCTCAAGATGACTCTTTTGATGCTCTCTCTAGCTGCGAGTATAAAGCAGCTTCTAATGCAACAATCACTTTTAAAATAGATCACTGTTGGTCCTCCCAATTTTCAAACTTTGCCTCTGACCTTTTTATCACAGCCTCCAAATTATCTCTTATACTTCTCTGAGGTACCACTTCTTCAACTATCTCATCAATATTAAAACACTCGACTAGTTCAAGTAATTGATGATTGATATGAAATACATTCATCCTCATCTTCAGGTTCCCAAAAGATAGATCCATAGCCCCTGTTCTGCAATTAACGCACGCATTTGTCGTAGCCAAAAACAATCTTCCTAAGATAACAGGGATAAGTCTCCTTGATCTGTGGTCAGGTTCCATGTCTAACACCACAAAGTTTATAGGATAGTATAACTTGCCCACTTGAACAATGACATCTTCTAGAATTCCTCTCGGTTGTTTAGTTGATCTGTCTGCCAATTGAAGCACCACCGAGGTATGATTGAGTTATCCCAACCCTAGCTATTGATAGACTGAGTAAGGCAATAAATTAATACCCGCACCAAGGTCAAGAAGAGCTCTACCAATCTTTTGGTCACCAATGACACAAGAAATAATGGGAGCACCGGGATCTTTCCTCTTTGGTGGAGTATCATTTAGTAAGATCAAACTCACTTGTTCAGTCAATAAAATCTTCTTTGGGACCTTAGTTCTACTTTTCCTTTTCTGCATACAGAGGTCCTTCAAAAATTTAGTATAGGGTGGAATTTGGGCGGTAATGTTTAAGAGAGGTATATTGATCTTGACTTGCCGGAATGTCTCCAACATGTCTTTTTCCTTATACTTACCATACGAAGTTGAATCTCGAAGACGTTGAGGGTAAGGTGTTACCTCCTTATATTCTACCATATCCAACTCTTCTAGTAACATTTAATCGATTTCTATCTCCTCTTGGGGTTAATCTCTTTGAACCTCTTCAGTCGACTTTCGCTTGTTAGTCCTCTCCTCAAACTACTGCTCAACCCTATTCTCCACTTTCTTTCCACTCCTTAGAGTCATAATGGCTTGGATTGTCTCATAATTATGTTCAGCAAATGAACCATGCTCCACTACTTGTTTACTCTTTGGATTAGCCACCAATTGACTAGGTAATCTTCCTTCTTCAAGCCTATTTACCGCATTAGCTAGTTGCCCTATTTGGGTTTCTACCTTAGCAATGGATTATGAATGAGAGTTCAACAATTGGATGACTGCCTGAATATGATTGGATTGATTTTTAAACTCATTATATTGATTTCTAAAATATCTCATGGCGCTCATTATCTCATCCTCAAAACCAGGTGATCTAGTTGGTGGGTGTTGATTTTGAAACTGGGGTTGATTTTGGTTGAAGGATCAAACTGATTAGGTATTATTGGACTAAAAATTTCGAGTAGTGAATGATGGCTATTGGCTTCTACTGAAACTTGATTGAGGATTTTTAGTGTTCTGAGAATGATAGGACATATGTGGGGGATTATGCCAACCCGAATTGTATGAATTGGAAAAATTATTATTGTTCGGGTTGGTCCAGGTTGTAATTGCATCCACGACAACTATCCTATTGCCCTGATATCCATATTGGGAAGGGTCAAATCCTATTGCTAAAACTTTTTATGGGGCTGACTGACTCATATTAATGAATTTATCAAACTTTTCTAACAATACGACTACTTGTTCTCTGATATCAACATCCTTTTTATCTATGACAAACTATTTGTCAAATCTTCTTTCGAATCGATCTCTAGCTCGCATCTTGGATTGATATTGAATTGAATTGTCACTCACGTTGTCAAACATCTCCAAGAGTTTTTTCGCTGGCCTCAGTGTAAAGTGACCTCCCACTGTTGCATCTATTAGATTCTTATGATTCGCACAAAGTCTAAGATAAAAATTACGCACAATATCTTGCTCAACAAATTTGTGATGGGGTCACTTTCACAAAATTTCATTGAATCTATCCCAAGCAACATGGAATTCCTCACCAGGTAATTCTTTGAAGTGGGTAATTGGCTCTTGTGTTTCATGGGTTCTACCTATTGGAAAATATTTTTCTAAGAATTCAGCTCTTAAGGTTTCCCAATTGATTTTTCTATCCCTTTGTAAAGTGACATACCATCTTTTAGCTTTCTTTCTCAAGGAAAAGAGAAATAATCGCACACACAACGCACAAGGACTTAGATTATCAATTCTCATGGTCGAAGACATCTCTAAGAAATCATTAATATGTTGATATGGATCTTCATTCCTGAGTCTATAGAACTTGGGCAACATGTTGATGACACTATATTTGATCTCATAGTGTTTGACTCTATCTTCTTCTAGAAATTCAGCATACAATTCATGAGCAGAGGGTGCATAGTACCCCTTCAAGGACGTAGCTAGGGCTCATCGCGCAGCTACATTGCAGTTCACCATCTTCTTAAAATCAGAAAGGGGATTGTCGATCGCTCATGCACAAAGCAAATTATTAAAAAACAATTCTTCCGAACAATCACAAAATTGTGGTTTTGAGGTCCTAAACGATGTGTTTCGGCCTAAAATCAACTGGTCTCACTGGTCACACTGTTATACATTGAGTTTCGCTAAATTCAGACTTTCTGACAGTTTTTTTTTGAAAAATAAAATTATCTACTTCTAACTATTCTAATTATTAACAGAAAATAAAGCTAAAATTATGCATGAAATTAAGCTAAAGTAAAACTCACAAGAGGTTCAATGATGTAACTTTCAATGCTCCACTGAATCCCTTTATCCTTTTTAGAGTACCTGTCAATCACACAACAATTCCAACTTTAAGTACAAATACAATAATGTAATACTACTAAATTACTAAAGCTAAGAATAAGGACAAGTCCCCAACAACGGCACCAAAAAATTGATGTCCGCCTAGGGGTGACAAAAATAGTGGTTAAGAACAACCCCTTAGGATGGATTAGGTTTTACCTATCGCAAGCGTATAAATCATATTGTAGTACAAAATCGGCTTGAGAAAGGGAATATCGATCCCACAGAGACTTGGATTATTCACTTTAATAATCTAAAAATATTGAATTATGTTTGAAAAAGTTTGTTTGATTTGATTTTGAGAATTATGACTAAATTAACTAAAAAGATAATTTAAATGTTGATTGTAATCAAGAGAGAGAGAAAACTAGGATTTTCATCGCTCCACCACTAACCACATAGCATAGCTTTCAATTTGAACAATTGTAAGAGGGTGATCTATTCCCATGAATCAGAACGTACCACAAATAGTCGAATACGTTCCCAAAAAGGATACCGTCAACCGGATTCGCTAGTTACCATCTACGGACAGAGTGTAACTAGTGTATGTTATTTTCTTTACTCTAATCTACTCCTAATGCAAGAAATTAAACTAAAGCATGTCTATGATACCTCGCTGAGGCATGGCCTGTGTAAACCTAGGATTTCAAATGTTAAGAACCATTGTGTAAAAAATCATAGTTTAAGCATCCGAGTTCTAGCCCATAGTGAATAATCATGATTGAGTAAGACAATATCTTCATTAAATATAAGACAAGAATTTAGAACAAATATATAATCTTGTTTCAAGAATAAAAACAGTCACTCGTCTACAACAATCATCTTAGTATAGTCAGATCTTCCTCTCATTACAATAAAAAACAAATATAAAACTACATTACTTGGCTAGGGTTTTGCTAGAAAACCCTAGATACTTGTTTAGTTGATCCTGGCTGATGGAAACTGCATCGATAATGTAGAACCAATCACCATTCTCTTTTTCTCCAGAACTCTAGGTCTTGTACGACTCCTCCTTGGAATGAATCTCTAAAGATTGCTCTGAAAATTATATGAACGAAGCTCTCTCAAATGTCTAGTAGTCTTTGGTATTTATAGACAATAGTTGAGGGAAACCCTAAAGTTGCCATTTTCATCATTTCACACCAAACTAAGCAAAACCCTTAAGTCTGATGTATATTATGTGTATATCATGTGTATCAAGGTGTAGAAGTCACAGCCGCCACAAAGGAAAACAAGTCGGGGTCAATTTTGGAATTTCAAAGCTAATTTATGCAGAGCAACTACGCATGGCGTGTAGAGTGGTTACACGCGGCGCGTATGCATAAGCTATGCATGGCGCATAAGCCTACCTACGCGTGGCGTGTAGGCCAAAAAGCGTAGAAATAATACTTTCTAGCCACTTTTAGCAACTGGGCGCGTAGGCTGGGCGTAGCAAAATTTATGGAAACCATTTTTCTTAGGCATAATGTCGTTTGAACCTCCTCAACTCCATTAGAATGATTCTTGAAGTTATGGCTCGAAAAAATGATGTTTCTGCCCTTCGGGAGACACTTTTCTCTTGGAAACACCTCTTTTGCTCTCCTCTTAAATAGAAATGAACATGTCCTTGGTTAATTCACCAAAGTTAGCTCTTTTCCTTCATTAAACTCCTTAAACACGCTTAAACACACAAATGGCATAAAAATACCAAATAATGGAATGTAAGGACGTAACATTAGCAAGATAGGGGCCTAAAATGGTTAACATTTAACACCTATCAGTTCCTTTTGAGCATTGACAAAGCCACTATGTCAGTTTTCACCAGCAACACTGTTGTTGAAGACTTCATAGCGAGAGTGCATGTCCAACCCTCATTTCTTGCATAAAAACTCCAACTCAGAATGGGCAAGGGTCAAATGATACTTGAGATCTTCATTCTCAGCATTCACCTGGGCCCTGCTCTCCTTCAAAGATGTAACCTCCTCCTTAAGAGTGGCAGCCTTTTGGACTCATAGAGTTTCCCTCCCGTCTGCCGAGGCCAAGGCATCTTTGAGGCATGCCACCTCATCAGTATGGGTCTGACGTATATAGCACAGAGCCCCCATAGTATAAAATGCTTGCAATAAATACAAGGCAAAAATTGTCAAAGGTAAAAAATGATGCTTAGGGGAAAAGCAAACACAAAAGGAAAACGTACCCTCATCATCATGCCCATCACCTTGTCTGGAAGTTCAGGGCCACCCAGGTCCTTAAAAGCATCCAAGTCCTCCTTCCTCCAGAGGGACTTGGCCCTATCAGTCATGGCCTCCATAGTGGTAGGGACTAGGGAACCCCCGTCTTCTTCTCCAGCCTTTCCTTTTAATTTCTCCCTCTTTGAAGACCTCTCTTCAGGAGAAAGGTGAGTATGACGTGGAGGGGGCAGAGGCAAAAAAGGGATCGCGGTCTGCCCTGTAGCAGACCTAATCGATGAGGCTGTAGTTATGACTCGGGTAGAAATTGCCTGAGGGGTAAGCTCTGAAATGATCTCCAACTCATCATCCATAAGCTTGGGGAGGCTCAGACGAAACATGTCTATAGAGGCTCCTAGCTCGGATTTATCCTGCAAATTAGCATGAGTCAAAAGGTCAGAACACTACAGACACTCAGACCAGAGTTTACTCCCCAGCAGCTTAACTCTTTTATAACTTTTACTAGAGTAAACCCCTTTACTACTAACACCGAACGACTCATATATGTACTCTGCCCTGTGGAGATTACAATCATGGCACAGACATGAAACTGTATGACCATGAAGGATTTTGTAAGGATTGAATATATCAGGGCCAAAGGTACTAGGGATTGGAAAGGTAGAAGATTGGGGATAAAACCACGGACCCTTAATCAAGACCATTCTCTCTTTCCACCCCTTCTCATAGTCATTAGTCCCCGCACAAATGCCTATACCTTTGAAGGGTATAACATGAACGTTCCCACATTACCAGAAATTTCCAAGATCTGGTAGCACAATAAAAGGTCATCAAAATCCAAATACAATCCATGATCATGGTTTGCCAGGATTAACATGGAAACAATTCAGAAGAAATTAGGGTTATCCTGCAAATGGGCTATCCCCATAATGAAAAATATGAAATGGAAAAGGGGATGAAGGGGGAATCTGACCAGTTTGGCCTAGTTATAAGACAAAAAGGAGGTCATGGGGGCCAACTCCCTCTCCTTGGGTAAAATCTAGCTCAGGGCCATAGGCCTCAAACTTTACTCCCTTAGGAGGCTTTACTAGTTTCCTAAGGGATTTGACACTTGGGGTTTTGTGGCCCCCAGCAGAAAGTTTATCGGGTTTGTATGAGGGGAGTTCTTCAATGTCATCGGCACGCTCATCTTCCTGAGGGAGGACAGGGAGCTCCTCAGTGTGGCTCTCAACTGATTCCCTATGGGAAAGAGGGGCCAATGCCTCACTAGTCACTCGCACTATTGGAACTTGAAACATACATGATATGGAAGAAGATAAAGTTCTGAAACACTTACAAATACAAAATAAAGGTCATCGGAGAAGATCATCGAAGAAGGAAACAAAAAACCAAAAAAGTAGTAAGCATGAACAAATGCAAAGGAAGAATGGTAACAGAGAGTGCAAGAGAGCAAAAAGTTATAAAATTTTGAAGAGATTTCAAGTGTTAGGTAAAATTGGGTATTTATAGAGATGATAAGGTACTTCCAAAGGGTCCATTAAATGGGGCTGGAGGTGTTGTAGCTTTTCAAGAAAGACAGATGCGACGATTGAGGGAATCAAGCCATCGTATTAAATTTAAAATCCACAAGTAACTCAAGTCATGGTTACCTTGACGTTAGCCCACTTGAACGTATGCATATGTGTATATAGATATACACGAATACACGTGTATCAGCCGAACCTATTGTTTGGGTCAAGCCCATGGAACATTGGGTCAAACCCAAAGGGGCTAGTGTAAAGGCCTACAATTCCTGGCCCATCAAAGAGAAGGCCCAATGAATGTTATTCATCAGATAAGAAGATCAGAGCCAATAAAGAAGAATAAAACCCCATCTTGTAAAGTCCATAATAGGTCAAAGCTTAGGCTCAATTGGAAAACCCACAAGTCATTCCAACTTGAGGCTCAAGCTAAGGATCCAGTTAGATTGAAAAGATTGAATTGTAATGGGAAATAAAATCCCTAGAATAAAAGGATTTTATTTCAATCATAATGACCCAAGATCCCATCATGCTCTTTTATAAATATGTCCTTAGAATATCAATAAGATTCATTCGAGAGAAGAACAAAAAACTGCATCTACAGTGTTATAGTGAATTTAAATGACCCATACTGAATGGGTTAGAAATTGAGAATAAATTGAACCATAAATGACTCATTCATAGTCATACATAAATGTCTTAATTTTCTCAAAAGAACATAATCATACAAGATAGAGATACAATCATGAATAGTAGTGATTAAATCAATAATCAATTCAAAACTTTCTTATATTCCTTATTGCAAATATTTAAAAAAAAAAAATTATTTGCATAAACATAAAGTTAAATTTGTTCGATATATCTCCCAGACTTTATGGAGATCCTTTATCTTTCACACTACTTTAACCAGTAATAATAATGATTTCCTAAACTTAAAGCATTAGATTAAATCTAATACACTATAATTGAACTAAACTTATTCATTTATGATAAGTTAGTTCCATTATAATCGAAACAGATTTAACATGCAAATTAAGGGATATACTCATAGTATAAAATGTTCACAACATTAATGCTTTGAGTTAACAACACGTATTTAACATAAGTATATAAATACAACGTATAACTATGGTAGTACTTTGGTAGTAACCATAGAATACACATAATGATACTTTTATGTATTTATATACATACTTTAGAGGGTGTTGTAATATTTAATTAAACTAATAAAGTTAACTTTGGATATCCTATACTCAGCCAATTAAAAATACACAACCCCTTAATGCTCATTTAATCACTCAAACTTAGGCTCTGTTTGGCATAACTTCTGCTTCTGGCTTCTCGCAGAAGAAAAAGAGAAGCAGAAGTTGTTTTAAGAAGCTGGTACCCCCCAGCTTCTCTAAAACGTTCTTCCAAGGCCCAAAAGCTCTTCTAAAAATTTTGCCAAACACCGTTCAAAACAGCTTTTACCTCCAGGAAGCCAAAAGCAACGTTTGAAACGCCAATCCAAAGAGGGCCTTAATCTCTTTGGAGAATTATTTCTCGTTATTAAATCAACTCAATACTCATGAATTTCAAACTTAGTTATAAGTATCAATAATTCATGAGGTAGTGCAATTATGCGTCCTCCTAAATTAAATATTCATTCATTCGGTTAGGCCACTTTGGCGGCTAACAAACCCTATAATATGAATTTTAATTTGGATAGTAACTTAATAGTCAATAAGTAGCCCATTTAACATCATGTCCTATTAAATTGAATATTCATTAATTCTGATAAGGCCACTTTGGTGGCACAAACCCTATAATATGAATATCAATTTAGGAACCGATTAATTTGTCCATAAATGTTATTATGCATCCAACTAAATTTAATATTCATTCATTCTGGTTAGGCCACTTTGGTGGCAAAAAATCCTTTAATATGAATATTAAATTATATGGTGACTAATTAAACAATAATTGACATATTAATCATTATGCATACATACTTAAAATAAATTTTCGTAATTGAACCAATAAAATTGATTCTCCACCATGTATGCAGGCATGGGCACAACAATAATACTTATTGTACACCACAAATAAGGTCAAATTTCTAGATTCTAGAAATTCGCAAGTAAACCCCAATTTGCATTAAACCTTCTGAAATTCATATCTCTCAATCCGTTCATCCAAAAAAAATACAAATAATATATGCACAGAAAGCTTATGAAATGAGAATTTCAGTAATATAAGTTTCATGCAATAAAACCCAGTAACAAGAGAGAAATTACCAAAATACGAAACTGGTCCAGAAATAGTATTTTAATTTTCATAAATATTTTGCATGAAATTTTGTAAAATCAATTATTTGCATATTTTGCATAAGATATAAAAATTTTGGCTTCAACGGAGATCAAATTTAAGAGATAAATTTTTGAACATAATAAGCACATTTTTCATATGCAAATCAAATTGATTATACCAATTCAAAATATAACCCAACCCTATAAGGTTTTCAAAGTTAATTCTGTAAAATTGAAAACCATTAAAAGTATATATATGCTCATGGCCTTAAAAGATTAAATGGGCCGAGTCCATCACTAGGATACGTGCACAAAGAGATCATCAGTATATAAGCATGTCAATTGGAATACTAGAGGTGTATAGGCATACAATCACATGCCGCATAACAACCGAGGCAATACATAGATACAGAATGAATAGATATTAGTAGAGCTGCAAACGAGTTGAGCCGAGTCGAGCTCTGGAATGTTCAATCTCGGTTCATTTACTAAACAAGTCTAGTTAGAAAATGTGTTCAAGCTCGGCTCATTTGCTTAGCGAACGACCCCAACCCTAACGCCAGATTTAACGAGTCGAATCGAGCTTCCTCACGAACGACTCATTTCAGTTGTAACATATATTACTCTTGTCAATAGCTGTTTGGATTGAGTTATTGCATGTCCTTTTTTAACATATTTCTACTAGTATAATTTTTTATGTTATAACCACATTATTCCTATAATTTTTTCACAACAATCTTCATAATTTGTTCAATTTCAACTCTTTATTTTGTCAAATATGAAATAATTTTACTATTTAACTTAGATGAGCCTGTTCATGAGCTTGGCAAGTCGAGCTTAGTAATGTTCAGGTTCGGCTTGTTTACTAAACGAGCCTAAAAATTGTGTTCAGGTTCAGTTTGTTTACTAAATGAACGAGCACGAGCCGAGCTCTTAACGGGCCAAGCCCGAGCCTGCTTATGAATGACTCGGTTCATTTGCAGCCCTAGATATCAAATTATTGATAGCCGAAGTTAGTGACAATCACAGTAGCCACCATTGAATTTATAATTACATAATTATATATGTAAAGGGGAGATCACGGAAGAATAGTCCGCGAGCTAAGGTATACACACATGCATATATATATATATATATATATATATATATATATCGCAGAATACATATTGTGGCGCAAGAGGAAAACCAAAGAATTATAAAAGCTGGGAACTGGCCTATAATGATTTATACGTGAGAAAGGAAAAACATTGTAAAGAGGTGATCATGGGAGATTTGCAGCTAAGACACTGAGTGCAAATAGTAATCTAGGGGAAAGGTTATTGGAGATCAAAAGCCTTAAAGAGAAAAGGAATAAAACATTTATGAATCAGAAAAGTTACAATGAGCAACAGGAAAAATGATATAACAAGAGGGTACTAAAAATGGTTCCTAAAATCATGAGAGGGCAAAGGGTGAAGAAATTCGAGCCTAAGTGGGAAGGCCCCTATGTGGTCACAAATGAAAGCAATAGTGGCTACTACAGGATGGAGCGTGAAGTTACTCGCGCGTGGTCTGGACCCCTCAATGTGAAGTGGATAAAGTAGTATCATGCATGAGCTAAGAAAAATAGGACAAAGAATAAAAGTACCATTCTGTAAAGATTTTCAAAAGAGGAAAAAATATAACAATAAATAAAGCAAACAAAATACATTTGTGATATATCATATAAATAGATAGTAATACACAAAAGTTGTAGTGCTCACACGCAAACTCCGTAAAAATAGGTATAATCCAAAGTATATAAAAGCATGGTAGTAAAAAGTTGGGGCTAAAACAGATCCCTAGTAATAGAATACAAAAGGCTAAAACCCTCATGCTCCTTAAGAAGCTCACGGGCTCACGAGGAATGCTTAGCCGAGTCCTTTAACTCTAAACCCTCTCTCTTCAGCAATGCCAGTTGCTAGAGGACGTCTTCAATCTTGTCATGCTTCTCTTTATAGTCGGCATAAGCCTTGAGCTCAGCGCGATATCAATCATAAAGCCTTTAAACAACCTCCAAGTATGCTTCCCACCAAGTCATGTCCACGCCAACGTTTCTCCAATCCTTAATACAAACATAACAATGAGGCAGCGTCTCGGGGGCAAGATCCCTCACAGACATGAACGACAAGGTGATGAAGACATTTGTTATGAGCTGAAGATAGACTACTTGTAGCAGTGGCTCATAAATCTCCAATTTTTCAAAAGTCTCTTGGTGACTGGTCACAATTTGATCCAAGATAGGCACGAATCGATGAAAACAAAGTAAATCGCGTATGTACAGGGAAGTAGCACTGGAGACGTATGTTTGTGTCGGGGTAGTATGAGCATAGGAAAAAGAAACAATATCACGAGACGGATTAGAGGCTCGAGCAGGTTCGCGAGAGAAGTCAGAGGGTTAACCAATAGGAACCTCTGAACTAGGGGCGTGTAGTGGATCATGTTGCCATAGTATCTCTGGATCCTGTAGCTCAGTCTGGGGGGAGGCAAGGAGATCATCAAGCATTTCAGGACCCAGGTCTGTACAAAGGAAGACATGTAAGAATGAAGGTATGAAGAAATATATATGAGTAAAGACAAGATAAAAGAAAACAAACCCTGAGAACTATAAGTTGAGGGCTGCTCCAAGACTTGCTCAATGCCAGGGAGGGTGGCTCCAAAAAGCTCGTGCTGAATACAAGGCCCATCATCTACCGCGGCTGCCATCTCCACCACGATGTCACCACCCAAAGGCTGCATATTGTTGGGCGACAGGTGTGTGCAAAATATGTGATTAAAAACGACACCTTAACGACACTTTAGGTTTTACCCTTCTGCAAGCGCACAGATCAATTGTAGAATAGCAACGACTTGAGTAAGGCATATCAATCCCACATATACTAAGATTGTTCACTGTAATAATTCAAAAGCACTAAATTATATTTCTAAAAATTGTTTTTTTTAGTGGTCAAAGACCGAATTATCTAATATTAACTAAATTAATCTAACAAGTAAAGTAAATTGGTTTGTGATTCAAGAGAGACAAAAACTAGTTTCGTCACTCCACCACTAACCGCATAATATAGTTCCATCAATATATCAATTACATGAGGGCGATCCATTGACTGTGAATCAGTTCGAACTACGCCATAAGTTTGACCCCAAAAAGGAATTTCCATTAACCGGATCGCGACAATCCATCTCAAGACTAAACTGATTAGCACATGCAAATTATGTTACTCTAATCTACGCCTAATACATGAAAATAAACTAAAACATGTCTATATCAGTTTGTCAAGGCATGGACTGTGTAACCTAGGGTTTCAGGTTTTATGACAACCATTGTGTATAAAATCATGGCTTAAGCATCCGAGTTTCATCCTATAGTGAATAAGCATGATTGTGTAAGATAAATACATTCATTCAGTCTAAGACAAGAATCAGAACAAATATATAAACTTGTATCAAGAATAAAAATGGTCTTTCATCTAACACAATCATCACAGTATAGTCACAGCTTCCCCTCTCTACAATTTAAAACAAAATCAGAACTACATTACTTGGCTAGGGTTTTGCTAAGAAAACCCTAGATACCGAATTAGTTGATCATGGTAAAGGGAGACTCCATCGTTGATGTAAAATCGCCCTTTATGGCCTTCTTCTCTGGATCTCTAGGTCTTGAATGGTTCCTTCCTTTTGAATAAGATGAATCCCCAGAGGCGTCTCTGAAAATTATACGTGCCAAGAAGCTCTCTAAAATTTGTAGCAAATCTTGGTATTTATATGCAAAGTTGAGGGAAACCCTAACTTGGAGAATATGACTACCCTTTTTGGTAATTTCACACCCAACCAATAAAAACCCTAATATATGATGTATAATATGTCTACATATCATGTATAGAGGTGTTGGGGTCGAAATAAAGTCATTCGGGTGAAAACAAATCAATCCGGGTCAAAATAGGATTTCAGCCCGAAACTGAAATTTCTAACTTTTTCCGCAGGACACCTCTCACTCTTTTGATGATATCTGGAGGTACACACATTGGATAGAGACTTTTAATATATCGTTGAAAAGAGGACTTCGAGATCTTGATGATAGGCTCTAGAATCACCTCATTTGGACCTTTTTTAACCAAAATATGAGTGCCCGAAGTTTGCTGAAATTTTGGTGCTGAAAATACTAGACCTACACCCAAGCGTAGGTTAGGGGCGTAGGTTCCAATTCTGGATCAGAAACCAAAGCATAGGTATGGTCCAATTTTGCCTATTTTTGCCTCTAGTGATGTAGGGTATGATGCATTTTTGCTATAAAATCCGTTTTTCTCATATTTGAGCTAGATTGGTTGACTTTGACTCCCGATGCTTTTGATTGAAGTAATTATGTCTGGAAATGACATTTTTGCCTTTCACTGAGATAACGATATCGGGATATGACCATTTTGCCCTTCAGTAGCTCTTCTTTGCTCTGGCACACCTCTTAATTCCTTTCTCAAGATAGAAACGAACATGAACTCTGTTAATTCACCGAGATTAGCTATGTTTCTTCGTTGAGCTCCCGAAACATGCTTAAACACACAAACGAAATAAAAATACCAAATAACGGAATGTAGAGACATAAAAAACATAAGATAGGGGTTTAAAATGTCCAATAATGAGCATCTATCACACCCCCAAACTGTAACACCCCATTTCATTTTTCCTTTTTTCTGAATTATTCCCGATTTATTTTCGGTGATGACGTCACTTGTTCATGACGTCATGGTTACTCTGTGTAATTTACGAGTAAATTTTTCGTGTTTACGTCTACACTCGACTGAACGATGTTGCGATTTCTCTTCGTGGACTTCTGTGGTTATTACGTGACTTGACGTACGGTAGTGTTTTGGACCTAGTTAAACGTTGACGTGAGTTTTGGATTCGATGACACGACTCTGCAACTGTCTCTTTGGTGACTTCGTGGGGTTTCTTTCGTGGTTACGTTACTTGAGCTGATGTTTTGTATTTCGGACGTGGCTAGAGGTTTACATGGGCCTTAGTGCCAATTATATGGATTCGTTTATACGCTCGACGCTTAGTGCTTCTACTGGATGACGGCATTTTTAGTTTACCGACGTTTAAGGCTCTGACGCTGTAGTTCGATTTTGGTATTTAGTGTGGTAAGGGTCCGACGTCCTTGTTTCCCCTTGTAATGGGATTAGTACCTACTTTGTTTCTCGTATTTCTACGTGCCCTACGTGTTGATGTGAATTTATGTGCCTTAGATGTTTGACTTACGTGTTTTTGTATTACCTTGTTCGTTTTTTGTGCTTATATGTATGTGATACGTGTTAGTGGATTAATTTGGGTTGAAGTGGTTTTATTTGATTATTGTTCGAATAAGTTACGTGCCTTAGTTGTTTGGATTAGGGACGACTCCGATGATTCGATTGTTAAGTCTCCTACCGAAATATTTAATTTGGCTGTTATTATTGATTAACTATCCGTATAATTTATAGAGAGCGCATGATAGGAATCGCTAGGCGATTAGTGATTTAATTTGGTTTATATCAATATTTATACCCGATTTTGTAACCGAGTTAATTAATCCGGACTTTATTAGTTATTCGGCGTCCGATGGGGCTTTCGGCGATTTAATTGGTGGAAGAGTTTCGTACCCGGAATACTTGTTTAAGCTCGTATTATTTATTTGGAGTCCAGTGAATTTTTATGAGTACACGTGGAATTATTTGAATATCCCCGGTATATTTTACGAGACTTATTTTATTTATGCGAATTTAATTATAATTATAGATATGGGTTTCATACCCTATATTATTTATTTTAGATATATTGTTTATTTAGGCGTTTCGTTTATTTTTTGGGCACGTGTTATTTTATTTGGGGTTATCGGTACATTTTGCGGATTTATTATATATATATATATTATTAATTGAATATATATATATATATATGGGTATTTATTTATATTTAATTATATAGATAAATATATAGATATATCGAGTGTGTGTGTGGCTGAGGAGACCAGAACCTTCTGGTTTAGGCCATGTTTGGTAGGCGGTCTTTCTGGTCTGGTCCGGTCCGGTTCGGTCTGGTCTGGTCTGGTCCGGTCTGGTCTGATCCAATCTGATCTGGAAAAGTCTGTTTGGTAAGCGGTATGGTCTTACTATTTATTTATTATTTATTATAATATTTATTTATGTATTATTTATTTCTTTATTTATTATTTCTTCACTTTATAATATATTTTATTATTGTATTATTTATATTATTAATTTATTATTTATTAATTTATATTTTAATTTATAAATATATTCTATTTATTTATTATTATTTCATTATTTAATTCATTTTATTTATAAATTATTAATTCATTTTTATTTATTTAAAAATATATTTATTAATTTGATATTAATTTATTATTATTATAATCATTTTTTATTATTATTATGAAGTATTTATTCATTATTATATTTACTTATTATTTATTATTATATTTATTTATTATTATATCTATTTATTATTTTTTATTATATTTATTTATTCTTATTATTTATTTCATTTTGTTTATTATTTATTATTTTTATTATATTTTAAAATATGTTTTATGTAATTTATTATTTATTTTATTATTATTATTTATTATTTAGTCCATTTTTTATATTTATTTATTATTATTGTATTCATTTTTTATTATTATTATGTTTTATTTAATTTATTATTTATATTATTAATTATTCATTTTTAATTATTTATAAATATATTTTATTATTTATTCATTTATTTATTATTATTAGGTATTATTTATTTCATTTTGTTTATTATTTATTATTTATATTTTATTTTTAAAATATGTTTTATTTAATTTATTATTATTATTTATTCATTTTTAATTATTTATAAATATATTTTATTAATAAGACCAGACCGGACCACCAGGAACCACCTTTTTTTTGTCTGAAATGAGGTCATTTTGGTATAATTTGGTCTTACTTGGTCTAACCAAAAATTTGAGACTAATGCTACCAAACACGGTCTGGTCCCATAAAACGCAAGACCAGACCAGACCACCTACCAAACAGGGCCTTATTCTCCTTACAGCATCTAACTCGTTCCTCTCATCATCATCACAGACTTGCTATGCTCTCTTCATTCCTGGTTCGGTTTGAGATTGAGAGATTGAGAAAGGGAGAGAGAGAAGTTGAAGCAGGCGAAAGAGAGGGCTTCGCGCAGGGTCGTCGGCCAGAATTGACGGCTAGCTGTGCCGGTGATGGCGGCTCGTGCCGCAGCTGTTGGTGTGAATCTAGCAGGCGGTGGTAGTGCTGATGTCAAAGCCTAATGGTGTGGTCGCGCAAGAGGGGAGGTGCGAAGTGAACGATCGGTAGCAGGGGTAGCAGGGTCACCGGAGTTAAGAGGCGGCCATAGCTGAGTTGCTTGTGTGGTGGTCGGCGCAGCTGTAGGTGGCAACAACCGGTGGTTCGCGCAACAGTGGTGGTGCTGATAATCAGTCCCGAGTCAACCGGACTGAGTCGGGTTGACTCAGTGGCGAGTCGGGCTCGGTTCGGGTTGATTTTCGGGGAGTAGCTCGGCCTCGGTACCGTGTACATTATACCCGAATTTGGTACGAAAGCATTCATCGGTTTGACAGGAAATTACGAATTTTCGGTAAGGAATTTCGGTTGATATTCTTTAGATTTATTCGAAATTACTTATCGATAATTATTAAGCTTCGGATATATTAATTAGGTTGACGAGGCAGATATTTTTCCGTATTCGAAAATGGATTAGCGCAACTTGGATCGGCGAGCATTTTCACGGCCGGTACTGTTCACGGCGGGACCGTTTGTAAGCGTATTTAATTAGGTGGGAAATTTATATATATATTTTTATATATATATGCATATCGAACACTCACTAATAGTGCGTAGAAAATGTTAATACGACTCCATTGTATGTTTATGAATAAATAAAAAAATATATTTAAATTAAATTCCTAGTGATAGACTGAAATTTAGGAATTTTATGGAATTTACGGAGTACCCATAAATAGATAAATGAAGTCGGGAATCAGAATTCCCTTGGTAAATTAAGTAAATTAATTCCCTGAAAAATTATAATAAATTAAATCATATTTAAATTGGATTAAAATAGGTGGTCTAGTACCCCTGGACGTAAAGTAGGATTGTGTAGAATTATGTGATTGAAATTGAGATACAGTAGGGACATAGTGGATATTGGGGGATGTAGAGCCGACGAATAATTATCCCCTGCTATTTATATCGAAAATAAGATAAGGGATTCACGAGGACGAGGAACGTTAAAATTTAGAACACAGCTTTAGTTCCCTTTCTAGTTTATTTTTCCCGTGAATTATGATAAAGCTAAATTGCGAATTAAATTGTTCTTGAGGTAGAATAGTTTGAAAACAATCACTGATAATAAAATTAAACGCATGCGAGCTTATAAGAAATTATTATTATTATTATTGGGAAATGGAGAAACCATATGAGCTTGAGATAAAGTGACATGATTTGTTGCTATAATTAAATTATAAATCATGCTTTCGAAAATGAAAATGTTTATATACGGTGGATTGGTTGTGTAAAACAGATTTTGAGACATATTTATCACTTAATAAATGTTATATTTTGATTTGTGATTTACTGTTGAGGCATGTTATACATATTTTATACACCATGAGCATTTATATTGCATTAGGTGTGGTTTCATGTCTCGTTCATGTATCAATGGTTCAAGTGAGTCTTCCGGGTCGTCACAACAACTGGCCAGGCGGTGTCTCTCGCTACCGGCCGACTAGTAATCCAGGAATTAGGGAGGCGTGGGAGGATTTGATCCGAACACGGTTTGTTCTGTTTCACGAGTCGATATGATCCTCGTGGTTGTGTTACTATGGCGACATTATACCCGGTGGTCCCATGCTAGATAGGGTGTCGTTGGCATTGTCTTTGCATATTATTCACATTGAACATTCATTTATTTGTATGATCTTTTACATAGTTGATATTTGTTATTATTAAACTGATGATAATTGTAAATTTATTAGAAAGGATGGAAATTAACTCAATGTGAATAAAAGTTAAAGCTTTTAAAATTTAAAAGAAAGGAAATCTAATAATGTAAAAACCTAGATTTATGGAGCCACGATTGGTATGTGTTCTAGGTGGTTATTTGATTATAAGTGGAAATAGACTTTGGGGTGAAACCGTTCCCTTTGAGTGGGCTTTAGTTGGGATGGTTAATGATATACTTAGACTTCATTGAGTCAAGTGTAGTTATAAATGAAAAGAAATTTTGGTGATTAACTGCCCCTCCCCCGAGTTGGGTGTCTAGTAGCATTGATTAACGCTTCATAGGGACTTAGTTGAGTTTGTAATATTCGGCCAGGTAGGCCCTTGAGCATTAGTCTGTGTATGAGGTTATGGAGTGGTCGGTACACTACTCTAGTTGATTTATATAGGAATGGTTGATTTGAGGCCTAACCTGGTATGATAGGTTAACATTTGTCCCTTTCTCTGGACTATCCTGTGTCTTAAGGATCCATTGAATGTAAATTGAGGTACCCATTATGGTTTGAATTATCATACTCCCGAGTGGGTGTTTGATAGTAGTTTAGAGACATATTGGCAATGTTTGAGGATAGTATTCATCATTTGTTTGTGGTTTAGTGATATTGCGATCTTAGAGTATTATGGAGATCTTGTGGTGATACTGGTGGTATAGGGTTGATTTCTTTTTAGTGCATACATGAGACACTTTATTTTTGTAGTTTCCTTGTCTTAGTCTCGGGTAAGAGACATGATATAGGTTTATGCACACGTAGTGCGATTCGTAGTACCTTAGGTGGGTTCGGAGGCATTGGAACTAAACAGATTTGACCGGGTCCTAGCTTTTTCTTAAAAACCGGTTGAATCCTTCGGGGTTCAACGTTTTTCTTTAAAAACCCGAGGACTTCGGCATCTGTTTGGGACTAAATGACTTCGGTAACCCTTTCTTGTGCTTCAGTATGCTGTATGAATTGGAGATTTACTTGAGATGGTTGAATCTGATCGAATGACAGAGTTTGTTCACTTAGGTTACTTTCGAGGAATGAGTGGTAGCAGTGTAAACCTATCAGATGGTTACTAGTTGATTTTATAAATTCTCTTTACAATAGGAAGTCTCGGAGAAAACATCTTTTAAGTGAGCGGATTATTTCTCTGGTTATTGTGGATAAGATGACAGGTTTGAGGTTATGATTATGAAAGTGAGACCCTCTAGGAATGATTGGATAGCAGTGTTGTATAGGCGTTGTTGTTTAGTTGTGGGCGTGATTTTAGTTATTCCTTTTCGGCAGTCCTAGCGAGTGACCTATTTACCTCCTAGGAACCTTGAGTAGCGTGCTAGGTGCACGGTATGATAGATACTTAGTCTGGTTGTATCTCTAGATGAGAGTGGAGTTTGGATTGATTGTCTATAGGCCTAGGTGACATACTTAGTTATATTCAGGACGATATATATATATATATATATATATATATATATGTGTGTGTGTGTGTGTGTGTGTGTGTGTGTTGTTTATATGTTTTTGTTGATCTGTTATTCCTATGATATCTGTAGTAGATTTGAGGCTGTAGATGAGATTATTTTGAGGGTCTCTGTTTGGCGTGGGTGCCACATGAGACAACTGACCGACCTAGGATAGATGCATGCACACGGGATGCTTAACGTTTTCTAGACGGCTATGAGTGTGATGTCTTGATATTATGGTGAGCCCCCGAGGTTGTGCTCACCCCCACTACAGGTTGTAGGTTTGCAGGTGGATGCAACACGGCATGCTCGACGGCGACGATACGGGGGATTTGGGACGGTAGTTTTATTCCTCCTTCCGTAATCATTTTTATGTATTCTTTTATTCTCTTGGGAGCCAGGCTGTTGGCAGATTCTCGTGTATTGTATTTTCATTCCATGTATTTATTATTTTGGGGTGCCATTGTATTTGTTCGGCACTGCCATCAGGTCTTATGTATTCTTATTCGAGCCTGGTGGCTCAGTCGGTATTTGTTGTTTTGGGGTGCCTTTATACCTTTTCGGCATCGCCAAGTGGTTTTCTTTCTATTTTCATTTGAGCATTTGGAGCTCTATTGATTTTAGAGGGGTTTGGAGAGGTATTGGTGTTCTTTTTCATTACCTCAGCCCTACTAGGTTTCTGAAATGTTGGGCTACGTGCCACTGTTTCTATTTTTGTTATTATGGGCAGGTTCTTGTGTTGTGTTGAATTTGGGTTGTCCGGATGTTCCATTTACAAACGGAACTCTACCAGATTTTCGTTAGAATTCGTTACTGAGTTTCTTTCACTCAGGTGACATGGAATAATTCATTTTCATTCATATTCCATTCTATTTCTATGTTAATATAAATCTTGGTTGTCGTTTTCTGTGACGTCATACCCCGGGATTCACTGATTCTCCTGATTGGAGTCTCAGGAATAACTGGGCATGGCACAAACTTACATAGTACTAGTCCCTTAGCAATAAATTCAGAGAAACTATCTGTGATGATTTTTATTCTAACTAACCTATTCTAATCTACAATACTCCATACTAATCCCTTGCTTTCGTGAGGATCGACGATTACACTTAACACATGTAACAAGCCTTTTAAACCCCTAAGTTACCCCTAGTGAACGAGTGAAGTCCCATGAAGGTTTCCAGTGATGGTACCTACAAAAATCTCAATTCTTTTGTATATACGCATTCATGAGTTCACACACACAAGTCAAATAAGCTACGATACAACACACAAGATAATATGAATGCAAAATATTCCCACTTACTATCTAACAACAATTATATCAAGCTTCGCGTTTATGAATGGTCCCCACTTAAATGAATGATTTTGCTACTTTCTACTTAAAATCCAGACAACCTTCCGTGATTTTGTGAACATTCAACTACAATATTTCAGTTTCTTTTCTCCTACTTCATTGATCAAACTTTTCCCTTTTTAGTAAAAACGTATTATTTCCATCTTTCCACTTTTCATCCCTTTTTGCCTTTCTAAGTCTCTGAACATTCCAGCGAGGATTTTTAGTCCCAACCAACTAGACCCGAGCTTCTTCCATGGGATTTATGTTCATCAGTCTTCTCCCCTTTAAACGCTAACAGTGATATTGGTGATACCAAATAATAGTTACTCATATCAAAGAACTGTTTTTTGCATTTTATTTTCTCAAAAATATTTTTTCAATTTTCTCCATTTCAAGCATAACAACTCCCTTTCTCCCCTTTTATTATGGCAAATTATTTTTCAACTACATAGTCAAAAATCAATCTATTTTTCATAGTGAATGTGTGCTTGTGTTTATAAGTCAAAGTCATCCTTCTTAATTTCAAATTTACTAATCACTCACCCATGTAAACCACATCACTTCACTAACTCGATCTAATCATTATTCTCATGAGCGGGAACATCACAACACATACTACTCATACATTATAAACACAAACTTAATCAAATTGTAAATGTCAAACATTCATGCGTAAAAACAAAGAACTCCTCAAAACTTGAAAAAAAAATTCAAACATTTCAAAAATTTTCCTTTCTTGTAACTATATACCCACACCCTCAAACTTAAATGTGACCATGTCCTCATGGTCAAAAATAAAGAATGAGAACAGATACAGTTATCCTTGAAGCGCAATCCTGGATTCTTCGAAATGCTCATCCTCCTCCCCCAAACTTGATTCGGATCACCTGTAAATATATAACAAACAAATACCTAAATATCATAGCAAGGGAAAATAAATTATAAAAATTACCAGAAATTGACACAATTTTTCAAGAAATTTTTAAAAATTCTTTTTTGGATTTTATTAAAAAAAATGAAATAAAAAAATTGATTTGGCCTTAAGGGCCTACAATCTCTAAGAATTGAAATTGCAGAAATAACTTACCTATTATTATACATACCGAGGCTAGACAGCCTAGGATCAATGTTTAACGTCTTTGACATGACGTTTCTCAAAGGATTATCCAACACCTTTCCTCTCTACCATATTTCTCTTAATTAAAGGACAAAATGTAGGAGGTGACTCTTTAAGAGCTCTTACCCATGGACAATTAGTATTACTTATGACATCGAGTAGATAACAATAATCCCCATGTAAAATATCCCATTTTTCTTGTTCTAACTTCAGCCCCTGTATGGTCAGTGCTTCCATCAAATCCTTCTTTAACACCATAAACAACAGTCCTTCCACCATCTCATCACTCTCCAGTAAACTGACAAATGCCATAAATTCCGGTCCTGAATCAATTTCCTCATAATATCTCAGTCTTTGCCCATGTATCCCGAACCTTTTATCTAATACTACTTCTCCGCGGGGGTAAACCGATATAACCCTGTGTGGTCCTTCCCATCTTTGTCAGAGTTTACCTAAAAGCACTTCCAGCTTTGGATTACATTGCCGTTTTCGGCCAAGCTTAAGGAACTTAAGATGAACATGCTTAGCATGATGTACTCTTGTTCGAGCTATGTAATTTTGAGCATCCTTATACACACAACTCCGTATCCCCTCACACTTGTCTCTCAATCGCGGATCTTCCAAGGCATATAGCTCTCTACCATGTGTATACCTAACACTGGTTCATCTGGAAAGGTGTCCTTCAGAGGGGGTCATCCTTAGTAGGTTCTCTAAAAGTTTGTGACCATTGATCATCTCTAGCATTTTTCACACATGTTTTATCTTTTAATTTATCATCCTCCATACGCAACACCATCTCAGGAAGCTTACTTTCAGGCACCAACTTCTATGGAGGAATAAGTTGAGGTCCAAGTGACTCTCTTGATGCTCTCTCTGACGGTGAATACAACGCAGCTTCCAATGCAACAATATTTTTCCAACTAGATTGTTGTTGGTCCTCTCCATTTTCAAAATTCACCTCCGACCTTTTTATCACAATCACCAAATCATCTCTTACACTACTCTGAGGTACAACTTCTTCAACCATCCCCTCTATGTTAAAACATTCAACTGGTTCAAGTAGTTAATGATTGGTATTAAAGACATTCATCCTCGTGTTTAAATTCCCAAAAGAAATGTCCATAACCCCTGTTCTGTAATCAACGCATGCATTTGTCGTAGCCAAAAATGAACTTCCTAAGATAATAGGGATATGTCTCCTTGATCTATGGTCAGGTTCCATGTCTAATACTACAAAGTCTACAGGATAGTAAAACTTACCCATTTGCACTATGACATCCTCCAACATTCCTCTCAGTTGTTTAGTTGATATGTCTGCCAATTGAAGCACCACCGAGGTAGTATTGAGATCTCCCAACCCTAGTTGCTGATAGACCGAGTAAGGTAATAAATTAACACTCGCACCCAGATCAATAAGAGCTCTACCAATCTTCTGGTCACCAATGACACAAGAAATAATAGGAGCACCGAGATATTTCCTCTTAGGTGGAGTATCACTCAGTAAGATCGAACTCACTTGTTCAGTCAACAAAATCTTTTTCGGGACCTTAGTTATGTTTTTATGCTTTTTAAGTACAGAGATCCTTCAAAAATTTGGCATAGGATGGAATTTGGTCAATAATGTGTAGAAGAGGTTTATTGATCTCAACTTGCCGACATGGATCCAATATATCCTTCTCCTTATGCTCTTTATACAAAATCGAATCTCGGAGACGTTGAGGATAAGGTGTTACTTCCTCATATGGTGCCCTTTCTGGTTCTTCATCTTTCTTCTTCAGCCTCTTTCTTCTGAGCTTCTTCTTATGCCTTTCTTTGAACTTCTTCGACCTTTTGCTTCTTCAGTCTCTCCTCATGCTGCTCCTTAGCCTTACTATCCACTTCTCTTCCATTTCTCAAAATTGTGATTGCTTGGACTATCTCATGACAAGTCTAAACAAAAGATCCAGGCTCCAGTACTTGTTGCGGTTTTGGGTTAACTACCGGTTGACTAGGCAATATTCTCACTATCCTATCCATAACATTTTCTAATTGTACCATTCGGGCTTCCATTTGAACAAGGGATTGGGAATGAGAGTTCAGTGTTTGGATGGTCGCCTGAGAATTATTAGATTGATTTTTAAGCTCCCTCGCGGTACTCATCATCTCTTCAAAGTCAGGTGGTATTGATAGTGAATTTTGAGTTAGATGTTGATGTTGGAAATGGTTTTGAGCGTATAGAGGGTAAGCTTGATTTAGATTGAATCCTTGGTTTTAGTTTCCTTGAGGTTGGGTCTTGTAGTTATATGGCTGGACAACTTAATTATTATTGAATGGCTGGAGAGCCTGAGAATTATTGGATGACTCTCTGGGTTGGTAATTTGATTGAAAATTTTGAGTCATTATTCTTGGTTGAGATTCGAATGATTGCTGACTCTGTTGGAACCTTGGTTGTGGATATGATTGTTGTTCCTGAGGGAAGCTTGGTTCCACATTCAAAGATTGAGATGAAAGAGGGGGATGATTTCGGACATTTGATGTATATGAATTGGTGAAAGGAGCATTATTTGAGTAATTCCATGTTACATTAGCATTGGTAGCAATAAATTCACCACCTTGACACTCATTATGGGAATAATCCACTTCTATCTCTGACACTTCTCTCTTAGGTGAATGATTACTTTGGGTAAGAAGCTTTTCAAATCTCCCTAATTTATCTCCCATCAATGCCATTGATTCTCTCACATCATCTTGATTAACCTTAAAAACTTTTTCAGATCGCCTATCCTGACCATCTTTAGACCTCAAATCAGATTGATATTGGATTCCGTTCTCACTGATATTGTCAAACAAATCTAAAAGTTCTTTTGCCAACTTCAAGGTAAATTGACCTTGTGTTGACGTATCTATCAAAGTTTTATGTGCCTCTTCAAGTCACATGTAAAAATTCTTAGCCACGTCTTGTTCAATGAACCTATGGTGGGGACACTTATACAAGATTTCACTATATCTCTCCCAAGCATCATGAAACTGCTCACCAGGAAATTCTCTAAAACTTTTGATTGTATCTTATGCTTCTAAGGTCTTTGCTATGGGATAATGCTTCTCTATGAATTCAGATTTAAGGATTTCCCAATCACTTTTAGTTTGATATACCATCTTTTAGTTATGTCTCTCAACAACCAAGGAAATAGACGAACTCGTAAATCATTCTTAGACAGATTATCATACCTAATAGTTGACGCAACTTCTAAGAAATCATTTATGTGCTGGTATGGGTCATCAATCCTAAGGCCATAAAAGTTTAGAAGCATATTGATCATGCTTGACTTGACATCGAAATGTTTCACGCTTTCTTCTTCTGGGAAATCTGCATAGGAATCATACGCATCTGGTGCATAATATCCTTTCAATGATGTGGCTGGTGCCTTCTGTTGATTCACTCTTTAGTCACCCATCTTCTCAAAATCCATAATTTTTTATTTTTTTATTTTTTTTATAATCACAAAATCGCAGTTTTAAGGTATTAAATGATGTTTTTCGGCTTAAATCAACAGGGCTCACTACATTTAGTGAGTTCTGTTCAATGACCTTTTTCCACTCAAAACCCTCACCTTGTTTGCAAATATCGGACTTTATGATAGAAAACTGCAAATTTATTTATTTATTTATTTAAGACAATAAAACTAACTACTTCTAAACTCTTCTAACTATTAACAAAAATAAAGGTAAAAATTATATGCAAAATTAATATCAATTAAAACTCACAAGATGTCCAACGACACAACTTTCACTGCTCCGCCAAATCCCCTTATGCTTCTCAGAGTACATCGCAAAAACATACAAATTTCAACTTTAAATATAATACAATAACGCAATGCAAATAAACTAATAAAGCTATTGAACAATGTCAAGTCCCCGGCAGCGGCGCTAAAAACTTGATGGGCGTCAGGTGTGTGCAAAATATGTGGTTAAAAACAACACATTAATGACACTTTAGGTTTTACGCTTCTACAAGCGCACAGATCAATTGTAGAATAGCAATGGCTTGAGTAAGGGATATCAATCCCACGGAGACTAAGATTGTTCACTCTAATACTTCAAAAGTACTGAATTATATTTCTGAAAATTATTTGTTTTGGTGGTCAAAGACCGAATTATCTAATATTAACAAAATTAATCTAAAAAATAAATTAATTGGTTTGTGATTCAAAAGATAGAAAAACTTGGGTTTTCTTCATTCCACCACTAACCGCATAAAATAGTTTTATCAATATATCAATTTCATGAGGGCGATCCATTGACTGTGAATCAGGTCGTACAACTAACAGTTTGACCCCAAAAAGAAATTACCATCAACCGGATCGTGACAATCCATCTCAAGACTAAACTGATTAGAAAATGCAAATTATGTTACTCTAATCTACTCCTAATACATGAAAATAAACTAAAGCGTGTCTATATCAGTTTGTCAAGGCATGGACTGTGTAACCTAGGGTTTCAGGTTTTATGACCACCATTGTGTAGAAAATCATGGCTTAAGCATTCGAGTTCTAGCCCATAGTGAATAACCATGATTATGTAAGATAAATACATTCATTCAGTCTAAGACAAGAATCAGAACAAATATATAAACTTGTATCAAGAATAAAAACGGTATCTCATTTAACACAATCATCACAGTATAGTCACAGCTTCCCCTCTCTACAATTGAAAACAAAATCAGAACTACAATAATTGGCTAGGGTTTTGCTAAGAAAACCCTAGATACTGAATTAGTTGATCATGGTAGAAGAAGACTGCATCGTTGATGTAGAATCGCCCTCCATGACCTTCTTCTCCGAATCTCTAGGTCTTGAATGGATCATTCCTTTTGAATAAGATGAATCTCCAGAGGTGGATCTGAAAATTATACGTGCCAAGAAGCTCTCTAAAATCTGTAACAAAGTTTGGTATTTATAGGCAAAGTTGAGGAAAACCCTAACTTGGAGAATAGAATTATCTTTTTTGGTAATTTCACACCCAACCAAGAAAAGTCCTAATATATTATGTATAATATGTGTATATATACCATGTATAGAGGTGTTGGGATCGAAATAAAGTCATTCGGGTGAAAACAAATTTCCCATACAAATTTCAGTTTTGGTATAAGAGCCATGGTAGCGTAAGCTCTTTTCTGGGTAAGTCAGTTATGATTCCTGCAATTCTAATTTCCCATACTTAAAAAAAAAAAAAAAAAACTCATTTTTCTACTCTTGAAGTGTTCTAGCGAGTGGTCCCTGGAGTATACGATTTGAGTGTCTTCGGACTGTGCAACGTATCCCAAACCGTTCGCAGTAACCTTCCGATCTTCTCCGTGAAGCTCTTTTCTTTGTGAAAATTTGGTGATTATTTTTTCAGTTAACATAGATTGCTCCAATTTATTGAGGATAATAGTCCCTTGAGCGTTTAGGCTGGTTAATGCCTGTTTAGCTCGGGTTACCTTCTTCTGTATCTTGGCTTGATATATGTTTATTGTCAGCCAATCAAACCTGAAGAGAGTTACGGTGCATGACTGGTCCATAGATCATGCTCTGCCTAGACCACTTCTTGTATAACATATCTGGTTTTAATTAAATCACTGTTTTGGGAAATTATAATTGTAGGTATGAGTAATTGATGAACCCAGATTTCCTCCATTATGTCTATGTCCAAATCTTCTAGTTCTAGATCCCTCATTTCACCTTCTTCTTCTTCTCGCATTGAATATTTATATGAGTATGACTACCTTGATGAATCAAGCAAAGTCCCTGTCACCGACCTTCCTATGGTTAATCCTTACACAGCTTTTGCGAAACCAACCAATACAGTCAAGAAGACCGTTACCCATTTGTTCCAAACCCCTCGCCCTTCTTCAGTAAAAGAATATCTGCAAGCTTCTCGATTCGACCAATGTTTCATTCCTGCTACTGAACAGGAACAATTATTTCCCCTCGAGTTACCTTCTAACCTTCCTAGCCAGTGGCAACAACAAGGCTTCACACATCTCCATTTCGGAGTTGTTCGCCTTGCTCTCTCTTTTCATGGTCGAAAAGGTCTCCCTGTTACCTCTCGTATTGCTCTGGTTGATACCAGATTTAACCACTATCAGCATGCTTGCATAGCAACTGTCCAAACTACCTTAAATGTTGGCACGGTAGTGTTCACTTTTTTCCCAAACTTCAACATGCCCTTAGCAGATCCACATCTGCTTAGTGCCTTGAAAGTCCAGATCCAGATTGGTGGCGCCTCCACTGTCTCTACCACCTATGCTGCTACCCTTCACTATCAAATGGCATACCGACTGCAAAATCATGCCATGGATATGTACTTACCATCCTCTGCCTCCAATGATGCGCTCCTGCTCGACATAAACACCACCCATCAAGCAACTTGTTCCCATATTCCCAAACAGCTCTCCAGACCCGAGCTTCTTAAGCTGCTCCCAGAATCATGGGTTACAGCTTATGAGAAAACACATCAACACCCGAAACCAGTTCAGTCCACCAATCCTACTTTCACTACCAAACCTGATGGCTCCGTTGAGATCTCTTTTCCCAAGCCAGATACTCCTTCTCCAAGTTCCCTTCCTATATTTTCATCACGCCTCCCCGAGATTAACATGATATCTCCTTCAGCCTTTCAAAACCAAATTCCAATAAGTTCTTTCCAACCCTCTGGAGACCCATTCTATTTTTTCCAAGACCCTGCTACTGGACACAAGTTTTTTTATGCTTGTGATTGTGATGATTGTCAGTATGACTTTGAGGATGAGCCCAGAAGAAAGAAAAAGTCATCTCAGCAACGTTTAAAGGAAAGATATGAAAATGGTGATCCCACTGTAGACCTTCTTGGTGAACCCTCTGGAAAATTTGAATTTTATGTTATCTATGGTAAATCCAAAACACCACAACCTAAGCCTTCTCCTTCAATTTGTAAACCACCCTATAAACCATGCACTCCAAAACCATCACCACCACCGACTCAACCTATATTTATTCCCTGCTACATGTTTTCTCCTTCATCATCCTGGACAGAAGCAGACTTTCCTCCTCTTTCCTACCATGCTCCTCAAGAAAAAACAATTCATCACCACAAGATCCCAGACCCTCATATCATCCACTCAGACGGATCTACCAAATCTGTCACCACCGCCGAAGCGGCTATCAATTGGCAATCTGCCAATGCCCTGGCCCGGAACAAAATCTTTCAAAGGATTTCACACTCCCAACAGTCTTTGGAAAACACTTTCCACCGAAAGCTCACCTCTTTGGAACTCCTTATCAATGATCTCCAGCAAAAGATGCAAGGTCTTCATGGTGAACTTCTCCAGATGGCCTACTCCAACCAAACCTTCACTTCAGCCTTTCTCCACAAAGATGCTGAAATGAAACACTTGAAAATACAACTGCAGTCCTTGCAAGCTCAACAAACCCAAAGCCAGCTCAGTCCTCCTGATTTCTTTGGCTCCTCACCCCTTTTCCCTACTTATACATCCCAACCTATGTCCCAACCTTTATATGTTGCACCACCTGGACAGCCCAGCCTATTTTCCTCTCCTTCCTTACCTCCTTCCTTACCACACTTACAGATCAGAAAACCTTCGGTTCCACCACCACCTCCAAGCACCTCTACACCACATGTATCCCTTATCTCAGAACCTATTCTTGCCTCATCCTTTTAACCTTTAATACCTACACCTTCTACATCTTCTGATCCCAAAGGCAAATCTGCAGTTCAATTCATGCTCCAGCCTGAAGATTCTCACCTCCATAACCCCATCTCAGAAATTTTACTAAAATTGCTAACCTCCCCCAAGGATAATCTGATTCTGACTGTGTGGTTGAAACTGTCGAAGCACACTCTGCCTCCTTTATCCATATGGTTGATCCCAACCCTCAGTATGCCCCTGATGCTGATCATATTGTTGAAGAAGTTGAGGATCCTCCTCCTCCGATACATCCTCATCAAAATTTTCCATCTCAGACCCAATCTCATAATGGGTTTTCTATTTATGATATCCCCCATTCCAAATGGCTGGACAAGTTCTATGAGATCCACGCTTGGTGCACTGCAGAGATGTTTACTCCCAATGCTGAACTTCACTCAGTCCTGACTCGTTGTGTGGCAAAATTCCTTGGTCGCCTCCGCCAATGGTACCTCGCTCTAGGAGAGTACCGACACCTCCAGCTTGTTCAGCTGCCAACTATCTATGCTTTCATTGATGTCTTACACAATGAATTTCTTGGTTCCTCTGATGGCCTGCTCAGTGCTGTCTATGAAGAATTCCTAAGTATGAGGTGTTGTTCATTTAAGCGCAAAGATTTGGAGACCCATTTTCTCTGAATGTTCCAACGATTCTATGTTCTTGGTGGTATTGATGATGTTAATCTTAAACAATCTTTTCTCAACTCACTTCCAGAACCTCTTGGAAATGAAACATTTAGACTTCTTCAAACCAAAAACATGGCCTTGAACAACACATCCCTTGGTTCCATTTACCAACATGTTCTCCAATCCCTTGAGAAGCTCTGCAACCACAATAAGTTCTTAAAAAACTTCATGAACAAGGAAAGCTTCTGGGAAAAGCTTGTGATTGATCTGATCTCCTCATCAAGTGCAAATCCGACAAATCTTGTTCCTGCAGTCCTTCTACAAAGAAAACTAAGAATTTTAAGAAGTGGAAACCCCAGAGATCCTCTTCTTTCCCCAAGTTTTCTAGACGGAAAAAATGGCGATTCTTTCGCAAAAAACCTGTTCGTGGCAAGCACAAATCTGACAGATGTTACATTTGTAGACAACCAGGCCACTATGCCAGACAATGCCCAAACAAAGCTGCTAGAGAAAAACTGGTCCACTCTATTTCCAAGATCCTCCCGCATGATGAAGAAGATGTAGACATTGAATCCCTCTTTTCTATTGATGATGAAGCCAGTGCTGACACTATCATGGCTTTCTCTGCTGCCTCATTAGAATCTGAGGACACTTCTTCAGAAGATTCTGAGTCTGGAGCTGATTATCCTAATAACCTTTTCTCTGTGGAATTTTCTTTAGCCCCATCCTTGCTAATCCAACCCCTTGCCCAAATCTATATTCTTCCGGACAAATATGTCAAACCTATCCCTGTTATAGCCTTCTTTGATACCGGAGCAGCCTCGACTATTATTAATCCATCCATCCTTCCAAGGTCTTACTGGCAAAAATGTTACTACCCTTTCACTGCCGCCAATGGTGAAACTTTTGCCATTACCCTCAAGAGTAAGCCCATCATCCTCCAGTTGTCTCCTGGATATACTGTCAAACATCAAGTCCTTGGTTTTGAACTTCCCAACAAAGATATTCTCATCGGGTTTGACATTCTCCAGAAACTCACCAAAATCTCTTGGATGCCAAAAGGATTGAAGTTTCGTAATTACTTCCTTCCTTAGACTACTAGACCTAACTTGTTCTCCCTTGACACTGTATCCTCCTTCAGAGAGTCTATTATCCAAACTTCTTGTGTTGATTCCCATTCCCATTTCCTTACCAAATGTGTCCATCCTCTGTGGAAAAACCTAGAGTTCTTCATCACCCTCCCCTTCAAGAAAAATGAAGACCTCAACCCTACCAAAGCCACCCACCATGGTATGAATCCAGAACATTACCAATTAGCTGTCCAAGAACTTCACCAACTCCAAACCGAAGGCCTTGTCGAACCAACCCAATCTCAGTGGGCTTGTGAAGCATTCTATGTAAATAAGCGTGCAGAGCAAGTTCGTGGTAAGCTCCGCCTTGTCATCAACTACCAACCCTTAAACCACTTCCTCCAAGATATCAAATTCCCTCTTCCCAGAAGAGCTGTCCTGTTCTCAAATTTACCCAAAGCCCAGATCTTTTCTAAGTTTGATCTTAAAGCTGGTTTTTGGCAACTTGGTATCCACCCTGATGACCGTCCCAAAACTGGTTTTTGTATCCAAGATCACCATTTCCATTGGACGGTGATGCCCTTTGGCTTAAAAACTGCACCCTCTCTATTTCAGCAAGCCATGGTTCGTATCTTTGCTCCTATCCTACCTTCGGCCTTAGTTTATATTGATGACATCTTGTTTTTCTCTCCTGACCTTGAAACACATGTCACCCATCTCCAAACCTTCCATAGTATTGTTCAAAAATTTGGAATCATGCTTTCTGAAAAGAAATTGATTTTAGCTCAACCTGAAATCGAGTTTCTAGGCATGAAGATTTCTCAGGGCCAGTATGCTCTCCAACCTCACATTGCTACCCAACTCCATCAATTCCCTGATACTCACATCTCTTCTAAGCAAGTTCAACAGTTTCTTGGTATTGTAAACTACATGCCTGAATTCATTCCTAACCTTGCCCAATACCGAAAACCACTTTCTGAACTGCTTAAGAAATCCCCTCCCCCTTGGTCAGATCAATGTACAAATGCGGTTGTTTTCCTCAAATCAGTGTCTCAGTCTCTTCCTCCTTTGAAAATCCCTTCTGATGGGAAAAAATTCCTTCAAACTGATGCATCTGATCTTTATTGGGGTGTTGTTCTTCTTGAAGAACATCCTGATAAATCCCGAATGATCTGTGGTTACAAAAGTGGTTTTTTGTCCTCCGCTGAAACCCATTACCATTCTATTTATAAAGAAATTTTGGCTATCAAACGCAGTATTGAAAAATTCGAATTCCATTTGATAGGTCATCATTTCCTGATCGAGACCGACCTTAGCAGTTTTCCTAACATGCTTAAGTTCAAACAGAAACATCCTCCCAAGGCTCAACTCCTGAGATGGGCAAATTGGTTTTCCCAGTGGTCTTTTGATGCTGCTCATATCAAAGGAAAAACCAATGTGCTCCCTGATTTTCTTTCCAGATTGAAAAAAGATATTCACCTTGTTCATCCTAATCTTCCCTTATGTTTTCCCCTGATTGCATGTTTCGAACCCTCTCAGTTGCCCTTTCACCTTCAGATCCTTCTGCTAGAAAAAACTCTTATTTCTCGTAGTTGCTTCATGGTCAATTCATTCCAGTTTCTCTATGTCAATCGCTATGGACTTGAATACGGCCCTCTTAGAAATTTTCCATTCCACCCTGTTTATCCTTTTCTCACTCACTTTGAAATCAATCCAGTGTTTTATTTTAGTTTTCCTCGTGAAGCGTTCTTTCTTCTTTGGTACCTGGTAGATCTTTATCACATAGGTATTATTTTTGATAAATCCCAAATGTTGCAATATCTTGCTCAGTGTTTACTAAATTCCCTTCCTGCCTCTGAGTTGCGATTGTGTAGGTGGTTTACCCTCTTCGGAGATATTCCATTTTGGCAACAAAAGTTTCGCCAGTGTCCATTTCAGTCTCCTATGTTCGTGTTTTGGTCCCAAAAGCAGTTTTATCCTACCCCTGATTCTGGTGTTCATATTGAAAAATCCTACCATGTCTCCTTCTTCACTGGTCATGAGAATACCATCATGTATGACATGCCTACATTTTTCAATCTTCACAGGATGCAACTCTGTCATCACAATGGCATTCCTCTTCAGACTATATCTCCACCTCTGTTTCACAGTGATACCTCTCATTGGCGCCATTCAGATCTTTATCCCACAAACTGGAAACAGAAACTCATCACTCTCTTTTCCAAACATGAAGCCCAGTATTCATGGGACCTCCTTGATGAAGACCATCCGATCTACAGAGTCCATCAGCAGCCCTATCCTGTTGCAGGTTCTCCTCCTCAGTATAATTCTGATAATGATGAGTACTTCTCACAAAGCCCTGATTGATGATTTCTGCAAAATGCTTGGGTCCTGATGCAATAAGATAAGTTTTATGTAATTTTTATTGTCGGCAAGGGTATAATTTCCATTTCAGTTGTATTTGTAATTTTCATTGTCAGCAAGGGTATATGTGCCATTTTAGTTGTATTTGTAATTTTCATTGTCGGCAAGGGTATATTTGCCATTTCAGTTGTATTCGGTGCCATTAAGTCTGTCGGCAAGGGTATTTCAGTCTTTTGTTAGTCTGATGTCATGGCTGACATATTCGAAGGGCACTTATGTATTTTCTCAGTCTCTCCTTCCTCTATAAAATGAGAGCTCTCATTATTGTATGGATCATCGGATTCCAGAAATAAAATCTTGTGTTTTCCTCTATATCTCTCTTGTTTCATATATCTCTTTCTTGTTTATATCTCTCTTGTTAGTTAGTTGATCCTGTCCTACTTTAAGTATGGGAAATTAGAATTGCAGGAATCCGGGTCAAAATAGGATTTCAGCCCGAAACTGAAATTTTTAGCTTTTTTTGCAGGATACCTCTCACTCTTTTGATCATATCTGAAGCTACACATATTGGATAGAGGCATGTAATATATATTTGGAAAGAGGACTTCAAGATCTTGATGATAGGCTCAAGAATCCCCTCATTTGGGCCTTTTTTAACCAAGATATGAGTGCCCAAAGTTTGCTGAAATTTTGGTGCTAAAAATACTGGACCTACTCCCAAGCGTAGGTTAGGGGCGTAGGGTCCAATTCTGGATCACAAACCAAAGCATAGGTATGGTCCAATTTTTTCTATTTTTGCCTCTGGTGACGTAAGGTATGATGCATTTTTGGTATAAAATCCGTTCTTTTTCATATTTGAGCTAGACTGGTCGTCTTTGACTCCAGATGCTTTTGGTTGAAGTAATAATGTCTGGAAATGACATTTTTGCCCTTCGTTGAGATAACGATGTCGGGAAATGACCATTTTTCCCTTCAGTAGCTCTTCTTTGCTCTGACACACCTCTTAATTCCTTTCTCGAGATAGAAATGAACATGAACACAGTTAATTCACCGAGATTAGCTCTGTTTCTTCATTAAGCTCCTGAAACATGCTTAAACACACAAACAAAATAAAAATACCAAATAACGGAATGTAGAGACATAACAAACACAAGATAGGGGCTTAAAATGTCTAATAATGAGCACCTATCACATATGACGTGTGTCATTATTTGCATCTATTTCCCCATCCTCTTCATCGCGAGAAAAGTCTGCAGTAGGGGAATAAGTAGTCTCGAGAGAAGGATGAGCTTTAGCATATTCAGTGGGCTCATCGCAATTCACTATCTCTTCGCAACCCCCAGGATCTTCACAAAATTCGGGATCTCCGTATCACTCCTACGATGTCCTTCACTGTTCTCCTACCTATCATCCTTGGTAGAGGATGCTGGAGAGGGATGCCTCTTGAGAAGAATCCTAATAGGAAGAGTATCAGAATCCGTGGTGCTATCGTAGAAATTATAAAGAGGACTGATGGTGGTAACTCCTCCAGTAGAAGATAGAGAGGCATTAGAAGAATATTTTTATGATATTTGTCCTACAAAAATATAAGAGAAAGAGGGGTGAGTGAAAATGGACAACATATGAAAGTTAAGAGAATAAGCAAAATTGAGGGAAAAGAGAAAATAGAAGAATAGAAAAAGTATTATGAAGAGATGTTTGTCAGGAAAAAAAAGAGGATATTTGTTACCTCATGTTCTTCTGCCTCTTTTAACGAGCTTGATAAGAGTTCCCTCTCCAAGTTTGAGTCTGCAGTTGCAACCTCCCTTATCACGACGTCTGCATCCACATGCTCTGCGGAGTCGGTAACCGTTGAAAGGGGGGAGATCAGTAAAAATAGGGAGAGAAAGAAAGAAGTGTTTAGATAGAGAAGTACCTTTGCGAGTTGACTCAGTGGCGGGAATAATGATGGGATCTGAGGTACCAATATCCCTCACTACTTGGGCAATGGTATCTAGCAAAAGGTTCTCTAAAAGAGAAGTCCTGACAAAAGCACCAGATGATGGGGGGATAGCATCGTGGTTTCTGTCAACAGACTTCACCAATCGATGTTTGCGAGGAGTGTTTGCCTCTGCGCCCTAAACAGTGGTTTCGCGAGCATCCTCTAAACTAGCCCTTTTGCACTGGGATAAAGGAGCATAATCAAAGGAATCTGAACTACCAGCAGGAGCCTTCCTCGTCCTTCGAACAAACGGCATATCATCCATAGGGTTAGGAGAGTCATCATTTGGGACACTTGCGGGAGCTACTGCTGAATGACTAGTAAGGCTGCGAGGACGCTAAAAAGAGGGGGAGGAGAAAAGAGGAAAAACAAACAGAAGGCGGGAGGTAATAATGAATAAGTATGTATAAAAAAATAAAATAAAACTTGCAGAAATAAAATATTAGTGAGCAAGTGTACCAGTCTTTTCGTGATAGGCTTATCGCGAGAAGGCAGTGGTGCGACTGGGATCTCCACCCGCTGAGATCACTTTTTGGTATGCATGACATTGGGAACTGTAGCTTTGGGCTTGTTTGTGTTCTTCTTGGGAGTGGGCTTAAGCATGTTCGACGTCTCTGAAACTTCCGAGGAGGAATCATGATACTTTTGAATAAAATAATTAAGAGATTGCAGGACTAGCTTGCATCTTCTACCACGAGAACCTCATGCCTTATGAAGCTTAAGGGAATGGTCACCCAAATAAACAGCAACAGGGGAAATGATAGAGTATCCGATATGAAAGTCTGAAAGCTCAACAAAATGTTGTCCCAAAACTTTGTGTAGTAAAGAGTATTCCCACTTACACGGTCTCTTGAAGGTACACGTATGACTGTAGAAAACACCCGAATTCTAAGCTCTAGTCTTGCGGTAGCATTTTAGGACATAATCAAAATGATCTTCAGTGTCTGGAAAAACATAAGGGGGGTGGCTTGGTCAAAACCAAGTTGTTTTGCTACCCGCGAAGGAGTATAAGCAGTAACCTTTGAGAATATATCATAAAAAATGGGAAGGTGGCAGTTATAAGAAATAGTAGAAAAAGCTAAGTAATCATCACAAGCTGGGTTATAATCCACGAAGTCATGAATAGGATAGAAAGAAGGGGAATAAATGCCATTAAGAGGAGCAACATAAGAGCACCACACAAACTCGTGAGGAGAATCAATATAATCACCAAGTCTTTTGGTAGAAAACAAAACACTCCAGCAAGAGGATCGTGATCTCAAAAGAGGAGGAGCGGTAGAACTAGAAGATGGGCTGAAAAGGTCTGGGGAGAGATCAATTGGTTCAGGAGTGAAGTTACAAGGAATATGAGTACTTATGTCATACCTGCCCAATGATCTAGTGAAATCTAAAGCCAAGACATTCAGCTGAGCGTAAAGGTTACCAAGAAAGAGAGGAGCAAGTGCAACTTGAATGCCTCATGAGAGATAGGCCGCTAGCAGAAGGACAATTCTGTTTGGGCCATTCTCGGGCCTGCCCTGAAAGATGTACCAATCAAGTCAGTATGCTAGAAATCCTGTCAGCTCATAAGGGTCGTTGAATTCAGGACCAGTGGCAGAATTACGATCTTGATCCTAGAGGATTCTTTTTTATGCATACTTTACAAAGAAATGGCGGCACCAGGCTGAGTAGGATAGTTTTGGTCGGCTTACGAGAGGTTGCTCTGTAAGCCGCGAGCCATCCTTGGCATACCAACTCCCATGCTTGGTTGCAAAGGCAGCACAACCCAGAAGATAGGAAAGTATGTCTTTGTCCTCTTGCTCATAAGGAGGGGAGCTATCATCACGGGAGTCTAAAATGGGGAGGCGAAACAGAACTACAACATCCTCCAAAGTAGAAGTAAACTTACCCCACGAAGCTATGAAAGTATGAGAGTAGGTGCTCCATCAAGAGGAGAGAAGAGTAAGAGCATCAATGTCGCGGCGAATGTAGAAATTCGAGAAAAGTTCAATTGCCTCCAATACATCAGCTTGCTCAAGCACCCTGCGATGGCGATCTTGGCCCAAGATATGGTTGGACCACATCTTCCAATCATTGATGGGTGCTACGTGACCCTATACTCTATGAATGAAAAAGGAACATCACCCCTCTCAATAATAAGGCGAGGGACAGAGGAGAGAGGGATGGACGCAAGCTGAATTTCACCTTCGGTATCAAGAAGGAGAGCATCCTCCGAGGAAACAAAGTCGTGAGAAAGGGTCTCCATCTCTGACCAGAAGATGTCATGTTGAAAGTCAAAAAGGGGGCTTTGCGCCATTCGGAAGGTTGGGGAATGGGGGGAGCTAGCCCAGAAGGGGGGGCAAGAAGTTTGGGTGAGACTTTAGTCATGGCGGGAAAAAAATAGAAGGGAAAAAGTAAGGAAGACCTCATGAAAGAAAGAGGAAGAGGAAGAATGCTTGGAAGGAGAAATTATATACGAGATATGTTTATATAAAAATAGATAAGAGGATTGGGGTTAAAAGTATATATGGGATGTGTTTGGTATGAAAATAAGATAAGATAATGGGAGTTAAAAGTATAGGAAATAAGAAGGAAAAGGGAAAAGAAGCTCTGAAAGAGAAAGGAAGGGAAAAGTAGGAAAAAATAACAAAGTATGAAATATATAGGGGTTAGGCGTGAAGAACAAGAAGGCGCATTTGATGTGCGAGGGAGGCGAAAAGTCACCTAATCAAGCGCATGAAACTTTGTCGTGGATCCTGAAGAATAAAAAATTTTGAAATTCAGTTTCCAGATATGAAGAGACAAAATTGAATACACCTCATGATTGGGCGATTAGATAAAGTGGACAAAACTTAACCAGAGGACGACTTACGGATAGTTGGAAATGTCGCAGGTACAAAGGCACCTCGCGGGATATATTTTCAATGAAGAAGAATAAAGCCAGAAAGTTGGAAATAAGCATGAAGACAAGTGATGTGGATAAGTATTCACAAAACATAACCAAAAATCTGTGCACTTTAGTACTTAGATAAGTACCAAAGTACAAGGGGGGGAAATGTAAAGGGGAGCTCGCGGAAGAATGGTCCGCGAGCCAGTGTATACACAAATGCTTATATATATACCTATATAAATTTATATATATCACATAATACATATCGTGGCGCGAAAGGAAAACTAAAGAATTATAAAAGTTGGGAACTAGCCCATAATGATTTATACGCGAGAAAGAAAAAGCATTGTAAAGAGGTGATCATGAGAGGTTTGATAAAGGCGTATCTAGATAAAAACCCATGACCCTATATGTTGCTCGCATAGGGAGTGTTAAATGGAAATCTAAGGGAACACTTTAGGTATGCAGGAATAAGGATCGCGACCTAAACTGCATCATCTAAAGATAAAGTACCTTAGAAAGGCCAATAGCACTCAGGGTCATGAAAATGGTACGCATGCGAAAGGACATGACCTAGGAAATGGCTATGACATCATTAAAGAATTGTACTCCCTTGATCAAGGGAATACAAAAAGGACAAATCCGCGAAGAGTCTACGCGAAATAGGTGTCGCGAGACCTCCTGTGTGCCTCGCGAGGTGCACCATCCAAGGTCACGAGATAGTACTGATGTGGAAGGAATGGCTCGTAAGGGTTAGTTTAACACGGTGCCTATAAATAGAGGGACTTGGACTCATATTGAGGGGGATTTTTCAGAACTTAGAGAGATAAAGTACTAAAGAGAAAGGAGTGGTATTTAGGCCTTTTGTACTATTACTCTGCATTCTTTTCCACTGTTCTTTAATCACCGCAAAATCAATAAATTTAATTTCTTTCCAATCTTATTCAGTGAGTGTAGAAACTATTTAAGGTAATTCCCACTGACACCACCTCAAATAGACCATAATCCCACACGGACCCCCTCAGACAGACAGCCGTTAGGTTTACTAATGTTTTATTGTGAAATTATTAATTTGCCCTTCGATATATATTTAAAAAAATGGGCAATTTGCACTAACACCCCCTGAGGTTTGGTTTTGCTTGCAATGACACCCCTGGGCCAATAAAATGACCAAAATACCCTTAATAAAATTCGAAAATATTAAGGGTAAAGTGAAATGACCTTTATGCCCCAACCCCAAATATATAAAATTTCGAAAAACATATATATATATATTCGAAAAAATATATAAAATTTGAAAAAATGTATAAAATTCGAAAACAAATATTTAAATTTTGAAAAAAATATATAAAATTAGAATAAAATATATATATTTCAAAACATATATATAAAATCAAAAATATATATAAAATTCAAAAATATATATAAATTTTGAAAAATATCTAAATTCGAATATATATATCTCAAAAAATATATATATAATTTAAAATATATATTTTTTCAAAAACAAAATTCAAAAAATTATATAATTTCGAAAAACATATATAAATTTCAAAAAATATATATATAATTCAAAAATATATATAAAATTTGAAATATATATATAATTCAAAATATATATATTTTCAAAAACAAAATTCAAAAAATTATATAATTTTGAAAAACATATATAAATTTCAAAAAATATATATATAATTCAAAAATATATATAAAATTTGAAATATATATAATTCGAAAATATATATATTGGAATTTATATATTTTTCAAATTTTATATATATATTTTCGAATTATATATATATATATTTCAAATTTTATATATTTTTTTGAATTTTATATATATTTTTTGAAATTTATATATTTTTTTCGAAATTATATAATTTTTTGAATTTTGTTTTTGAAAATATATATATTTTCAATTTTTTTTTTTTTTTTGAAATATATATATATATTCGAATTTATTATTTTTCAAATTTTATATATATATTTTCGAATTATATATATATATATATATATTTCAAATTTTATATATTGTTTTGAATTTTATATATATTTTTTGAAATTTATATATGTTTTTCGAAATTATATAATTTTTTGAAATTGGTTTTTGAAAATATATTTTTTTTGAATTTTTTTTTTTAAATATATATATATTCGAATTTATATATTTTTCAAATTTTATATATATATTTTCGAATTATATATATATTTCAAATTTTATATTTTTTTTTGAATTTTATATATAAGAAGAAGCTTTCTAAATTTATAAGGTAAAGGGTATCAAATTAATTTCACATTATTAAGTTAAGGGTACATAAGTCATTTTATATCATTTGAGGGCAAAATAGACTATTTATGGGGGGAATAGCGGCTGACATCACTAATTAACAAACCAATCTAACGGAGTGAAAACGGAAGGGGTCCGTGTGAAAAAAAAATTCAATTTAGAGGGGGTCCGTGTGAGAATAGTCAATATCGAGGGGGTCCGTGTGGGATTATGGTCTCTTTGAAGGGTATCGGTGGGAATGACCCAACTATTTATGCATCATTTACATAAGAACCCCAACAATGTGTACTTAAATGCAATGACAAACACCACTGTTTGTTAATTATTGTATTAACGTACATGAATCGAAATCCTTTCAAGAACGGATCATATCCTTTTATTGTACCCAATATACAATATTACGTCAATTTATAATTCTGAGATTTATTCAATAAGTTTTCTCACACAACCTTAAAATATATACGCAAAATCATATATGGTGTGCAGAAAGGTACAAAATCATGTATATATTGCCACAATACCATCATCTTGACAAGTTAATGGAGTATGACGAATTCTCAACAAGTGATCTGATACCACATGTAAAATAATTCATGATATTCATACTAGAGCATAAGGCACAAATATAAATCGTTTAACACAAGATTTTAGAACTCTATCATACTGACAATATTCATTAAACATCAATAATAATAAATTTTTCGGAATACCTTGATCGATAGCCATAGTCATATTCCTTAATGATCCAATAATCTACAATTCTTCAAATATAATAAAATATTGTTGAAGGAAAAGGGTTTCTCTCTCTTGTCCTTAGTACATAAACGTGTTGTGTTTTCTTGCATTCTATTGTGTATATATAATGATAGAACATATATATTATTTATAGGCAGAGAGAGGACCTTGTTTCCTTGATTCACAAAAAAACATTGATTCTTACTTCCCATCAGGTGGGCCAATAAAAGGAAACTCTTCTCAATCATTACTATATGATTGAAATCATATATATTGACCAAATTACATATACTCCAAATTAATGATATCTATTTACTCGATCAAGCAAAATAAAACACATATCCAAATAATTATATGGGTCATAATAGAATATTAAAATATTCTTACAATCACCATAAAAGAACACCTCAACGACACAACAAAACTCGACTCCATATATAAAAATGACAATGTACAATCAATCTATCAAACGATCGTAAACATTTGCAGCATATACTACAATCATAACTTGATTTTGGACTTGCATTTGGACTCGACATCCTGAGACACAATCACGATCGAAATGTCACACGTGCTAAGAATCGTTGCACGCATACTAAAGATCTTAAACATGCTGGCCTTACCATGCATAGTAGCCGTTGAGGTCATGTTAAAGCGGCCAGCACCAACATCCTCCCAAAAATGGGGACTTGTCACCAACTTATCTGCAGTAATATTTGTATAAGTGGTGATATTGAGCTTGCTTCGCGCCGGGATGGTTGCGTGCTCAATTGGAACCTCAGCTATGGTGGTGCCATAGTAACTCACATAAGCTGTTGAGTTCTTGTATTTGAAGCCTCCATAGTTGGGATTGTTAATGGTAACTATTAACCCTAATGTCACATTTAGACTCACTTTTGGTATTATTTGGATCTGCATGTTTTGGAGACTTGTAGGGTGAGCAGTGACTTGTGGTTCTTTAGGCTTGAGGACAGTCAAGAACAAAGTCACCGAAACAATAACAATTATGACCAAGAAAATCCCAGACACACCACAGCAAATTTTGAGCCTTTTTCGCGATCTTCGATTCCCAAGCTCAGGCATGATTTTTGATGATGGATCTGAGAATTTGCTTTCTTTTTTTTTGGGGGGAAAGGATAGATTATTGAATAATTCAAGTACGGTAGCTAAACTGGTGATACCAATAAACTTGAATCTGCATTAATATAAGGAATGTATATATTATTTTATTTCTTTCCATCAACGTGAAAGGGAGGTTGAAGATTAATTATCTAATTAATTTGGACAAGAAGAGGAATTGTGGAGTGTTTGATTCTATGTTTTGTAACTATGGTGTTTGTTTAGCTTGAGATAGTATTAAATTAAGGTTAATTATCAAGGTTTGAGGTTTTAATAGATATTAGGACAAGAACTAAAAGTTCATATTTTGCTCTGTAGTCAACTTCGTCACGGAGATGGAAGTGTTTGATTTCTATGTTTTTTTCTGTCTCCGTGATGAATTAGTTCATAAATATTATATTAACAAGTCACATTAATTTGGATTCCTTGTTTCTATAGAACCCTGACTGCTATTGTGTTTAACGTGACTGTACACATAATAATAATCCTTGTGCAATGATCAAATAAAAAATAGATAATAGATAAAGACAAAGTAGCTACATACAAATAGCATTTTAATTTCACAAATTTATAGTATACAAAACCAAGAAAATTATTTGAGGAGGGGGTGTGAAGAAAAAAAAATTTAGAGCAACCTGAGGCGAAAATAATATTTTTTTCAAATCATTACAAGAAATAAAATAAATTCTATATTAATTAATGTTTTTCAAAAATATAAAAGTAAAGAAAATTAAATTAAATCTTACAATTTAACTCTCTCATTAATTAGGTGACAGTAACAAAAGAATATTTGAATAAAATGAGCATGAAAATTAAGTATTACCTTCAAATAATGATTATTTATTTCGTATAATATTAAAGATATAAAAGTAGAATACTTTAAGGCCATGTTTGGTAGGCGGTCTTTCCGGTATGGTCTGGTCTGGTCTGGTTCGGTCCGGTCTGGTCTGGTCTAATCTGATCTGGAAAAGACTGTTTGGTAAGCGGTCTGGTCTTACTATTTATTTATTATAATATATATTTATGTATTCTTTATTTCTTTATTTATTATTTCTTCACTTTATAATATATTTTATTATTTATATTATTAAATTATTATTTATTAAGTATTAATTTATATATTAATTTATAAATATATTCTATTTATTTATTATTATTTCATTATTTAATTCATTTTATTTATAAATTATTTATTCATTTTTAATTATTTAAAAATATATTTTATTAATTTAATATTAATTTATTATTATTATACTCATTTATTATTATTATTATGAAGTATTTATTCATTATTATATTTACTTATTATTTATTATTATATTTATTTATTATTATATCTATTTTTTATTTTTTATTATATTTATTTATTATTATTATTTATTTCATTTTTTATTATTAGTTATTATTTTTATTATATTTTTAAATATGTTTTATGTAATTTATTATTATTATTTATTATTAAGTCCATTTTTTATTATTATTATATTTATTTATTATTATTGTATTCATTTTTTATTATTATTATGTTTTATTTAATTTATTATTTATATTATTAATTATTCATTTTTAATTATTTATAAATATATTTTATTCATTTATTCATTTATTTATTATTATTATATTCATTTTTTATTATTATTAGGTATTATTTATTTCATTTTTTATTATTATTTATTTTTTATATTTTATTTTTAAAATATGTTTTATTTAATTAATTATTATTATTATTATTTATTCATTTTTAATTATTTATAAATATACTTTATTAATAAGACTAGACCGGACCATCAGGAATCACCTTTTTGTTTGTCTAAAATGAGGTCATTTTGGTATGATTTGGTCTTACTTGGTCTAACCAAAAATTTGGGACCAATGCTACCAAACACGGTCTGGTCCCATAAAACGCAAGACCAGACCAGACCACCTACCAAACAGGGCCTAACCCTAGAGAGAAAAAGAAATTTATTTGAAACCTGAATTGTCTAGATGGACATATTATACGGGTATATATATTTTTTTTAGTTTAAGCTAGGTGATATGAGATTTTCTTAATTTTAATGGGGGCATAAGAGATTATTCATAATCTTAGTGGGGGCATAAGAGAGTTTTCAGAATTTTAGTGGGGGCATATTTGTAGTTTTATATAATATATAGGTACATGATATACGTAACAAAAATTTCAGTGGGGCGAATGCTCCCACTGGTCTCTTCTTGCATCCGTGCTTGACAGCATAATGGTTGATTACTTAATCCAATTCTAACTACAATAAATAAGTAGGGATCATTAATCACAAAATTATTTTCATAGAAAATAAGTTGATATTAACTAGAGTCTTGAAACTATTTTGTACTTTTATGTCAAGTTTGGTATGGTGGAATTGAATGAAATGGAATGTACGTTTCATTCATTCCTTGATTTAGTATGATATATTGAATGATAATGATTATTTCCAACTAATGAAATTTCATTTCAATGAATGGATTTTTATTACATTAGTAAACCTATGGAACGGTCATTTCAATTCTTAAGTAATGTTTTTAAAATATAAAATTACTAAAACAACTATTTCACGTTTCAAATAAGCAAATTACATTCACCACCATACCATCAACTTCTACCACCGCCGTCATTACTATTTTCATTACCTTTCATCATTTTTTAGTAAAAAAAAATACGAAATAACTTATTTAATTAAAATTATATATTTATCACTAAGAAGGGTATTTTTTAGAAATGTTCTTTTAAATTCATTACATTCCTAAAGTGTTTCATATTTACATCCAAACAATAGAATATAAATTATTATTCCATTTCATTTTCACTTGCATTCCATTACATTCATGCGTACCAAACATAACAATAGTGTACAAAGGTTAATCGTTGAACTAGAGATCAATTGAATCAGGGCTTCATGTAGACCTGTCAATGGATCATATTTTGATCCGAATCCGATCCAAATCTAATCCGATTAGCCAGATATGGATTAAAAATAAAATCCGATAACCCGATTAGGATCCGAATCCGATAATCCGATTTCTTAACAAATTGGATTTGGATTTATGTCATCCGATCCGATAATAACCCGATGCGATATAAATTATATTTATATATATATATATATATATAAATTGTTGGCCTTGAAATTCTATTTCAAGCAATAAATCTTATTTTGATATTAACAATACATTCAAAACCGTGTTTAGTACTAATATTACTTTAAGATAAGTGTTTCAGCAAGTACAGGTAAATGATTCGGGAAGATCGCTAAAGTAACAAGCGATAAGGAAACTCAAGCGCAAACTCGAAGAAGGACAAAAAGATCAAAGAAATAACAAAAGCTAAACTCAAGACCTGGGGTAGATAGGTCGGGGTGAGAATATTGTAACAAGGTATCTTATGTGTTGATTGGTCTTATAAGCTCAAGTAATAAATCAAACAAACTCAAACGGATCAAAAACGGACCTTGAAAACATTTTTTGGAGTCACCCAGTCGACTGGCCATGAAATGGCAGCGACTGACTGTGACCCAATCGACTGGCCATTAAGGACCCAGCCGACTGGATGAACCAGTGAGCTATAAAACGTTTTGACTGCATGAGGCAGTCGAGTCGACTGTGCCCAGTCGACTGGCAGTTAAGGACCCAGCCGACTGACTGAACCAGAGAGTTTCGAACATTTTTCATTGCCTGAGGCAGTCGACTGGCCTATCCAAGGCAGTCGACTGACTCATGAGGCAGTCGACTGACCTTCTTGAGGCAGTCGACTGACCCTAGCCGTTGGGAAAAATAATTTAAATCTAAGCATGAAGGCAATCGACTGGGTGCCGTCAGGCAGTCGACTGGGTGCTTCAGGATTATAAGGAAAAGTATTTCTAAACAATATTTTTGCCCAAAAAGAAATGATTTTGCTTGCTGATTTTCAGGTCCTACTCTCCACATTGTCTAGGGTGAGATACACTCTCATAACCCTAGTGTTACACTATATAAAGAAAGAGATATGGATTGAAATCTTAAGGTTCTTGTGTGAGAAATTTTCCAAATATTGTTCATCTCTAATTTTCTCTCAAACATCTTCTGAAAAATCTTTTGATAGCAAGAAAGATCAAAATCTCGTTTTTCACTCTTATCATTTTGAAGATTTAAACTCAAGCCTTGAGTCTATTCTCTTATTGAAAATATATTGTGAGAATATATATATCTTGAGTTCTTGGAATATCACCTAAAAATACTTGAGCTTATATTGATCTATCTTCCATAAAAACCTTAGGGTTTTGAGTGTTTTTGTTTCTTGAGTGATATATTGATTGCATACACAAATTTGTGATCTTGGGTGAGTGAAGCCCATTGTATCAAGGGAGGATTGTTCTCTTGATTGTGTGAAGAGCTAGTTAGCTCTTTTGTAAAGGTTTTGTTATTCCACCTATTGAAGGAAGAGCTATAGTGTGAGGATCGGGAAAGTCTCAAGGAAGGGGATTCTTTGAGCCGAGGAGTAGGAGTTACCGAACCTTGTAAAAATCACAGTGTCAATATCTCTATCTCTATCTCCTTACTTTATGTTCATGCATGCTTAATTTATACTGTGGTAAATAGCTTGTTGAATTCAAGTGAAATTATTCATTGCATATTTTACCTTGTAAATTAATATTGAACCTTGTTGCATGTTCTAGTAAGAATAAAAAGAAGTTAGAAATTATTTTTAAAACCCTATTCACCCCCCTCTAGGGTATTTTAGTGACTTACAATTGGTATCAGAGCCTAATCTCTACTTGTTTTAGACTTAACCGTCTTAGAAAACGATCATGGCCTCAAACATAGTCACTCATGTAGAATGACAATCTAACAATAGGCCTCCATAGTTTGATGGTTCAAACTATAGCTATTGGAAGACTAGAATGATAGATTTTCTTCAAGCTATTGATTATCAAATTTGGCTAGTTATTGTTGATGGACCTTTTACTATTACCAAAGTGGTTGATGGAAAAACTATTCCTAAATTGCCCAACGAATGGGATAATGATGAGCGTAGACTTATGTCATTTAATGCCAAAGCTAAGGTTAATCTAAATTGTGTCTTAAGTCCAAACGAATTTAACCGTGTATCTACTTGCTCCACGGCCAAAGAAATGTGAGATAAACTTGAAGTTACTTATGAAGGAACTACTCAAGTTAGAGAATCTAAAATTGATATACTAATGCATGAATATGAACTCTTTACCATGAAGGAAGATGAAAATATCAATTCTATGATGTCTCGTTTTACTAATATTTTGAATGGACTAAAGCACATTGGTAGAATTGTTCCTAAATCCGATGCGGCACGCAAAGTCCTTAGAAGTCTTCCGGTCAAATGGGATGCAAAGGTGACGGCTATTAAAGAAGCACACGATCTTAGTACTATGAGTCTTGATGAGATTTTCAGGTCACTCCTTACATGGGAAATTACCTTAAAATCTCGTGAAGAAGACGCCAAGCCTAGAAAAGGTATAGCCTTGCAAGCTTCAACTAAAAGTGAAGCAAATGAAAAAATCTAAGAAGAGGTTGATGAAGACATCGCCTTGATCACTCAACAATTCAAGAGATTTCTTCAACGAAAGAAGGCTAAAGGTCGGAGGTTCTCAAATAGCAACGAACCAAGAGGAGAGACAAGCAAGAAGGAGTCCATTACTTGCTTCAATTGTGGTAAACCGGGACACTATAGAAATGAGTGTTTCAAGCCCAAAAAGGAGAACGAGAAAAGGCCAAACAAAATGGCCATGAATGCAACATGGGATGATTATGACTCTTGTGATTCGGATGAGGAAGAAAATGGTGAGGAGATTGCAAATCTTTGCCTCATGGCAAATGAAGATGAGGTACATTTAAATTTACATGCATTATAAAATTCCATTTTGTCATATGATGAGCTTTTATTTTCTCATAATGAATTACAAGATACATTTGAAAATTTGTATGATGAGTTTGAAAAACTAGCTAAGAAACATAGTTTGCTCAAGAAATCTAAATCTTTATATAATTCTACTTGTCACACCATAGTTAATGTAAATGCTAAAAATGACAAAAGTATGAAGATAGAAGAGGAAAACAGTTTATTGAAAAAGACTATCGATGATCAAATAAACATCTTAGCAAAATTCACAAAAGGAAAAGAAAACTTGAGCATCATGCTAGGAAGACAAAGAAACTCTTTTGACAAATGCGGCTTAGGATATGATGCATTCAATTAAGATGCCCTTTTATTGAAGAAAAGAAAATCATTAAAGCATACTTTTTCAAAACAATCTTCATTCTCACCTTCTATTGATCATAACCATGTCTCATGCTATTATTTCAAGAAAAGAGGTCACAAAGCAAATGCATGTTTTCTAAGGAAGAAGAAGAAAATTGTCTCAAAAATGTTTTGGGTTCCTAAAGGAACCATTGCATCTCTACGTGCAAAATAAAATTTGGTAACAAAATCATTTTGGGTTCCTAAAGGAACTATTGCATCTTTTTCTAACCATAATGGACCCAAAATAGATTGGGTACCAATAAAAGTCACGTAACATTGTGTTGTAAGTATGCTTGAAGTCCGCCTCAAAAGAAAGATGGTTCCTTGATAGCGGATGTTCAAGGCACATGACGGGGGACAAATCAAAATTCATGTCCCTAAAATCTTATGAAGGAGGAAGTGTTACTTTTGGAGATAACTCACAAAGCAAAATTGTTGGAATTGGATCCATTGATATATCTCTTTCTCTTTCTATAGATAACGTACTTTTAGTTGATGGTTTAAAGCATAACTTGTTTAGTATTAGCCAACTTTGTGACAAAGGTTATGATGTTATCTTTAGGTCAAATGCATGCATAGTTGAGAAAGATGGAAAACAATTGTTCAATGCAAAGAGAAACGGAAATTTATATACTATGTTATTATGTGAATTAAATGAACAAGATGTTAAGTGTTTTGTCACATCGAGTGAAAATAGTTGGTTATGGCATAGACGTTTAGGACATGCTAGTATGGACCTCATTCAACGTTTGTCTAAAAATGAATTAGTCAAAGGCCTCCCGAAGACTAATTTTTCAAAAGATAAAATATGTAGTGCATGTCAAATAGGTAAGCAAGTGAAATCTTCTTTCAAGAGAAAGAAATATATCACCACTTCTCGACCCTTAGAGTTACTTCATATGGACCTCTTTGGTCCGGAGAAAACGGCTAGCTTAGCCGGGAAACTCTATGTACTTGTTATAGTAGATGACTACTCTAGATTTACTTGGGTTCACTTTCTTGCTCATAAAATCAAACTCACTCCATTTTGATAAATTTTATAGAGTCATTCAAAATGAAAAAGATTTGAAAATCAAGAAAATTAGAAGTGATAGGGGCAGAGAATTTGACAATCAAGATCTAGAGAAATTATGTGATGAATTTGGTGTATCTCATGATCTCTCGGCTCCAAGATCTCCTCAACAAAATGGGGTAGTTGAAAGGAAAAATAGATCTTTACAAGAAATGGCTAGGACTATGTTAAATGAACACAACCTTCCCCGAAGTCTTTGGGCTGAAGCAGTAAACACCGCTTGTCATGTCATAAATAGAGTTATCATCCGAATGAAATTAGGTAGACTCCGTATGAGTTGTGGAATGGTCGAAAACCCAATATTGGTTATTTCAAAGTGTTTGGTTGTAAATGTTTCGTCTTAAATGATAAAGATAACTTGGGAAAATTTGACTCAAAATCGGACGAAGCAATTTTCTTAGGGTATTCCTCAACTAGTAGAGCCTTTAAGGTCTTTAACAAAATGACTTTAACCATGGTAGAGTCTATCCATGTTGTTTTTGATGAATCACTGCCTCTACCCTCACCAAAAGTGCACCTAGATGATGATGAAGTTGTAGGAATTGAGGATAGTTTCAATAATCTCAATATCTCTAACTCATCAAGTAGGCAAATGGATAAGAGCGAAGTTGGAAATCAATCTAATGATGACTTGACTTGCTCTATTCCTAAATCTTGGAAGATTGTGCACAACCATCCTCTTGACCAAGTCAGAGGTAACCCTTCACAAGGTGTTAGCACAAGATCTCAACTTAGAGACTTATGCAACCACATGGCTTTTGTGTCTAATATTGAACCCAAGAACTTCCACGAAGCTCAATGTGATGATTATTGGATCATGGCCATGCAAGAGGAACTAAATCAATTTGAACGCAATCAAGTTTGGCATTTAGTCCCTCAACCCACACATCAAACTATAATAGGCACTAAATGGGTTTTTCGAAATAAAAAGGATGAAAATGGAGTGATTATTCGAAATAAAGCAAGATTGGTAGCTCAATGTTACAATCAAGAGGAGGGCATTGACTATGATGAAACCTTTGCACCCGTAGCTAGATTAGAAGCAATTAGAATGCTTCTTGCATTTGCATCATCTAGAAATTTCATTCTTTATCAAATGGATGTCAAAAGTGCTTTTCTAAATGGAACTATAGATGAAGAAGTGTTTGTAAAACAACCACCCGATTTTGAAAATGAACTTTTTCCAAATCATGTTTACAAATTATCTAAAGCCTTATACGGATTAAAACAAGCTCCTAGAGCTTGGTATGAACGACTTAGTGACTTTTTACTTCAAAAAGGATTTTCTAAAGGCAAAGTTGACAACACTCTCTTTACAAAAACTGTCAAGAATGATTTGTTGATTATCCAAATATATGTTGACGACATTATATTCGGTTCCACAAATACTTCTCTTTGCAAAGATTTTGCATCTAGTATGCAAAACGAATTTGAAATGAGTATGATGGGTGAGTTGAATTTCGTCTTAAGGTTGCAAATCAAGCAAAGCTTGAATGGCTTATTTGTTAGCCAATCTAAGTACACTAAAGATTTGTTAAAGCGATTTGGCATGGAGGGAGCCAAACATGCCATTACTCCTATGAGTACCTCTATTAAACTCGACAAAGATGAAAATGGAAAATGTGTTGATATTACTCAATATAGAGGCATGATTGGAAGTTTACTTTATTTAACTGCTAGTAGACCGGATATCATGTTTAGTGTATGCTTATGTGCTCGCTTTCAATCTTGTCCTAAAGAATCTCACTTGTTTGTCGAAAAGGTATCCCTGTTACCTTTCGTATTGCTCTGGTTGATACCAGATTTAACCACTATCAGCATGTCTGCATAGCAACTGTCCAAACTACCTTAAATGCTGGCACGGTAGTGTTCACTTTTTTCCCTACTTATACATCCCAACCTATGTCCCAACCTTTATATGTTGCACCACTTGGACAGCCCAGCCGGATTCAATGTATGCATCTTCTTCATCATGCAGGAGGATCTTGGAAATAGAGTGGACCAGTTTTTCTCTAGCAGCTTTGTTTGGGCATTGTCTGGCATAGCGGCCTGGTTGTCTACAAATGTAACATCTGTCAGATTTGCGCTTGCCACGAACAGGTTTTTTGCGAAAGAATCGTCATTTCTTCCGTCTAGAAAACTTGGGGAAAGAAGAGGATCTCTGGGGTTTCCACTTCTTAAAATTCTTAGTTTTCTTTGTAGAAGGACTGCAGGAACAAGATTTGTCGGATTTGCACTTTATGAGAAGATCAGATCGATTACAAGCTTTTCCCAGAAGCTTTCCTTGTTCATGAATTTTTTTAAAGAACTTCTGGTGGTTGCAGAGCTTCTCAAGGGATTGGAGAACATGTTGGTAAATGGAACCAAGAATTTCTTGGTTCCTCTGATGGCCTGCTCAGTGCTGTCCGTGAAGAATTCCTGAGTATGAGGTGCTGCTCAGTGCTATTCATTTAAGCACTATGGTACGAGGTGTTGTTCATTTAAAACGTATTTTTCGCTATCTTAGTGGGACGATTAACTTAGGACTATGGTATCCACGTGGCACCACACTTGATCTCACTAGCTATTCGGATGCCGATTTTGCGGGTTGTAGAGTGGATAGGAAAAGTACAAGTGGTACATGTCATTTTCTAAGTCACTCTCTTGTTTCATGGTCAAGTAAAAAGCAGAATTCGGTTGCCCTATCTACAACTAAAGCCGAATACGTAGCGGCCGGTAGTTGTTGCGCCCAAACTATTTATATTAAGCAACAATTACTTGATTTTGGACTTGTTTTTAATCTCGTACCTATTAAATGTGATAACACTAGTGCTATTTGTATCTCAAAGAATCCTACTCAACATTCTCGCACAAAGCACATAGAGATTAGGCATCATTTTCTAAGGTATCATGTAGCCAAAGGTGACATTGAATTGATTTTTATTGACACTAAAAATCAACTGGCGGATATTTTTACTAAACCCCTCTCGAACGAACCGTTTTCAAAAATTCGTAGGGAATTAGGAATGGCCATGGATTTTGAAGTAATCAGTTAAATTTTCACAAAATCTCGTCCACGATCTCGGCTTTCAAAATTTAAAATATTTTTCGAAATTTTATTTTTAAGGGCTAGTCGACTGCCTCGTATACGGCCAGTCGACTGGATCAACCAGTGAGTTTTTCTGATTTTATTCATCTTCAGCCAGTCGACTACCTCCTTCGGCCATTCGACTGGGTCATGAGCCAGTCGACTGCCTCTGCGCGAACCCAGTTTTTATTTCTTTTTTCTCTTCGTCTTCTCTCCACTCTCTCCACGATCTCTCTCATTTCTTCCTTCCTTCTCGCCATTTAATCACCTTTAAACCACTTCCCCACTACACCACGACCCTCACCTCCATTATCACCACTATTTTCTTCATTTATAATCATATATATCCATATATATATATATATACATATCTATACACCATTTTTTTCAGATTTCTCTCTTCTCTCTCATTTTCTTCTCGATTTCTTTTCATTTTCTTTTCAAAATGCTTTCAATCATCTTGGTTTTTCTCTCTCTCATGGCTCCCAATGTTGTGCGCATCAAGAAACGCGCCCGTAGGGGTGAAAGCTCTTCAGCTGCACCTCTTCCACCTCCGTCCCCTGTTCATGAGGCCACTGATTCCGAACCTGAATTTGGTCCAATGTCTCTCTCTACCCTTCTTGGTGATGAAGATAGTGTTCGTCTTTTCGAAACTAACTTCATTCATCGCAAGTTTGCTCGGAGTCGCATTGTGACTCAACCCTTGTGTGAAGAGATTGGCGCTAATACGTTTAATCTTTTTCAAAATATGGGTTGGGACTTCTTTGTTTCGCTTGATGTTTTGAATTTTCCACGAGCCGTCAAAGCATTTTATACTAATCTGGAGAATCCTTCTCAACCAAGTCCTCCCGCTCATAAACTTTGCTCCACTGTTGCAGGCGTTTCAGTTGAGTTGACCGAAGCAGAAATTAATACTGTTTTTCGGCTACCTACTGGCGATATATCGTATTTCTGCCCATCTATTTGGTACTCTTCGAGTGATTTCAATCCTCTCGAAGCAGTTCGGGCCATTTCGGTGAATAAGACCACCACTGCCACTTCTGAGTTTCCTTCTTCCTCGCTTACTCCCGAGGCTCGACTTGTGCACAATATTATCACATATTCCATTTTGCCAAAGTCCGGAAGCCGGAGTCTTGTGTCGATCATGGAAGCCTTCCTAGTCTATTGTGTCATGACCGGTCGTAAGGTCAACCTTGTTTTTCTTTTCATTTCAGCTATTCTCGAGTGCCACAAGAAGAAATGAGCACTTATTTTTCTTACTCATCTATCTTATCTTCTTGGTCGGTGTGGCGTTCCGCTTGATGAAGAGCCTTGGGAGCACAATCTGATTTTTCTGGACTGCACGCATCTCAAGCAGATGCATATCGGTAAGAATGCTAATGGAGTGTTGGTCTCACTTAGGGTTGCTCCTTCTGCGGACCAGACTAGTCCATATGTTCCTCATCATGATGTTCCTCGTCCCGAGGCACCTCGCCCGGATGCTCCGACTTCTTCTTTTCCGTCTCTTGGTAGCGATTTCGATATTCCAGATTTTGGGTTCGGTGGAAATCCCGAAACTCTTACCCAAATTTTAGAAATCGTAAAGCGCAATGAAGAGGCCCAAAAGCGCAATGAGGAGGTCCAGAGGAAGACGACCGAGGATATGAAGCGTCTTGAGGACAAGATCGACCGCATCACCACTGCCATGGACGCCTTTCGTCGTGACCCTCCGCCTTTTTCATGTCGTCAAAGGGGGAGAATGTATTAGGGTGTTTATGTTGGCCATAGGTCCATTTTGTGTAGCATAGGACGTTACCTATGTTTTATGTTTGTTATGCTTCGTTTCATTTCTATGCTTTATCATTTTGTAATGTGTAGTAGTAAAACAACATGTACCGAACTCGCAAATTATGAATTGAAATATGTTGTTTCTATTATCTTTCCATGCATTACGTAAATGAATATCAAATTGCAAAATTTATTTCCTAAGGGGGAGCATGCAAATAAAAAATGAAAGAAGCACACATTGAGGGGGAGTATCACTTGATACTTCACCATTTATGCACAAACATAAAATGTTTTGTCAACATAAAAAATGGGGAGATTGTTGGCCTTGAAATTATATTTCAAGCAATAAATCTTATTTTGATATTAACAAAATATTCAAAACCGTGTTTGGTACTAATATGACTTTAAGATAAGTGTTTCAGCAAGTACAGGTAAATGATTCGGGAAGATCGCTAAAGCAACAAGCGATAAGGAAACTCAAGCGCAAACTCGAAGAAGGACAAAAAGATCAAAGAAATAACAAAAGTTAGACTCAAGACCTGGGGTAGATAGGTCGGGGTGAGAATATTGTAACAAGGTATCTTTTGTGTTAATTGGTCTTATAAGCTCAAGTAATAAATCAAACAAACTCAAACGGATCAAAAACGGACCTTGAAAACATTTTTTGGAGTCACCCAGTTGACTGGCCATGAAATGGCAGCCGACTGACTGTGACCCAGTCGACTGGCCATTAAGGACCCACCCGACTGGATGAACCAGTAAGCTATAAAACATTTTGACTGCATGAGGCAGTCAACTGGCCTGTCTAAGGCAGTCGACTAACTGTGCCCAGTCGACTGGCAGTTAAGGACCCAGCCGACTCACTGAACCAGAGAGTTTCGAACATTTTTGATTGCCTGAGGCAGTCGACTGGCCTATCCAAGGCAGTCGACTGGCCTTCTTGAGGCAGTCGACTGACCCTAGCCATTGGGAAAAATAATTTAAATCTAAGCATGGAGGCAGTCGACTAGGTGCCGTCAGGCAGTCGATTGGGTGCTTCAGGATTCTAAGGAAAAGTATTTCTAAACAATATTTTTGCCCAAAAAGAAATAATTTTGCTTGCTGATTTTCAGGTCCTACTCTCCACATTGTCTAGGGTGAGATACACTATCCAAACTCTAGTGTTACACTATATAAAGAAAGAGATATGGATTGAAATCTTAAGGTTCTTGTGTGAGAAATTTTCCAAATATTGTTCATCTCTAATTTTCTCTCAAGCATCTTCTGAAAAAATTTTTGATAGCAAGAAAGATCAAAATCTCGTTTTTCACTCTTATCATTTTGAAGATTTAAACTCAAGCCTTGAGTCTATTCTCTTATTGAAAATATATTATGAGAATATATATATCTTGAGTTCTTGGAATATCACCTAAAAACACTTGAGCTTATATTGATCTATCTTCCATAAAAACCTTAGGGTTTTGAGTGTTTTTGTTTCTTGAGTGATATATTGATTGCATACACAAATTTGTGATCTTGGGTGAGTGAAGCCCATTGTATCAAGGGAGGATTGTTCTCTTGATTGTGTGAAGAGCTAGTTAGCTCTTTTGTAAAGGTTTTGTTATTCCACCTATTGAAGGAAGAGCCATAGTGTGAGGATCGGGAAAGTCTCAAGGAAGGGGATTCTTTGAGCCGAGGAGTAGGAGTTACCGAACCTCGTAAAAATCACGGTGTCAATATCTCTATCTCTATCTCTATCTCCTTACTTTATGTTCATGCATGCTTAATTTATATTGTGGTAAATAGCTTGTTGAATTCAAGTGAAATTATTCATTGCATATTTTACCTTGTAAATTAATATTGAACCTTGTTGCATGTTCTAGTAAGAATAAAAAGAAGTTAGAAATTATTTTTAAAACCCTATTCACCCCCCTCTAGAGTATTTTAGTGACTTACATAAATATATATTTGATATTTTTATGTGTATATATTTAATACTGTACATGTATATAAATATTAGTTGTTAATTATTTTATTATTTATTAATAATGATTGTTCATAAATACAATTATTAAAAGTGTGAATAATTTAGTGTTTCAGTATTTATTGATTTTTGTATTTTTTTAATTAGATATTCTATAATGAAGAAATTCGAATTTGAATTAACTAAGTGAAAATCCGTCGAATTATCGGATTTGGATCGCGGATCGGGAGTTTTTGTCATCCTTATCAATAGACCTGTCAATAATTCGATTATGATCCGAATCCGATCCGAATCCGATATTAACCGGATATGGATTGAAAATAAAATCCAATAACCCGATTAGGATCCAAATTCGATAATCCGATTTCTTAACAAATTGGATTTGGATTTAACTGATCCGATCCGAATCCGATCCATTGACAAGTCTAGCTTCATGTTTATGTTGGTCTGGGCCTTATATTTTTGTAGAACTTTTGTAGGCCATTCATGGTCATGGGCTTCATGTTTATGTAATTTTTTTTTTCCTTTTTTCCTTTTTCGGCCCTCTTCATGGCCCATTTATTCTTGTACAGGGTATTTTTTTAATATAATTTATTTACCGAACTGAACCTCATCTTCAAAAAACGAAGAAGAAAAAAAAAAAAAAAAACCATAAAGAGGATTAACAGGTTGATTTTTCCTTTAATTGCAAAATGAAGTAGTCTTATATTTGATAACCTTATCCTTAGTAAATAAAATATAGAACAAAGTTATATATTGTCTTACATTAGGGTATAGTAATTGTTAAATAATGTTGTATGAGATGTATAAGCAGGCACCAACCTGCTTGGGACGAGTGGGGGCGGTAGGGATGGCAGAAAAAATCGCCCCACCGGAGAACCGTCCCATTTAAAAATGGGGTGGTTATGGGACTTAAAAAAAAATGACGGTTATAGGGCGGTGGACAGTTTGAAGAATTCCCCTATTGGGGAACCGTCCCGCCCCAAACCGCATTATTAACATTTTGTTATTTTATATTAAATTTACATAGTTATATATTTATTTACATCTTATTATATTAAAATCATTAAACAAAATAAATATTTTCTTATATACCCTCTCTATATATATGTTTGTGTTATATTTATGCTTGTATTTTGTGTAAAGATTTATAATCTTCTATGTTTTGATTACATGAGTTATTTGGTTATGCTTGAGGTCAAATTTAAGATAGAGTTGGATCCTTGAAGAAATTGAACAAGTTAGGGTTTTCAACCTTTTTAAAACAATTATATGAAATTGGGGTTATGGTTCTAAGTTTTGCTAATTTATTTATGAAATTGAGTTAGATGTTGTTAATTGTGCTAATTTGTATATGAAATTGGGATTGAGATTTTTCAATATTGTTAAACTATTATTGAATTTGGGTTTAGAATTTGTTTGCTTTGCTAGTTTATAATTGAAATTGGGATTGGATTTGTAATATAAGTTTAGTTTATCAATGAATTGGGATTAGGGGTTTCGATAGTATTAGTGCACGACTCGAGGGTGACACACAAAATATACAAATATACAAATAAATTAAGAAGTAACTTATAAACAGGACATGAGATGAAAAAAATATTGAGGCTTGAGTTCATATTACGAATAGTGTACATTGAAGGGTTAAAAGGGTTTTGTGATCTTGTAAATAAAATGGTTGAAGCCGAGAGGAACAAAGTGTATCCACTAGTTTATTTGCTTGTGACATTGATGTTGATTTTATTGGTTGCAATTGCTACGGTAGAGAGGGCATTTTTAGCTATGAATATCATGAAGAATCGATTGCGTAGATGAGAGATGAATTGATGAGTGATAACTTAATAGTGTGCATTGAAAAAGAGATATCTATGGGTATTGATAATGAACTTATCATACAACGTTTTCAAAATATGAAAAGTCATCGTTGTCAATTATAAATGTACTTAATAGAAAAATCAGTGGACTTGTTGAAGGTTCTTTTTGTTTATTATATGTAAATTAATATGAAATGTCAAACTTATTTTTTGGGTTTGAACTTTTGGTTGTAAACTTTTAAATATAAATGTACTCAATGAAATTATGATTTTTTTGGCTTACTGGAATTGTTTGAATTTTTTAGTTTTGGTCTTATTAAAGTATGCCCCGAATCACCTAAATTTCTAGATCGGGTATGTGTAACAAAGAGCATAAAGAGACATGAAAAAAATTGTTCAGTGAAGTCATAGATTTTAATTCTATGGTATGAGGTCTATATATCCAAAGGTCTCAAGCATAAGCATAACCCATATTTCTTTACTATTCATGCATTATAAATTTATACGATTACATCAAGAGCGGGCCCGGGGCCAAGCGACCCGGCCCTCTTTTTGTATTTTTTTTTTAAATAATAATTCTATAGAGTCTTAAAAAATTAACTAGTTTATAACACCCAATTCAAAATAAAGCCTAATATAATTACATAATTTAGAGCATGTAGATACAATATTTGCACAACACCAAAAGATGATCCTCTCTCATTATTCTTCATTGACTTATATACATTTTCCCTATGGGCTTTTGGCCCATTAGGGCAACATTTTCTATTTTGGATTTCTTCCACACTTTACACGTCAGCTACTTTTTCCACATTTATAACGCTACTTTGAGCTACAAGTTTATCCTAGAATCTTCGAGTTGCTTCATGTTCTTCGGGTCGAGTTACAGAATGGAGTCTCGGGATGGACCGCAGGGCTGACGTCTGGGTCGGGTTGTGTCGGTCCGGTACAGGGTCCGGGCCATCATCCATGATAATTATCTCGGGCTATCCGGAATCGGTCTGGTCGAGATCCACTTTTGTATGGGCCGGGAAAACCGTCATGCACACAGGCCCTCTTTCAGCTTATGGGCCTTTTTATCAAGCCCATTAGGTGAAAGAATATTAAGGCCCATCAAAAGCCCTTGGAGTGGCTACGGGACGTGTGCCTGATGATGCGGAGGTGCATTGAATGCCGCAGCCGTCACAATTATTGCCATTTTGAACCAGCGGCTGAGATGGCACCGATGCGCGTGAAATGGGCCGGGTCATGTCGGTCCGGTACCCTGACCCGGGTAGACGAAACCTCAATTCTATATAACCTGCAAATCCTTCTCACACGCCATACTTGCAATATTTTCAAAATTTTCAAATTGTTCTTCTCTTCAGCATCCTCCCTTTGTCGTATTCGTCAACCCTGCGTGCAATCTCAAATCCAATCTTAAGTCTACACAATTTACTGTTTGTTTCACCGATCTTGGCAAACTCCAGTGACCGTGGTGGATTATTCTTTTATGTGGAGAGATTCGAATCCTGCTGCAGAGTTTTGACTGGAAGCACCCTTCTTTGCCTGTTGGTAAAGTTTGCCGGATTCTGCAATTTACTCACCGGAGAACAACTCAAAGGAGAAACTGCCTGAACCTTCTTTACCTTTGTAAGTCATTCTTCTCACTCTTCTACCTTTCATCAAATATGTCTGGGAGTGATGATACTAGGTCGGTTAGTGACCTGCAACTGACAGATACCGACCTGACCGTTACTGATCCCGAGATCTCAGCTAGCACCCCGTCCATTGAGATTACCCAAGTAGTTAGGTCTAGCCCACCGGAGGTCACCCAGTACGCAGGGGATCGAGTCGTAGAGGGTGGCGTCGGGATTAATCAGGATCAGGATGCTGAGGAGGAGGATAATTTCTGTACTGATCCCCTCCCAGCCAAATACAGGATAGATGCTCAACTTAAGAGCCTCGGGATTCCTGAAGGGGTTAAGGTTAGGCATTACCCTTGGGACGCAGACTTTAGAGTCGGTCAGGGGCTAAAGGCCGGAGAGATATTACTTTTGTCATTCCACCTTGCCATATTGAAGTTTCCTATTCATCCCTTCTTCCTCTTGGCACTAGCGACTTTGGGTCTGGGCCCCCTTCAAGTCGGTCCTAAGTTTTACAGGATCCTGGCCATGATTTTGCTGATCAATAAGGAGTTGGACCTGGACTTAGGTTTGGCTGAGCTTCTGTTTTCGTACAAACTTCAAGAGCAGAGGGATAATAGGGGTCGGTACAACTTAACCTCCTATGTCAGGAGGAAGTTGTGTGACAATGTCCCAACATCCAACAAAGGATGGAAAGAAAGGATGATAGTAATGAGTGGTCAGTGGAGGCATCCCGACACTATGAACATTCCAGTCAACCATGTTTTCCAGCCAACCCGACTTCCCGAATTTAAGAGTTTTCACACCCGAGCCTCTTGCCACTGCGAATTGTGTAACGATAAGTTGGGTACGCTAGTTATGAGTTTCCTGCAGGCTCCTCAGGAAAAAAGGGAGGTCGGGTATATAAGGTCCCGATTTGAACTGTTACGAGCCCGAATATGGAGTCAGGATTTGAGGGATAGCCAGAATTGCCTGACTGGATCTGTATTGCAGGAGCTTGCATCGGGAGAACCTTCACCGACGATAGCCTCGGGTTCCACATCGACTAAATCAGGAGCGAAAAAACTGAAGAGAAAGATGTCTGGGGGTCAACAAAAGAGGAAAGCGGTTGTCATACCCAAGCTTTCAATCAAGAGGGCCAGAAAGGGTGATATCGGTTCCACGTCCTTTGTTTGTGGGGTTGATGTCCCTCCAGTCCCTGAGAACCCTGCAATCAGTCAATCGGCAGGACCGACTGGAGGACTTGCTGCCACGCCCCCTCCTCCGGTAGAGCATCCTCCTGTCACGCCTCCGCCTCCGCCATCTCAAGATCCGCAAACGGGTGCATCGGACGCGGTCGAGGTCGGGGGTGATCATGCCCTGGTTCCAAGCTCAACAGGTCTGGATCAGAATAATTCTCGAGGCGACCTTTCAGTCAGGGCGAGCTCTAGCCGAAGTGTAGCACTGGGTGCTCCTGCCTCAGTGTCGGATACCCGGGACTTAGGCTCCGACAACGAGGACCAGAGTCAATCCCGACCTACCAAGCTCCGCACTGCTATCTCTACAAATGTCAGAAAACAAGATAATATGGAGATAGAGAAAGCTGCTGAGAGTGGAAAAGATATTCCCCATGGCCCCCGGTTCAGGCTGGATACCAGGAAGGGCCATCCATACCTTTCTGTGGGAGACCAGACGATCGGGAATTCAGAAGCTCTGCGGGAGATGGCCCCGGGGGTTTGGACCCCGGCGGATAGATTGGCCATGGGTCGATACGACAGGATGAGCCTAGCCTTGAACGACCTCGAGCTTGCAATGAGGGTAATAACTTTTGAGATATTTCGCACTTAGCTTATATTTTGCCCCTTATTCCGTGCTAACATTCTCTTTCTTTCAGATGTTTCACGCTACTCAGGCGTACAATTGTAAGCTTGAGGATGATGCTCGGGTCATCAACGCTTTGAATCGCGATGTTCAAGTTCATAAGGCTGGGTGTGTCAAGGCCTTGGAGCAGGTGAAGAAGGCCAATGACAAGATCCAGTCCCTGACATACAGGGCGGTTGCAGCTGAAAAGGGGTTCTCATCCGCCAAGACGACGATCTCAGAGCTCGAGGCGAAGGCTCGGGAGGCTGAGCAAATGGCTAATCGGGAAGTATTGGCTCGGGAGGCCCTAACTCTCCAAGTGCAGGCCCTGACCAAAGAAATCGAGAAGTTAAAGGCTTCGGGGCTGCAGTTGCTTGAGGAGAAGGTCGAGGTCGAGAATGCCTTAGGCGTGGAGAGGTCTCGGGTAGAGATGTACCACAAGGGTGGTAAACAGATGATCGCCCGTTTCATGCTGACATGCAAGTACCGCTATGAGCAGGGCTGGAGGGAATTCATAGAAGAACTTCAAAAGCCTGAAGAGGAAAGGCAAATCCCGACTATTGAAGATCTTGACCTCAGCATTGGAGTTGGGCCTCCGTATGATGATCCTGAGGCTGAACCCGGTGATCTGGCCTTCGGTGGGTTCCTTCAAGACGACATTCCCGCTCCGCCTTCTCGCTCTGGCATGGATGAGCCTGAGCCTGAAACCACAGGACAGTCCCTCGGGACCAAAGCCTTAGGTGGTAATGGGGATCCTCCTGTGGTGGAGTAGGGCTATCCCTCCATTTTTCTCTTATTTTGTTTGTAACAACTTATCACAGCTCTATTGTATCAGCCTTGGCCACTGGGGCCTTTTCAATATGAATGAGTTTATTTATTCAAACTTTGTTGGGGATATGCATGATCCAGCACTCCATTTAATAAAAATTGGGATATTGAATTGTAACTTGTTAAGACTAACAATAACACCAGACAATAACAGTCGGGCACTTTGGGATCTCTGGTGGATCTATGAAGGTTTCTTGGGCATTTTGGGCCTATGGAGAAGATCCAACACTTAGGTTTTTAAAACTGATATTTTGGAAAACCTGACCACTGGTGGGTCTGTGAAGATCTCTCGGGCACTTTGGGCCCATGGAGAGGACTCAACACTTAGGTTTTTAAAACTGATAATTGGAAAACCTGACCACTGGTGGGTCTGTGAAGATCTCTCGGGCACTTTGGGCCCATGGAGAGGACTCAACACTTAGGTTTTTAAATTGATAATTGGAAAACCTGACCACTGGTGGGTCTGTGAAGATCTCTCAGGCACTTTGGGCCCATGGAGAGGATTCAACACTTAGGTTTTTAAATTGATAATTGGAAAACCTGAGCACTGGTGGGTCTGTGAAGATCTCTCGGGCACTTTGGGCCCATGGAGAGGATTCAACACTTAGGTTTTTAAATTGATAATTGGAAAACCTGACCACTGGTGGGTCTGTGAAGATCTCTCGGGCACTTTGGGCCCATGGAGAGGATTCAACACTTAGGTTTTTAAATTGATAATTGGAAAACCTGACCACTGGTGGGTCTGTGAAGATCTCTCGGGCACTTTGGGCCCATGGAGAGGATTCAACACTTAGGTTTTTAAATTGATAATTGGAGATAATTTTGACTTTCGGGAAAAATTGAACTTTCATTGCAATCCTTTTGGCTCTAGTGGCATTTCCTTACAACGGTCGAAAACAAAATATTTCTATGGGTAATACCTCTTTAGTCGGGATGCATTCTGTGTGTTTGGTTCCCTTCTGTTATCCGAGTTCCTGAGCAGTCTGTAGGCCCCCCGACCTATTACCTCGGTGACAGTGTAGGGCCCTTCCCATGGTTCTTGGAGTTTTCCCACGTGTCCTATCTTCCTCCTGAGGACCATGTCCCCGACTTGGAATCCCCTTCTTCTTACTCTCTTGTTGAAATGACCCCTGACCCGTTGTTGATAAGCTGCCAGCCTTATCCCGGCAATATCTCGCCTTTCTTCCACCAGGTCAAGCTCGTGAGATAAGCGTTGATTGTTTGATCTTTCGTCCCAGGCCAGCGACCTCAATGTCGGGACGGCATATTCGGTCGGGATTACGGCTTCTGACCCATATGCCATGGCAAAGGGTGTTTCACCGGTCGGTTGCCGGGGCGTCGTTCTATATGACCATAACACCTCTGGTAATTTGTCCAACCACGCTCCTTTTGCCTTTTCGAGTTTCTTTGCAAGGGTGCTAAAGATCGAACGGTTGGTCTTTTCTGCTTGCCCATTGGCTTGAGGGTACCCCACCGAGGAGGTGTTCTGGTTAACCCCGTGCTCGATCAGAAATGACCTGACCGGTTCACAGTCTAAATTTGTGCCGTTGTCCATCATGATTGTCCTTGGTACCCCGAACCGGCAGATGATGTGACTCCATATGAACTTCACCACGTGGCTGCCCTTTATAGAGGGATAGGCTTCGGCCTCAACCCATTTGGTGAAATAGTCGATTGCAAGGAGCACGTGGGTCTTCGAGCCAATGGCTTTTGGGAGAGGTCCGACTATATCCATTCCCCATCGGGCAAAAGGATGCGGAACGATTGTCGGGTTTAAGAACTCTGGTGGTTGGAGTATAGCGTCACCGTGCATCTGACATGCTTTGCATTTACGCACATATTCCTCTGTATCCCGGGACAGATAGGGCCAAAAGTAACCTTGGGATAGGATTTTATGGGCGAGAGATCGGGCACCCGAGTGATTTCCACAAGCCCCAGCGTGTATCTCTTGCATCACAATCTCTGCCTCTGAGGGGGTGACGCATCTCAAATACGGACCTGAAAAAGATCTTCTGTAGAGCTGTCCCTGGATGATCGAGTACCGGGCTGACTTCATTCTAATTTTTCTGGCCTCCGTCTTATCAATTGGGAGCGTCCCGGCCTTGAGGTAATCGATTATGGGATCCATCCAGCTAGGCTCTTGGGGTACTAGGCATACCAGATCGTCGGGACTCTGAATACTTGGGGTAACGATGAAGTCGGTCAGTACAACCCTGGTCATATCTTCACCAGCAGCAGACGCCTGATTAGCCAAATGGTCGGCCGAGGTATTCTCTTCCCGAGGGATTTAGCTAAATGTTAACTTTTGAAAACCTTCGGACTCCTCAAGCACCAGTTCTATGTAACACTCCATTTTGGGATCTCTGGTTTCGTACTCACCGGTTATTTGTCTGATTATTAGCTGGGAGTCACTGTATACGGATAGGGATTGTATTTGCAGGCTTTTGGCCATTCTCAGGCCCGATATGATTTCCTCGTACTCCGCCTCGTTGTTAGTGGCCGGGAATTGCAACTGCATCGAGGCTTGCAACTTAGTCCCGTCGGGAGTATGGATTTCAATCCCGACGCCCGCACCATTGGCGCTTACCGAGCCGTCCACGAATAGTTTCCATGTTTGTAACTCAACGGGTTGATCTGCTTCGTCGGTCTCCCCTTCTAATAGAAAGTCAGCCACAGCCTGACCTTTGATCAAGATCCTGGGAACGTAGGTTATATCATAAATCCCTAGCTCAATGGCCCACTTGGAGATCCTTCCGGAAAGGTCGGGCTTCGCCATAAGTACCCGAATAGGAGTAGAAGTGGGGACGATGATTTGGTGGGTCTCAAAGTAGTGTCTAAGACGTCGCTTGGCATTGACCAAGGATAAAACCAACTTTTCTTGCTTGGTATACCGTGTCTCGGGATCAGCCAGGGCTTTACTGGTATAGAAGATGGGCATCTGGAGGTTCCTGTCCTCTTTGATGAGCACGGCGCTGGTTGATACCGATGATACCGCCAGATACAAGGGTAGTACATCATCAGGTTCGGGTGTCGCAAGAATGGGAGGCTTGAGCATGTATTCTTTTAATCGGGATAGGGCTTTAGTCTGCTCGGGCCCCCACACTTCTCCCTTTCTGGCTCTGATAGCCTGGAAGATGGGTCGGCATCGGTCGGTTAGCCTTGCGATGAAGCTGCTCAAGGCTACAACCCTTCCTGTCAGGATTTGGACTTCTTTGTGTATGGTTGGTTCTCTCGTCTCGAGCAGAGCCTTCACTTGTGTCGGGCTGGCCTGTATTCCTGATCGGTCGACTATGTGTCCCAAGAATTGCCCTGATGATACCCCGAAGGAGCACTTATCTGGATTGAGCTTCATCCCGTGTTTCCTCAAGGCATCAAATACTTTCCGGAGATGTTCTAAATGGTCAGTTTTAGCTCTGCTCTTCACAACCGTATCATCAATGTAAGCCTCTACCACTGTGCCCATCATTCCTTTAAATATCTTGTTCACTAGTCTTTGAAACGTAGTTCCTGCATTCTTTAGCCCGAAAGGCATAACCTTAAAACAATATGTACTTGTCTCGGTAATGAATGAGGTCTTTTCTTCATCTATCGGGTCCATTGGGATTTGGTTGTATCCCGAGTAAGCGTCCAGGAAGGTCAGCCTATCGTAGCCTGCGGTAGCATCGACCATTTGGTCTATTTTGGGCAGGGGGAAGCTGTCTTTCGGACAAGCTTTGTTTAGGTCGGTGAAGTCGACGCAGACTCGCCATTTCCCGTTCTTTTTCTTCACCACCACAACATTGGCTAACCACTCGGGATACTGAACCTCCCTGATGAAGCCAGCTTCAAGCAATTTCGACACTTCGTCTGCTATGATCTGGTTCCTTTGGCTTCCCATTCGCCTCTGTTTTTGTCGGACGGGTCGGATATTTGGATCGACATGTAATGTATGTTAGGCTATCGAGGGGTCGATGCCGGGCATATCAGTATGCTCCCATGTGAAGACGTCATGATTATCTTGTAAGAAAGCTATCAGTTCATTTAATTCACAAGTGGTGAGCTTTGTACCTGCGTAGGTAACCTTGTCGGGTTGACTCGGCAACACAGAAACCGGTTGCAGAGGCTCTACGATGATTGAGGAACCCGACTCCTCGTCCTGTAATTGCTATTTGGGCTGCGGGTCGATGTCCTGATCCTCTTCCCGGGACCTCTTCCGATCGGGATTACCTTTCATTTCTTTGATAGTGATGGCATAACATTGCTTGGCGGCTACTTGATCTCCTCTGATGTCAATTATGTCGAGACCATTCGGCCCGATGCACCTCATCATCTGATGGAGGGTCGAGGGAACGCCTTGCATCCTGTGAATCCATCCTCTACCCATAAGCAGATTGTAAGAGGGCTTCACGTTTACTACTACGAAGGTCTCTGTCAGAGTCCTCTGTGCTGCTGACACGGGCAGGCTGATCTCCCCGAGGGATTCGACTTGCTTCCCGTCGAACCCGGCAATTGGATTTCTGGCTGTCACGATCTCCCTCGGGTCGATCTCCAATTTATCGAAAGCCCACTTGGTCATGATATTTGCACTGCTCCCCGGATCAATCATGACCCTCCGGACAAGGCATCCCGAGACCATTAGAGAGATAACTAATGGGTCATCGTGTGGGACCTGGATGTCCCAGAGGTCATCCTGGGAGAAAAGTATATGAGACTGCCCCGTTCGGTGATGAACTTCGTTTACCCCGGTTATCCTGCTGACGTGATGGGCCCTCCTCATTTGTGATCGTCTTGACCCTTCGGCACTACGCGAGTCAGGACCTCCATGGATCATGTTGATGATTCTGACCGGATGAGCTGGAGCCTGATTCCGTGGGTTGTTCTGTGCGGGTTGATGGACTCTCGGGACATCCCGCTGAATATAGTCCTTTAGCTCCCCTCGGGCTATCATCATCTCGACCTGGCGTCTCAGGTTCCTGTATTCATTTGTTATATGGCCAAAATCACTGTGGAAGGCGCAGTGCTTTGATCTATCTCTCTGGTCCAGGGGTTGTCTGATTGGGGGAGGAGTCTGGAAGATCCCTTTGGCTTTGTTTTCCTGGAAGAGCTTTGCGAGGGTCACTTTCAACGGGGTGATCTTCTCTTCGAATCTGGTGCGTCTCTCGGGATGTGGAGGAAATTGAGGTGAAGATGGGATCGTGGGATTTGAGCGCTTGCGACTATTCGGATGTTGGGATGTATTCGAAACCTTATCCCTCGACCTGACTTCCACATTGATCAACGCCGCTCTTTTCTGTCGGGTTGTTTCCTCCTCTTCGATCCTCAAATGGCCCTGAGCCCTAGAATTGAGTTCTCCAATTCCCGAGGGGGGTCGCTTCACAAGTGATTGATGGAACTTGGTCCCCGGGATTAATGCCATTCTGAAGGCCTCCACGGCTGAGTGTTGGTCGCAGTTGTCGATGGAGGACGACTCGACGTTGAATCTAGACAGGAAGCTCTTGAGAGACTCGCCTTTTTCTTGTGTCATGGTGAAGAGGCTCGAGATGGTTTTCTTTTGCCTCTTGTTCCCGAAATACTGGGCAACAAAGAGGTCGGACAATTGCTGCCAACTGCCAATAGATCTCGGCGGTTGTTTCCTGAACCAGAGGAGTGGCACGTCGATGAGACTGGTTGGGAAGACTTTGCAGAGCAGGGCTTCGTTGTCGGCATACATGGTCATTTTTTGATGGATCTGGTAAATATGCTCTTCGGGATCCTTTGTTCCATCATAGGGAGTGAATCTGGGCATGACGAACTTCTTAAGGAACGGTTCCCTGGTGATTTCGAGAGTGAACGGTGACTGAACGGAGTCGGCAAAGGCCTGGAGGGCCTGGTCGTCTGTGGATCGGGCCCTCAGATCCCTCATGACTTTCTTCTGAAACTCCGCCATCATCTCCTGGAGCTTCTGTGATGTCAGAGGCTCATCGGTGACGGGAACGTCGCCTGTGGTCGGGGCCTTGCCTGGCCGGTGAGAGGTCTCGTCGTGTTCCTCCCGTGGCTCGGCTTGCTCCTGGATCTGTGATTGATCCGGAACTGCCGGTGGGATAGCTGCTCGATTCATCCTTGCTAATAACTCATCGCTTCTTCTTTCCGCCGCCAGGCTCCTTGCCTCGGCGGCTTGGCTACGTTTTTCGGCTTCCTCGAGCTGCCGTAGGAGATGCTCAATCGTCGGCGGAGCACTCGATTGTGGGTTGCCGGGGATCAGTGCCTCTGAATGGGATCTGGTCACTGGCATGGCTATATCTGGAACGAGAGGATGTTGCTGCTGGTTTGGTGGTTATATCTGGGTTTAGCTTAGCTTTTTGAGGTGGGAAGATGGTCGGCGGAAATGACCTAAGTTTCCCACAGACGGCGCCATTGTGTAGATACAATATTTGCACAACACCAAAAGATGATCCTCTCTCATTATTCTTCATTGACTTATATACATTTTCCCTATAGGTTTTTGGCCCATTAGGGCAACATTTTCTATTTTGGATTTCTTCCACACTTTACACGTCAGCTACTTTTTCCACATTTATAACGCTAATTTGAGCTACAAGTTTATTCTAGAATCTTCGAGTTGCTTCATGTTCTTCGGGTCGGGTTACAGAATGGAGTCTCAGGATGGACCGCAGGGCTGACGTCTGGGTCGGGTTGTGTCGGTCCGGTACAGGGTCCGGGCCATCATCCATTATAATTATCTCGGGCTATCCGGAATCGGTCTGGTCGAGATCCACTTTTGTATGGGCCGGGAAAACCGTCATGTACAGAGCCTGTATTTGTTTTCTTTTTAAAAAAAAAAACTTTTTATTTTCTCCAACTCCAAAAAAAAATTATACTAATTTATTTAACAGCTCAATTAGTACTAAATCCTAATCTAGTTTCAAAATTTATGGCCCATAAGATTTATATTTCACTTGTATTAATATAGACTCAAAAATAAAATAAAAAATAATTTTAAATTTTCAACTCAATAAAAATGAATTCGAATTCAAATCAAATAATTATCTGATTAGGGTTAGAAGATTTTTGTCACACTCGCACAACGTTTAGCAACTACACTTAGGAGTGTCCACTCGCATAACGACAACAATTTTAAACACGATTACACTTATGGCTCTCGTGACTACCGCACTCAAACAACGACAATAATTGTTCATGACATTACAAAAATAGAGATTGTTTATAATTTTTTAATATTAATATATTTATGTATTTTTTTAATATTCTTTTTACATTTATATTTTTGGGTTATTCCCACAAAACACTCTCTCGAATATGTCATATTTTCACACGGACCCCCTCGAATTTGGATATTCCTACATGAACCCCCTTGAATTTGAATTTTGTCTCACTTTCAGCCCTCCGTGTTGACGTCATTTGGATATATCATTAGTTTGCTGATATCAGCCATCAATCACTATGTAAAATGTCTGTGTTGATTCTGCGCGAAGAAAAAAAAAAAAAAAACTAGTGAAGGGCTGGTGGGCAAATATGGGTGGGATTTTGTCAATGTCACGAATAAGCATTCGGGAAATTGGATTTGATGATTCACTATTTGAATACCAAATATTTGCTCAACTTTGGACAATAATACCTTGCGAAGGATTCATGGACTTGGGCTAAAATAGTTTTCTCTCAATCTCTTAAAATAAATATACTACTAATTCAAGAATTAAACATTATGTCAAAGTTCAAACTCTCTAGTAGGACAATCGAAATTTTTTCATAAATTATATGGGGTTCACCACATGGGCCTTTATCAATACATATGAAAATTCGTACATATAGTATGTTTGGTAATCGGTGCGGTGTTGGTTTTTTGTTTTGGATTGGATTTGGTGTGATTTTATTTTGAATCGAAATCATGTTTGGTGCAGATGGTTTTGGTGTGAGAAAAAATAAAGCTGAAAAACCAAACCATGTTTGGTAGAGTTGATATTGACTGAAATTTGGAAACCAAGCCATGTTTGGTAACTTGTGATGGTTTGACATTTTATTTATTTATAATAATATTTTGTAAATATATATGTTTTAAAAAATAAAATATATAAATAAATGACTTTTATACTTATTCTTATTTTCTTAAAATTAATAGTAAATCTCAATTACACCCCTCAAATTAGCCCATATCCCACTTACACCCCCTCAAATATTTTGAAATATATATATATATAATTCAAAAAATATATAAATTTTGAATATATATATATAATTCAAAAAATATATAGTTTTAAATTTTGAAAAAACATATATAATTCAAAAAATAATACATAAAATTTAAAAAATATATGAAATTCAAAAAAATATAAATTCGAAAATATATATATATATATATATATATAATTCAAAAATATATATAAAATTCGAAAAACAAATATAAAATTCAAAAAATATATATAAAATTTGAAAAAATATATTAATTTCAAATATATATAATTCAAAAACAATATATTAAATTTCAAAAAAATATATATAATTCGAAAACATATATAAAATTCAAAAACAATTAAAAATTAAAAATATATATATAATTTGAAATATATATAAAATTAGAAAAAATATATAAAATCCAAAAAATATATATATTATGAAATATTTATAACATTTGTTTTGAAAAAATATAAATTTCAAATATATATAATTCAAAAAATATATATAAAATTCAAAAAAAAATTATTGTTTATATATTGTTTTCAAATTTTATATCTTCTTTTCGAATTTTATATATTTGTTTCAAAATTTATATATATATATATATATTCTAATTTTGTATTTTTTTCTCATTTGATTTGTTTTGGAATTTTATGTATTTGTTTCGAACGTTATATATATATATTCTAATTTTATATATTATATATTATTTTCAAAATTTAAACATTGTTTTCAAAATTTATATTTTTTTTCGAATTTTATAAAAATAAAATTGAATTTAAACATGGCTTATAATTCCAAAAAAATTTGTTTCTTCAAAATGGTACACCAATGATTGGTTTGGGCTTTAAAATGGTACACCAAGATGGTTTTGGTTTGAGCAAATAGTAACCACACAATGTAAACCATGTATTGAGATGATATGGAAAAAATGTCCATTTGGTACACCATGGAGCAACATTTTGGAACCAAAACAACCAATCAAACATAGATTAGGTTACATTTTCCACCCCAAAACCAAAAATATGGACCCAAACCCATGTGTCAAACAAACACTAATAATAGAATGGAAATTCATTTCTTGGAATGAAATTTCATTCGTTAGGAATGATCATTCTCATTCAATGTGTCATACCAAATCAAGGAATGGATGGAACGGGCATTCCATGTCACCATACCAAACATGACAATATAGGTTTAAATTATGTTTGGAATGGGCTTTTTTTGGCCCAGCCCAATGTTTATGGGCCGACCGAAACCGACCCATTTCCCGCACAAAATCTAGTATCCAAAAATTGTAATAATAAAGGGTTTTTGGTGTTTGGTGGCAACACCTAAGTACAACCAAAATGCGGTTTATTTATCATAGTTTTCATCACCTAGTTATCGCCGGCCCAAACAAGGCATAAACAAATATTAAGTACAGTTCATAACAGGGTATACTCTGTTTAGCTTCCTTTTTTTGTCAAAACGCATCACCCTTTACTCTCTCTCTTTCTCTCTCTAAAACTCTCACTCTCTCTCTCTCTAACAAGTTGTCCGATCAAGATGAACGACCTGCTCACGGTAATGTAGTTCCCCTTTCTTTGATGTGATTCAATCTTTGTACCTTATGTATGTATTTGGGTTTGGGGAATTTGGGGTTTTGTTGTTAACCGTTTTATTTTTATTGGATTCAGTTGTCAATTATTCTTTCGATTGCTGTTTAAATGATGTTTTAATGTAGAATTGATGTTACCCAGTTTGGATTGGTCACAGTTACAGTTAAAAGCCTTGAATTAAATGGTCAGTTTGGATTGATGAGCAAATTATTTTGCTGAGAATACTTAGTGATTCCAAATAGATCCCTTAAATCAGTTTACAGATATAAAATTGGGTTTTTACTTGTTAAGTTTTTAGGTTATTTTTCCCTGAATAGTGATTTTAGTTAGCGAATTCGGTTACTTTTATTTTATGTTGTGGTTGAAGGTTTAGATTTTTACCATCCTGACTCCCAATTGATGGGTAAAGAGAGAAACAAGGTTCCATTTGGGCTTAAGGAATATTGCATATATTGATATGGCCTAATTTAGGTTTAAGTTTTGAGCATGATGCAGCTATATCCCCGCAAAGAGAGGCTGTTTCCAATTCGGAATCTATGACCTTAAGGTCACAGTAAAGCAACCTTACTGTTACCGCAATGCCCATATTCTGATAGCCTATACTTATGAAATTCATATAACAAGAGGGAAGGAGTTATTTGAATCCATTCCGACAAGTGTTCTAACTGATTGCAATAAAATATGTCTCTCCTACCTCTAATTTAACATCCTCTTTAGTTTTGAAATGCATCTTTAATTTGTTTAAACTCATCTCTCTTCATTTGGTAATTGGAGCATAAAATTCAACTGAAAATCCCCCACGACCACTGCTGCATTTCCCTGCACAAAGACAAAGTGTAGTATAATCCTGTTATGGAAGTTTTATCTTAGTGATTGATCCATTGCTATAGCATTTTTCTTTAATATTTTCCAATTGCATTTTCACATTAAAATCTCTTAAATCAAATTGCATCTGTGATTGTTTATTTTTGTTAATCTGCTCCATGTTTAAACTAGAAAAATATACGTTATTTGGTATTCTGTGTCATACTATGAAGACTTCTGAGTTTGTTTACATTACTGTATCAGGACTCATTCGTCAGCGATGCCAAAAATCCACCTCCCCGCGAATCAGATATTGAGATGGGTACACGGGTTCCAAGGAGTAACTCAGATTTGGGCATGGAATCTTTCAATAAGCAGGTACATCAGTCTGAGATAATTGGATATTTTAAACTCTAATTGCACATAGTTGTCAGTTCTTGCTCTACCATGCCGTTGTTTAGAATATTTGGGATTCATTAGGCATGACCTGGTCAAAATCCTTATATCACATAGGGTTAGAATCAAATGTAACAAAAGAGGAGATGATTGGACTTGGAGGGGGAGGGGGGTTTCCCAAGGAACAGGCAAATTCAGACTGAACTTAACATTACTTGTTAATTCCTTCAAACCTTTCACAACTGCGCCTACCTCCAACCCACCAAAATAGAAGACGAGAATTAAATAAGCTCGAATGCATGTTCTCTCTAGTCAATTTATCATTCATGACTTTATATATAGCATGCTTGTTTATCTGACGGTTCTCCTTTATGGGGCAGATTCAAGAGGTTGATAAACAAGTGGATAAGGTTTCTGGTTTGCTCAAGAAACTTAAGGTAAAACTCAACCTCGACTGCCTTATGTTGTATTGAGCCTTTCAGAAGCTTGTATTTCAAAGTTGGGAAATCATTTATTCAAAGTCTCATTGCTTTAACCAGAGTTATAATATGTTATTTTGTAGTGTGTTTCCAATGAAGTAAGCAGCCAATTTTCAGTTTTTTTATCAAGTCTCCATGTCCTTGTAATATTTAGCGTTAACTAACAAGTATTAAATATCACTTAATTGAAGCTCAAGATAATCGTTTTTTTTGTGCTCATATCAATGCTTAAATCACTAGATACTAACAGAACGAAATATTTTCCCTTTTATCCCAAAGCGGACAATGCTAAGACTAGGAAAAGAATCAGTACAAAGCATTCTTCAACTATGTTGTTTATTAGCTCGACCACTAATGTCTAAAGCTGGAAAAATGAATACTGAAAAGAGAAAAATCAACCCTTTTTGGTGTCATAAAGTTACTTCCAGTAGAGCAGCTGTTTGGTGTGAGACCGTTCAATAGGGTGCTATTTGTGGAGATAGGACCACTGTCAAGTATACTGTTGTTTTAGAGGTGATTTTTACTCTGGACAATTTGGTTTTAATGGCCAATGATTTTATTGGGTTGGTGTTGCATGAGTAGGAGGCAGGGGAGAATGCTAATCACCTTACTCCACTTTGTAGTTACCTGGGATATGTGGTGCATATTGTTTTTCTGTGTTTGGTGTGTATTGGGTCCTGCCTTAACCTGTGGAGGATCTACTTGGCTATTAGGATGGAGGTTCTTTTAGCGAAAAAGTCTGTCAAACTTGATAGGTTTTCGTCTCGTATGAGTGGCCAGAGTGTGTGTGCGTGTAACAGTAGTGGAGCAAACTGTTGAGAATGTGGATGTAGGAAGTATATAGCAATGCAATTTCTGATAGATACTTTTTAGTGTTAGTAGTCTGGAGGCTCCAAATAACACTTGCAGAATTTACTTGAATTTGTTATGACAAACACTGTGAACGAAGAACACATTCAAGAATCACATAGGAAAGTAAACAAGCCAAACACAAGGAACACATAGATTTACGATATTCGTCAAAACCTCCTCCACTGTTAAGATCCTGCAAAATATTTCACTCTAAGAAAAACAAGATATTACTATCCCAGCCCCCAAACCCCGGTGATCCCTCTCTCTTTCCTGCAGATATCCATATTAACTCTGTGATGCTGTGGCCTTATGCATAAATAAAAATCAGACCACAGCAGCACAGGGTTGTATAGAGGTAGCTTACTTGTGGACCAGTGGTTTTTTCAAGCTTTTGAAAATTTGTTAGTCGAGTAAAATACTTCTAAAACTGGCACTTGGCATTAAGGAACCAAGTTGGGTTCTATTTCTTTAATATAGAGTAGCTAAAGAGCATGCACCGACCGCTCTGCTACCCAGTTCATGCTGCTCTAAAAAAACTCTTTAAAAAATACGAACTATGAGACAATAAGCAGTTGTGAATCTGCCATTTCACATCTCACTTGATTGTTCTTGATGCTCCATTATCACACTTAATCTTGATAATATCATTGCGTTTTAGAATAAATTATAGATTTACTGTTGCTAGAATAATCATATCTAATATCAAACTTTGACTATGAAAAATATTTGAAAATATGGGTTGTTACAGGTTGACTTGGCCGACTAGAAATTGCTTGACCCGTGTCGATTCCTTTACAACTTGATAATTCTGAGCTGGGGCAAACTTGGGTCTCTTAGAGGGATGGCTTCCTCTAATTGTTCTCTATTAACTTCAAGTTCATTTTGTTATGTTTATCATACCTCAAAAGATTAATATATTGGCCTAAATCCTAGATCAAACCCCTTCACATTTCAACTAGTCAGATGTTTAAATTCTTTGTTCTTTGAATGTAGAGCTAACATGTAGTTCTTGTTGAATTGTCCACATGTTTTATGTCATAATTTTGTTTACTTTATGTTCAACTCCTTGTTAATTTATGGCGGCCTCTTCTTTTTTATTGAGTTAGCAAAAAGGATAATTCTGAGCCATTAACCACCAACTTCATTACTCATATTGATGATTGCTCAAAAACCAAGAAAGAGGAGCAAAAGGGACATATTTATTGAGTTCTGCAGTAAAAAAATTGTTTCGGTCACCTTGAGGCCTTGTGTGAGTGATCGAGAAGAATTCACTACTGTGACTACATATTCCTTTTACGGTTGATTCACTGTCGTACCCGTTCCACTATCCCTTCATCGTTTTTGATACATGTTGAAGGATTTAGATATTTAAGTTTACACCATCTCTAAAAACTTAACCTTTCATAGTAAATGGGTGGTTAACATGGTATCAGATCATGACGTCTTGTGTTCAAACCTCACCGTCACCCAATTAAAAAGTTGTTTCATGCGTTGAGCTAAAAGAATGTCACGCGTGAGGGATGTGTTGAAGGATTTAAATATTTAAGTTTACACCCTCTGCGTAGATGGGTGGCTAACGATACATATAAAGATGCAAGCCTCCACAAATTTGTTTTTGATAAGTAAAATAGTATAAAAGGCACTCAAAAGGAGAGTGCATCCCTTGGAACAAAAAGGGTTGCCTTAAGGGAAAAGCGAACCCAAAAACTCAAGCTTTTCATCTATAGATGTACAATATTTACCCTCCACCTAATAAAAAAGAGAAGAAATAAAGATATTCTTAAAAAAACATGTCGGGGACTCAATCCCCTCAAAGCAACGCCTATTGCGTTCAAGCCAAATAGCCCACCAAAGATAAAGGGGTGTGATCCTCCAAAAAGACCAAGCCTCCACATTATGCAGTTCTAAAGCCATTGTATGGCTCTGTTTAATAGGAATAACACTGAGAGCTCATGATGAACATTGAGTGTTGATAAGACTTGGTAAATGCACCAAGTGTGCGTTTCCTGGAGCTTCTGTATTCCTTAAGGGAAAATCTTACCATTCCGTGTTACGGTTTCATTTTTTCTTCTTGCTTCGTCTTTTTTTGGGAACGATTTCCACTCTCTTAAATGGTAATCAACTTGAATCCAGCACTTTTGAAATCAAGTTCACCCATAGAAAGAAAAAAAAAACCCTCATCTGTATTCAGTTTGACCCCAAACAATTTGAAATAGAAGGGGAAAAATGAAAAAAATTTGATTAGTATATCAGTCGATACTAACAAAATGATCATGAACCAGTAATTTATTGCTGGCAGCTATAGTCTAGCTATTACAACTCAATTTTGTGAACTATTTTCAGGATGCTAATGAGGAGTCGAAGTCTGTTACAAAAGCAGCTGCTATGAAAGGTGAAATGTTTCTTTCAGTCTTTATGTTCAAACCCACAGTTGCAGATGGATTGGCACAGAATTATGTTTGAAAGTAAATTTATTTGAGCCAGTGCCATAGCCAACTGCAGGCCAAGTTTGCCAAATATATGGTGATGTTGACACACTTGTTTGATGAAGTAGCAAGTTTATAATTAAAAACATTCTGGTGTACTATACCATCTGGTCAGTTTTGTAGCGGTTATGCAGTTGCAGTTCGACATCTGCAACTGCCAACAGCTCTTGGAGGTTTTCTTTTCTAAATTTTGTTCCCTTTTTGGGCGGTAGTTCTGAAAGTTTCTCCTAATTATTTTCAGCAATCAAGAAGCGGATGGAGAAAGATGTTGATGAAGTTGGAAAGATTGCAAGGAATGTCAAAGCAAAACTAGAAGCAATAAATAGAGAGGTATAACCCTGTTTATTTGTTCCGTTGTCTTGGAGCAAGAACTGTTGAGAACAGTTAGCCTGTTACATTTTTGTTTTACTTGTTAGTTTCTCTTCCTCTTCAGAACTTAGCTAATCGGCAGAAGCCTGGGTGTGGAAAAGGATCAGGCATTGATAGAACAAGGACAAATATGTCAAAGTGCGTTTGCTTGTGCAAAATTTGAATTTGAGTCTCAGATGAGTCCTATATTCTTTGTCTTAGAAGTAAATGCTCTTGTTGCCTTTTTGAATTGCAGTGCCTTGACCAAGAAATTCAGAGACCTAATGACAGAATTTCAGGTATGTCTTGAAACGTAACATATTTGCAGTTGGGATTTTCTTTCATTTTCTGATTAATGTAACTTGTATCAGACATTGAGACAAAGGATCCAAGATGAATATCGTGAGGTTGTAGAGAGAAGAGTCATTACAGGTTCAAATTCTATAGCCTACCCACCAACTAATATAAGAAAAATGAGACTGTTTTCATGTTTTAAAGCTTATCTTTTATTTATCAATGGGCGATCACAATTATATTTGCTTTTGAACTTCTGGTTTCATTTCTTATGATTGAACAGTCACGGGGACCCGACCAGATGAAGAGGTGAGCCTGATCGTGAAGTTAATTTGAGCTCCAGTAGATAAGTTTGCTACTAAAAGTGACCCAAATTTAATGAATTTTGCAGACAATCGACCACCTAATAGAAACTGGAAATAGTGAACAAATTTTTCAAAACGCTATTCAAGAAATGGGACGAGGACAGGTGCGGCTTCTTGATATATATATTATTTTCATCTTTTCCTGTTTCTAACCTGACTGGTGAGAGATAAATTGTAGTACCTCTTTATACTTGAGTTGTTTTGACTTGTATATAAGTCTAAATTGGCTTGATACCCTTGAAATGGATCGAGCTGTATACTTTGTGTTTAAAAAGATCTTTAATCTTGAGCAGCATTAAGTCAAAAAGATGTTGATCTTTTATCTCCTTAGGTATTTGGTTTCCAGCATGTTCCTCACTGATTTATGAATTATCAATGAAGTAAAATATTAATTCAGGGATGTAAGAGTGTGGTACTAATTGGGACCTAAATCGCACTCCAATCAGTTTTAGAGGAAGTGGAATTTTCCTGAGATGATGATGGATCCAATATTGGGATTTATAAGTATCCTTAGTAGAATTTTGTTAGATCATTGGATCCAATGTTGCACACAGGTACAGAACATGGAAATAAGACATATTAACACAATTATTTACAATTGCAGATGAACCCGCCAAGGACACAGGAAGCTATATTATCATTGTGCATGCATGTATATATTAATATGTACAGTTGCTTCTTTTATTTAACACATGCTCGTGACTACTCCCAACTTGTCCCACTCCTACTATTTTTACAACTGTCATATATCTCCTTTACAAATATTATCTGAAAAGGTAATTTTTATCTTTACTCCTGAATCGTTTCAATGACAATAGGCCATCATACAGTGTTGAACTTGTAAATCAAGGATGTTGGAGGATTGGATACTACTGTAACCTTGGTATTATTTGCACAAAGTGACTGTTAGATTTGAAGCGATGTTTTTACTCTTCCTTCTTTGTGACTGTAACCATGACATTATTTGCACAAATTAACTGTGAGATTTTTGGCCATGTTGTTACACCTGTTAGTCTACGATATTCTAGGTGTTCCAACCAGTGGCTGCTCGTGCTTTCAAGTTTTTTTAAGTTCAAGAGTGTCTAAGAAGCATCCATGTTTGACATTTTGTCAACATGGAGAGGAATAACTGTGGAAGTGTCCGCGCTTCTTATATTTGTCTAGATAAATTAGTTTAGGTCTCTTATTGGAGGTAAGGTAAGTGGATAGTAGGAAATCATGTTGCTGAGATTGATCTAGTGAAAGAGGTTGATGCTTGTCTCTATTATATGTGATATTTATGAAGTCATTATGTTTAAAGAATCTTTGCAAACAACTACTTCACAGGAGACTGACAGGATGGGCCAAATATTGATATATGAAAGTTGATATCCAATTGCTCAAAAAGTTCTTGCAGATACACTGCTAGATCTTCTGTTTATTTTCTCCACTAGAAACTCAAAATCGTGTTGTGCCTTTCTTTTCTTTCCTTTCTTCTTTAAGTTCTATAGTCATTTATGTGCCCATACTATTGCATTGCAGGTTCTGAATACCCTGGAAGAAATTCAGGAGAGACACGATACAGTAAAAGAAATTGAGAAAAAGCTTCTTGATCTGCACCAGGTATAATATCAGAGAAACCTAAACATCGACTTGCGTCAAACCCATATGACCCACATGTTTGACATAGATGTGTTGTATTTTAGATATACCTTGATATGGCGGTTCTAGTGGAGGCTCAGGGAGACTTGTTAGACAACATTGAAAGCCAGGTTTGATTCTGCACTTTGAACACTGTTTGTATGTGCTCGTCTCGTGTGTGCAATTGTGCTTTTATGGCATTTGTGTAGCGGAAGGATGTCATTTGTGTTTATTTCAAGTTGGTAACGGGAATCTTGTTCAGGTTTCAAATGCAGTCGACCATGTCCAATCAGGGACAACTGCACTTCAAACTGCAAAGAAACTTCAGAGGAACTCTCGGAAATGGATGTGCATTGCCATTCTAGTTCTCTTAATAGTAGTAGCTATTATAGTTCTTGGTGTCATCCAACCTTGGAAGAGCAAGGGTGCATAGAGTCTTTACCCTCTTGTTTGTGTACTATCAGTCTCGAGTCGAGTGGGAGGCTTTTAAAATTTAACCTTTTGCACATGTGTGAGCAGCAATTAGGTTCTTTGGCGCAGTTACCACATTTTAATGCTTTTCTTGTTCAAATGGTGTGGTGTATAGTTTGGTGTGCTAATGGTGGTGCTTTGTTTATTTTTATTTATTTCTTTCTTTTATGAATTTAAGATTCAGGACACAAATATACATTATATTTGGTTTTCCATATCTTCTGGTACAAGTCTGGTATTTGTTTGCTGGTACAATAATACAAACCTGAGTTTTTGTATTTTTTTTTATATTTCTGGTCTCTCTTTTTTTATTTTCTACATGAAATTAAGTTAGATTGTTCTGAATAGTTTCTTTCTAATATAATTCCTTTTCTTTTTTTTTTTTTAGTTCCTTAATTTGTCTATAGATCACTTTCTCCATTTAGGCTGAAGACAAACTAACTCCACACAAATTTAGGGTACACCCGCACTTGTTATCAAAAATCAATTTCGAGCTCGTATCTTATTAGTCTATCTAATAATGAAGTGACTAAAGAATTTTTTTAATATTTATGGTGTACATACCCTTAATTTGTTATTTGAATTGCAACATTTCACTCCCGTTTCTTCACAAGTCTAAAGAAAAATAGATTTTTTTTATACGCGTGTATGTTGTACCTTCTTTTATGAATAACTGATTTCTTTCATAAAAAAGTTGTACCTAGTTTTCTTTTTCGTTTTGAGTGAGTAATGCAAGCCTTTCATCTAAAGCAATCTATTATTTACTTTTATTTATTTATTTTAGATACATCTATAATCATACACATTTATAGAAATTTATTTTGGTTTTATCTAAACGTCAAGGTCAAGCTCAAAACTCGAACCATATTTTAATTAGTATTTTACCATTGGGGCTTGAGTTGAAGAATCTAAATTAGAACTTTATGGGAGCAATCCCGATTCAAATCGTAATTTATGTTGAACATGTTCATTTATATAAATGGGTATATAGTTGACTTGTTATTTTTATTTTAATATTTCACTTGATTATTTTAGCTAGAAAAAGTTGGTGGAGACTACTGTTGGCTTTATCTTTTACATTTATAGTAGTTAGGCATAGATAATGTGCATTAGAACCAAGCACGTAAGTAGTTAGGCATAGATAATGTGCATTAGAACCAAGCACGTAAGTAGTTAGGCATAGATAATGTGCATTAGAACCAAGCACGTAAATATCAAATAATGAGAAAGTCCACCAAAATTAAAAAGGTCAATCCGAATGGACATGTTCACGGTTACAAAGGTGGAACCGATTTGCAGCTCTAGCAACATAGAGGGGAGAGTAGATTAAGTGACTGGTTATTAGGGTTGTACGTATTTTATGTCAAATTAAGTTAGAAGTGTAAACGATTTGCACCTCTAGCGACACAGGGTGGTGAGTTGATTTAGTGACTAGCTCGAGATACATCTCATATTATGGTTGTACGTGTGGTTATGATGCAAAGATTTTAACTCTTAACTCGTGATATGGATTCTGATTCAGTCTCTCACTAGACAAAGTGTTTGGTTCAGTAAGATCGGATGAATCAGATTCCATTCGATATTCTGGCGGGCCCACATCAGTAGGACTAACTTGCTACCAAATGCAATCCAGCCCATCAAATCCTCACCGGACCAAAGTTCACTGAGAGACTAAATGGACTGAATTTGGTTCCATCTTTAAGCCTCACATACTCAATTGCTGAATACCTTGTAGTGATTCACTGCACTCTTCCTGATCTTCTAAAGCTTCTGTTCTGTTACGCCCCGAGTTGGTGCATTATGTTTTCATTATTAGTAGATTCGTATGTGTTTGTAACTTCACAACTTGTGACTTCACAATTCTATTTTTGAATCCTATCAGTCTGCAAATCTTGCCTATATCCTCTTTTACTGTAGTAGTTTTTCAAAGATCTCCCTTGATTTGTACTATTTGTTTATGTATTTTTTCTCACCCTTCCCTTTCTTTGCCTTTATATTCCACATATTTTGACACTTGATGAAAAAAAAATATATATATATATATATATGAATGTTTTATTCCATATATGAGCACCCTCTGTTACATGATTGCAATTTGTTATTCTTCTCCAACTTCTTAATAAATGACCACCATCTGTTACATGGCAATCTCAACCGGTACCCGGAGGAGAACATTTTTCACAAAATACTACTTTAAAAACTTGAATCTTCTCCACTGCACCTATTCTAATAAATTTCTCTTTAGTTAGGCAGTATATAAGAGAGGAGTGATTACCTGCTTTTATATGAACTGCATTGCATTAGAAAATAAAATTTTCAACTAGCTGTTTCTCTTCCTTGATTATAGGTGACGAACGCTGTGGATCATGTTCAACTGGGAACAGATGCTCTACATACAGCAAAGAGCTTGCAAAAGTCGTCGAGAAAATGCATGATGATTGCCATCATCTTGCTGCTTATTATTGCCCTCATCATTGTGCTCTCGATTCTAAAACCCTGGAAGAAATGAATATGGAATGCAACGGAATGGTGATCTATGTTTGTAATCCAGCATGTTTTTTTCTGTAACTTATGTTCTCATGCATATATAGAACAAGTCCAATAATACCCATCACAAGGTAGTGCCCGTCCTTTCCGCTTGTCTCCTAACTCATTTGTTGATCCTTGACTAGCTGTATTATTTCCCCAGAAAGAGTAATAAAACATTGTGAATTTGCAATAAGTTGCAATAAGGGATCGTTTTCGCTCCCATGTTAATGAATAGAAGATTTTAATTATCAAAGAAAAGAACAGCACTACCTCCACTTAAGCATATTTCAGGTATCAATCAGGACAAGCAATTGCTAGAGTTGGGTTAATCTGCAGCTGAATTTGAGGTAAGATTTATGATTCTTACCCTTTCGAATCATTTTTCTTCTTGCCTTATGTGGGGGGAGTCTAGCTCCATAATTCTTCACACCTACAATACATGCAGCAATTCACATAATGGGAACTATTACCATTTGCAATCTTACTTACTGCTTTGCAGTAACACTTCTTGTCTGCTCTCCTTCAGACTGCAGATTTCAGATAAAGAGTATCAATGGAGCAATTCAATTTTCATTTTTCTTCTCTCTTAGAAAAAAAAAAAGCAGCAGCATGTAACAGGGATTCCAGTGTGACTATCTTGAATACATTAATCTTACCTTGCTAGACCAACAATATTGACCACATTGATTTTATCACTATAAGATGTAGAAGGAAAAAACTGTTTCTTTCTAATATTCCCACTCTTCTGGTACAGTTAGAAACATAGTAATTTCCCCATTGCTGAAAGTGAAAAAGCAGATTGAACAAAGTCCTTTTCTCATCGTTGAAAGTGCAAAAAAGACTAAAGAAAGTCCGACTCTTTTAGGGTTAAAATACATTAGGGCACAGACTCATGAAACTACAAGAAGTGGTGGAACAACCCATCATGGGAATCCAAAAACCCCCTGTCCAAAACGATGAATAAATTATAACATGATCCATGCATTTTTCACCTTTTTCTTTTAAGATTTTTGCATGCTGGGATGCATGTATGTAAAGAACAACGAACTCCACATGCTACTTCTTAGGCTGGGTCTGCAGGAATGAATGTGAGAATGGATTTAGACTGGTTGTACCCACTTATGTTCATTCTCATTCTATTGTTTGGTTAGAGCATCACTAAATATATAATGAAATGGAATTTTATTTTATTTTCAAAAAAATAAAAAAGTGAGGGGATGGAATGTCATTCCATAGGTTTAGTAATTGAATGGATTTTCATTCTGTCGAATAAATGTTTCTGAACAGGGACGGAGCCAGAAAAAATTGTAATGGGGGACAATTTATGATATTAGGGGTAATAAGCATAAATATTTTAAAATTTAATGGGGACAAATCTCATTCTTTTCCCTATATTCCCTTAAAAAATACTTATATTAGTATTAAAATTAGCAAAAACAAAAAACAAAACATGGGGGATAATTGCCCCCCAAGTGATGGTTGTGGCTCCGTGCCTATTTCTGAACGATTTTTTTCCAAGGGAATGATCATTCTTAACTTAAAATCTCTACCAAACAAAGAAGGGGTTGGAATGGGCATTCCATTCCATTCCATTCCTGGATACGAAACACAACCTTAGTTTGAATAAAGCACGTCTCATTTAGCCACATGAAACCACATAAATAATAAACTTCCGTAAGTATTTCACAGTACTTGTCCAACCCCTCGTACTCAAAGGGGACTGCATACAGATATGCTTAAATTTACTATTCTCACATCCAAACCTAAATTCTCTTTCTTTGCAGCTGGGCATTTGACCATTATATCCTCGAATAATAAACATCCATTAAAGTGACAAAATCCTTCTCTTACTTTTTAATTCAAGAACATTGAGAATTGCCTCTTTTTTCAATCACGAGGGATTGAACAAAGTCTTTTTCTCAGTGTTGAAAGTGTTGACACCCCCAAATTGACCACTGACAGGGCAGTGGGGCCCATGAACAATCTCAGTGCTGAGGTGGCATTCCAATGTGACGTGGCAAGGCTGAGGTTAAAAGGTTGACTATAGATGACTTGCTAAAGACTTTGTTCAAGTAATCTATAATCAACCTCTTGACCTCAGCTTTGCCACATCATCTTGAATTGCCACCTCAGCACTGAGCTTGCTCTAGGGACCCACTGCCACGTCACTGGTCAAAATGGGGGTGTCAATAGAAAGTGCAAAAAAGAATGAAGAAAGTCCAACTCTTTTATGGTTGAAATACATTAGAGCATAGATTCATGAGACTACGAGAAGGGGTGGATCAACCCGTCATGCGAATCCTCAAAAAACCGCCCCCTACCCAGAAGATGCATAAATTATAACACGTTCAAATTTTTTCTTTAAGATTTTTGCATGCTAGGATGCATGTAGGTAAAGAACATAGAACTCCACAACCCACTTTTTAGACTTACTATACCCACTTAGGTTACTTTTGGTATGTAGAAATAAAATGGAATGAAGGTGAGAAAGAAATTAGAATGAGAATGATGTAAAATGTTCACTCTCATTCTATTGTTTGGTTTGAGCATCACTAAATATAGAATAAAATGATTTTGTTAATTTTGTGAGGGAATGGAATGTCATTCCATACATTTAATAATGGAACAAAATTTGTACCAAACAAACAAATGGTTGGAAGGGCATTCCATTCCATTCTGCATTCAAAACACGGGCATTCCATTCCATTCTGCATTCAAAACACGGCCTTAGTTTGAATAAAGCACCGTCTCATTTACCCACACGAAACCACATTAACAAACTTCCATAAGCATTTCACAGTACTTGTCCAGCACCTCAGACTCAGAGAGGACAGAATACAGATATGCTTAAAATTACTATTCTCACATCCAAACTTAATTTTCTCATTCTTCACAGTTGAGCATTCGACCATCAAACCCTCGAATACTAAACAAACATCTAAGTGACAAAATCCTTCTCTCACCTTTTATTTATTAACAGTGAGAGTTGCCTCTTTTTTCAGTCACCGTCGACCAGAAAAATTCAAGGCATCTTAAAAGCTTCAACCCCCTCACTCTCCTAGCAATGCATGAAGAACAGAGTTTTAAACACGGAGGTCTACCATGCTCCGCTGATTGTGATTTGTGGGAAGGAATGCTACATTGAAATTCTAGATATGTTTTACAGAGATCAAGGAATTAAGCAAGAGCTCAGAATTACATGATTAACATAACAATATAATATAATTACATGATTAATGAGTTATCATGTAGTGGTGTGATGTCTACAGGTAGTGTCCATGTCCGTGTTTCTTTGGTGGACTCAGATGACTACACCAAGATTACACACATACACAAATAGATATATATATATATATATATATATATTAGCAACAAGTGATATAGAAAGATACTACAAAAAGGAAACCAAATCTATTATAATCGAAGTATCAAATCTCATTCAAACTAATTAACTATAGAAAGTATCGATGGCAAAGTCTTGGAATATCTAAGCTACCATATTAATTTTCAAAAAAAGTAGTGCTGCTTATATATTATCTAAATATTGCAATGTCCAGACTGTATTTCTGAGTATTTCTAGATTTCAAAATGAAAATGTTATCCAAAATCAACAGTATGAAACAAAGTGAGATACTTAATAAACTAGTAAGAAAACCTTTGGTCCTTCAATCATAAAATCCTGATTTCTATTCAAGCATGGAGTAAAAAACACCATCTGGCATACAAATATGTGTGGTGAACCATAATAGTCTAGAATTCCGTAAATTTACCTTCGTATCAAAATTATAACCAATGTTTGTCTTCCTCCAACCAAATGACTGCAGTGCAACACTGAGAGTATATCTTTAACAGATGAAAAGGGATAATCTCATATGCAAAAATTTAATTGGACAAGGAATAAAAGCAGGGATGTGCCAAGGTAACAGGTTACAATGAGACAAAGTGTATATGAGTAAGATAAACATCTTTTATTTTGTATTTTTCATTCTTTGTCGAGGAAAGCAAACAACTTTGCAGGAGTTGACACAGAACAAAACTGGCCCTCTATCGATACTTACGGAGTATTCAACAAACTTAAACTCATAACAAAATTAGCCCCTCCACAAATTTGACACTAAAAGCATAACCAGACTAGTGTAATGGAGTCTCCGTATTAGAAATAGCCTCCTTCAAAACTAAATTTATCTCATGACAATTCCCTATAGTTTACCATGCTGGAATTATTCTTAATATGTTACAAGTGCTTCTAGATCAAACGAATCAGGCTTAAAAGAAATGCACTTGCAACACAATGGATATCCATGGTAAACATAACTAGTTCAGAAAACATACTGCAGATTTCAACTCCGAATCTCCATGTCCTGAAAGATTCTCTCATTTGTATTTCATGACAGATAACCATGCTTTTTTTATCCTTTCTACTCTGAGATTTCCCTACCACTTCAAGGATTCAAGAATAAGTGGAAACGTATTTAGTTCTACCAATGAAATAACCCAAACAAGGAAATAAAATGGCCGAACCTACCAAAAATATACTATAATCCAAAACGAGTATAAGGTTTAGTTTTCTTTAGGCTCTTCGCGAGCAGATTGTGGATTTACACCCAAGATTATGGACCAAATCTTATATCCCGTGACCCATCCAAAACAAAAACAAAAGATGCCGGTATTGCAATTAATCATAAGAACATAGTAAGATACTCTTTGTCATAAATAATACGGAAATCGCAGATTGGTTACAGAAAACCAAAACGCACCAGACTTTGTTCCTTTGATTGCATCTGTAAAATCTTTGTCCTCATTCAGATCACTCTGAATTCCGTCGTCGATTGCATCTTCAATAATCGATCTAGGATCTTTATTATTCGGCAACATGTTTGCTTATATGACCGCGCTTGTGGGTGTGCCTACACTGTTGTTATGTAAGCCTATGAACAAGAAGGAAGCACGAATTTTAAATGAGTAGTATACCTTGGTATAAGCATCCCAGACACCATCATCAGCCGCTATCGTTTGTTGTGTCTCATCCCAAGAAAAACCATTTTGTTTAAGCAATACTAGTACTTCGAAATTTTCTTATATATGTGTCTCAAAATCCTTCTGTTATGTTGGGTACCAAATTTCACGTTGAACGAAGTAAGCATATATGTCCATGCCTGTCTGTTGAATGTATTATCAAGCTTATTGCCTCTTCCTTGTTGGTTAAGCATTAGCTCAATAAAATACTCATCCATCCCAGTGGCCCACTCTGTCCTTGGACGATCCATATTTAGAAGGGCTGTGGTAATAAATCCATCACCTGTACCAAGAAATTTAATAGTAAAGGTAGTCAATCCATCATTATAGCATATAGTTCACAGATTGATGACCAAATTTACTCTCCGAAGTCTGGAAATATGAAAATTAAAAGGCCTATCTGATAGCGCAGTCAGTTTTGTGGCTTTCTGTTTTTCTGTCTTATTTCTTTACTTCCTTCCTTTTTGGGGGAAGGAAAGAAACAAAGTGGAACATAGTCCATAAACTGCTAATCTCTAAGAGTATGCTTTAGCTTGTAATAAACTCCCCTTTTGAGTCATTTTTATATAATTCTTACTTCTCAAAAAAAATAAAACAATAAAACTCCCAAATATTTACCTGATATGGCTTGATAGCAGCAAATGGCTGCCTACTTTGACTGGAAGTGATATTATTATGCTTTCAAGATAGATAAAAAAAAAAATCTTAAAAAACATGAGCTTCCATGTGAAAATGGTGATGAAACTTGTTGTCAGAGTGTATTAGTAAAGCATGATGGAAGGTGGTGCCCGACTATTAACTGGTTACTTATACTTCTTAAGAGACATTTTCAAGCATTAGCAGCAGATGACCTTCCAGTTAGATATCCATACAGTACTTTTCCCAGGCATCAACTAACCTAACCTCCGTCTGGGTTCGAAAAAGGAAAAAGCAAACACACCATTCGTTCCTTGGTTTTAGAGTTGTATAATGCTTTTTGAATATAAGCTGCGCTGCATGCAACAATGTAATACTTCCATTCTCCCATCTCATCATATGCCACAACCATCAGTTGGATCACTTTGCCCAATTTACTAAAAATCTATCAACTAGACATACATTTTGACAATACCAGTGCACAGAATTATAATATTCCCACAATTTTGGGTGGGTCCACTTAGACTAATCTTCTTACAAACGAAACCCATAAGAAGCAAAATTCACACGAATGCCCCATTCCATGATCACAGTATGCCTCAACAGTAAGTAATAAAGAAACAGGAATCTTAATCTTAAGACTTCTGAGCTGTCTCGGATAAACATTAATCAAATCCATATCAACGAGCTAGAAATTCTATTTATGCACAAAGATTTTGACAAATCATACAATTTGTCAAAATTGTATGATATTTATATAAAAAAAAGTGCCATATCAAAACATTAATCAAATCATACAATTTGGACAAAAGACAGAAGACCGACCCCATAAGAAGCGAAATTCATCCTGGTGCCCCACTCCATGATCGTTTCTTGCTGTGTTCATTCCTATCACGTAGGATTTGGACACTGTCCTCAATCTCACCCCGAGACCTGAGAGTCCATAGCGCTCATTGATGTAAAATGTTGTGTCTCTAACAATTGTAACACCACTCAAAGATCAAATAGAAATATATACATCGACATATATGTATATATAAATTTGGAAGAGATTGAGAAAGCTTACCTTCTTCTGGTTGGTGCCGCGTTAGCGACACAGAATTTTAGGATTATTTATGGAATGGATTTCATTTTCAACACATATATAAACCTAAATCGCAACAAAAACAAGTGAAATTAAAGCAAACACTGTGTACCTTTAGATCTTGGACCGCACATGTTCAGTATATAAAAATATTTGTTACACTTGTGATCGCAGAGAAGGAAGAAAGCGATAGTGCTTATCGCAAATTTGACAGCTCTACAGATTGCAAAAGGAATTAGTATATTGGGTCGAACTTTGTTTTATAGGAAAAAGATGGTTTGTCTAATATCATTACTAGAGCAACAATTCGCGTGAACCTGTCCACCCACGTGTCAACACAACAATATAATATTAGTCAACACGAAAATTAAATATTTTAAATATGACACAATCTAATACAAAAAATAAAAAATAAAAATAAATTTAAATTTAAATTTGACACGATTCAGTAATAGTTTATTAATATATTTCAATTCATGATCAATTAGAGAATAGAAAAAATCAGCAAATAAATATAATAATAAATATTATCATGTCAAAAATTGTCAGCTCTAATCATTAATCCCATTTAAAAATTATCAATACTAAATTCACCCCAAATATGATGTAGGATCGTAATTTTTTTTTTTAATTATAATTTTTATTTCTCTTTTATTCTATATCTTTTAGTTTTCTTTTAGAAATAGATTTCCTATTTTTATGGAATTTTCTAGATTTATTAGTTTTTTTAAAAAACAAGTTTTCTTGTTCACCAAGATTAGGCCCATGACCCATTAGGATTTATTTGCCTATAAATACCATGTAATTGTAGAGAACTTATTCATTCATTTAACAATATCATTCGAGAATTCTCTGTAAGTTTTTGTAAGATCTTTTCTTGACTTTGAGAATTTCAAAGTCTTAGTTATTTTTTTGGTTCCTAGTTGAACCCCTATTCGCTTCCACTACATCATATGGTATTAGAGCCATGATCTACCCTGGTCTGATGGCAGTTGATGGTGATGGCAACAACCGCTCTGGCGATAAAGATCGTGGAGTGCAAGCCTTTCAGGCAGCCATGCGAACTCAAGATCAGCGGATCCAAATGTTGGAGGAGCTGTTTCAACGCCGGATGGATCTCGTGATGCAAGACATGCATGAGATACAACGGGGCTTTGCTGGACTTGGGATTGGTGGCAACCAGGATGGTGAACCTATTCGGGCTCAAGTCAGAGTTCTTCCTCGCGGCCAACCGGATATTGGAGATCGTCCTGTTCATCTCCGTGGACCTCTCGCCCATGCGGATTATTCCAGTGATGAGGAGTTTGAAGGACGTGGGATTGATCGGCGACAACAAGTCAGACACGATAGAAATCGAAGAGATCCAGACACTCGTGACTTCCGGATGAAGATTGATTTACCTAGTTTCGATGGAAATCTTCATATTGAAGATTTCCTTGACTGGGTTATTGATGTGGAACACTTTTTTGAGTATATGGAGACGCCCGAAGATAAACAGGTGAAGCTCGTGGCTTACAAGCTTAAAGGAGGTGTTTTTGCTTGGTGGGAACAGACGCAAACCCACCGGAGATGACAAGGCAATCAACCTGTTCGGACATGACACAAGATGAAGCAGTTGTTGAGGGCTAGATTTCTTCAACCGGATTATGAGTAGATGTTGTATCACCAATACTAGAATTGCAGGCAGGGAAATCGGTTAGTCAATGAATATACAGAGGAATTTTATAGGCTGAGCATGCGAAACAACCTATCCGAGACGGATAGTCAACAAGTGGCCCGATATACTAGCGAGTTGCAGTTGACAATCCAAGATCAAATTACTATGCATACGGTCTGGAATTTGTCAGAAGCTGTTAACTTAGCTTACAAGATTGAGGCACGATCGAGACGACCGCCCTCACGAGTGCAAGAATCAAATAAATCTTATTTCGATGCGACGTCCACTGAACAAAAACAAAGGAAAACAAACGGCTATGTCATCACAACAGTCACAACAGAGTCAACAACAGGATTGCTCAACACCAAACATTAGCAAATGACATGTGCGACAATCTATTGCACCTATACCACATAAAGAGAAGAACAACAACCCTTATGCACGTCCTGCGCCAGAAAAGTGCTTTCGCTGTCAACAACCTGGTCATCGTTCCAACGTGTGCCGTAATAGAGGACGAATAAACATTGTGACGGCGGAAGATGATGATCCATATTTTAATGATGAAGATCAGATTGCAGAGCCTGAAGATGAGTATGACAGAGCAGAGATCGTTGAAGGAGATAACGGTGAATGGGTGAATTGTGTAATTCAGAGATTGTTGTTCGCACCGAAGCAGGAAATGAACAAACAACGACATGGCATCTTTCGAACCAGATGTACAATTAATCAGAAAGTTTGTGACATGATCATAGATAGTGGTAGTAGTGAGAACATCGTGTCGAAGTCCTTGGTGAAAAAGTTGTAGTTGAAGACAAAAAATCATCCATCTCCCTACAAAATCGGATGGATAAAGAAAGGGGCTGAAACTAAGGTTACAGAACTTTGCCGCATTCTGTTTTCCATTGGGAGGTACTACAGGGATGAGGTAATTTGTGATGTGGTTGAAATGGATGTTTGTCATATATTATTAGGGCGACATTGGCAATATGATGTGGATGCAACTCACAAGGGCAAGGGCAATACTTACTTATTCTGATGGCATGATCGGAAGGTCGTGTTGGTGCCTATAGACCAAGAACCACCTAAAGTTCTTAAAGAGAAGGGGCAATCTTTTCTTATGGTACCAGAGGAACAATTCACTAAAGTTGTAGAGGAGTTAGGAGAAATCATAGTTCTTGTTGTCAAAAATGAAGAAGACAAGTACGAGGCAACTATTCCTGAGGAGTTACGACCATTGCTAGCAAAATTTAAAGATTTGATTCCAAGTGAGTTACCAGATGGGTTGCCACCTATACGGGATATCTAACACCACATAGATCTGGTGCCTGGAGCGAGCTTACCAAATTTGCCTCACTATCACATGAGTCCAGTTGAGAGTGCAGAGTTCTAGAGGCAAGTTGAAAAGTTAGTTCGAAAGGGACTAATCACGGAGAGTATGAGTCCTTGTGCGGTTCCTGCTTTACTAACTCCGATGAAAGATGGTACGTGGAGGATGTGTGTTGATAGTCATGCAATCAACAAGATCACAGTGAGGTATAGATTTCCAATTCCGCGGTTACATGACATATTGGATATGTTGGAGGGTGCTAATATTTTCTCCAAGATTGATTTGCGGAGTGGGTATCATCAGATTCGGATTAGGCCGGGTGATGAGTGGAAAACCGCCTTCAAAACGAAGGATGGACTCTATGAATGGTTGGTGATGCCATTTGGCTTGTCCAACGCACCAAGTACTTTCATGCGATTGATGAACCAAGTTCTTAAACCATTCATCGGCAAGTTTGTAGTCGTTTACTTTGATGACATTTTGATTTACAGTCATGACACGGTTGAACACCAAGAGCATCTGAGAGCAGTTTTGCAAACCTTGCGTGCGGGCAAATTATACATCAATCTTAAGAAATGTTGTTTCTTGACCAACCAATTATTATTTCTTGGGTTCGTGGTAGGAGTTGATGGCATTCGAGTTGATGAAGAAAAAGTTTGTGCTATTCGGGAGTGGCCCACGCCAACAACGGTTAATCATGTTCGTAGTTTTCATGGTCTAGCAACTTTCTATCGTAGATTTATTAGAAATTTTAGTAGTATTGTTGCGCCCATTACCGAGTGTATAAAGAAAGACAAATTTCAATAGGGATATGAACAAGAGGTAACCTTTGCGGTGATCAAGGAGAAATTATCTACTGCACCCGTTCTGACACTACCAAGTTTCGAGAAGGTTTTTGAAGTGGAATGCGATGCTTCTGTCATGGGCATTGGTGCAGTTCTTTCTCAAGAAGGTCTACCAGTGGAGTTCTTCAGTGAGAAACTTTCTGAAGCTAGGTGAAAGTGGACTACATACGAGTTGGAGTTTTATGCGGTGATTCGATCTCTTAAATATTGGGAGCATTATCTTATTCAGAGAAAGTTTATGTTATACAGTGATCACTAGGCGCTGAAATTTATTAACACGCAAAATAGTATGAATCGCATGCATGCAAGATGAATATCTTTTATATAAAAATTTACATTTACAATCAAACACAAGTCAGGGCAATAGAATAAGGTAGCTGATGCATTGAGTCGTTGGGCTTCTTTGCTGACAACCGTAAGTTCTGAGGTTGTAGGTTTCGAGTACCTGAAAGAGTTGTACGAGGCTGATGCAGATTTTCAAGAAATTTGGAGTAAATGTCTCACACGACAACCTGCAGCTGATTTTCACATTTATGATGGATATTTGTTTTGCGACAATCAACTATGTATTCCACAGTCGTCACTGCGGGAGCAAATTATTCGGGAATTGCATAGTGGCGGATTGGGTGGACATTTGGGCTGAGATAAGACTATCGGGTTAGCAGAAGAACACTACTACTGGTCACAATTGAAGCGTGATATTGGTAGGTTTGTGCAAAAGTGCCTAGTGTGCCAAATTGCCAAAGGACAAACGCAAAATACTGGTTTGTATACTCCATTGCCTGTACTTGAAAATATCTGGGAGGATTTAAGCATGGATTTTGTGCTTGCCCTTCCTCGCACTCAAAGAAGTATGGATTCTGTTTTTGTGGTGGTTGATAGATTTTCTAAAATGGCTCACTTTATTCCATGTCATAAGACTTCGGATGCAAGTCATGTGGCTAATTTATTTTTTCGAGAAATTGTAAGGTTGCACGGAGTTCCTAAGACTATTACTTCCGATTGAGATGTCAAATTCTTTAGTCACTTTTGGAGAACATTATGGAAGAAATTTGATACTTCGTTGAACTACAACATCACTAGTCATCCGCGGACAGATGGACAAATAGAGGTGGTGAATCGAACATTGTGAAATATGATTAGGTGTATTTCTGGGGATAAGGCAAAGCAATGGAACATATCCCTACCTCAAAATGAATTTGCTTTCAATAGCATGCCCAACCGATCCACAAGGAAGGCACCGTTTGAGATTGTCTATACGAAGGCACCAAAGCATGCCTTAGATCTGGTTCCATTGCCTAAGATTCCAGGTTTTAGTATCGCAATAAAGAATATGGCAGAAAGGGTCTAGAAAATACAGTACGAAGTCAAGCAGAATTTGGAACGGACTAATGCAAAGTATAAGAAGGCGACTAATAAACATAGGCGAGCTAAAGTATTTCAAGTAGGTGATCTTGTCATGGTGTACTTGCACAAATCAATGTTTTCGGCTAGAACTTATGGGAAGCTATCCAAACAAAAATATGGGTTGCTATGGATTACACGAAAAATTAACAACAATGCTTATGTGGTAGAGCTCCCGGATGACATGTCGTGTAACACCCCGCTCCAACACTTGGTATAATATTGTCCGCTCTAGGCCCAGCCCGCACGGTTTTGTTCTTGGGCTCCTCCCAAAATGCCTCATACCAATTGGAGACAACACTACACATATAAACACATCCCCAGACCTTTACCCGGGCGATGTGGGACATCACAATCACCCCCCCTTGGGACCCAGCGTCCTCGCTGGCGACCCACGGGCTTGTGCATGTTGTAACACCCCGCTCCAACACTTGGTATAATATTGTCCGCTTTAGGCCCAGCCCGCACGGTTTTGTTCTTGGGCTCCTCCCAAAAGGCCTCATACCAATTGGAGACAACACTGCACATATAAGCACATCCCCAGACCTCTACCCGGGCGATATGGGACATCACTATCACCCCCTCTTGGGACCTAACGTCCTCGCTGGTGTTACCCAGGGGCTTGTGCATGCACCCACACTTAATTCCAGCCGGGCTCTGGCTCTGATACCAATTGTAACACCCCGCTCCAACACTTGGTATAATATTGTCCGCTCTGGGCCCAGCCCGCACGGTTTTGTTCTTGGGCTCCTCCCAAAAGGCCTCATACCAATTGGAGACAACACTGCACATATAAGCACATCCCCAACAATGAATTTATATACGAATTATTATTTATATACGAATAGTTATAAAACTAAATTATTATTTATAACCAACACCTCAACTTTGAGTCAAAATTGTAGCAATTTGGGCAGAGATGATACTGTGGAGTCTCAATCAGATTGTATATATAATGGTGTACAGGGACAAAACTCCAACAATGACTAACTAAGTCCAAGCTAGATATGACATCTATTTTTATATAAATGATATATAAATTATAAAGCCATATATGTATAAGGACAAACATGTGACTATTTCTCTAAGAGAGGTCAGAGTCAAATATGATTATATATATAATAAAGTAAATATAACATCATAGGCATATATGACTCTAAGTCTGGCTTTATATAGGAAATTCCAAATCTCATATCTTATGCCCAGCTATATATATACGACATGTACTGAGCCTTGTGCCCGCTAATCCATATTCCAAATTGTGTGCTGAAGGACGTGCATTGATCGTCCCCTACGCCCCGTGTACTAATCATCACCCACACTTAATTGATTTAAATCCATATTATTTATGTACAGGAATCCACCTAGACTAAACATTCAGGGTTATTTATACATGATAAATATTTAATTAAAAGAACTAGAAATGCCAACTATCTTAGGTATATATATAATCAGTTTCAAATCTATATAGAAGTTATTGCACAGAAAACATCCAACTGTAATATATAGTTATATGTATATAATAAATTATACAGATTTGGAGCACTTAGATGTTAAGATTATAAGTTCAAAGGGGAAGAGAATAACATTCTACTTGCCTGATCGTTAGGCTAAATCACGCACGAACTGTAGGCTGATCGATGCTCTCTCCTCTCTCTTCTACGCGACTCGCGATTCTGCTATCTCCCTCGACTAGTCTGACAGAAACGTATGACTAACTTAGGGTTTTCTTTTTATAAATATATATATATATATATATATATATATATTTTTATTTTTTTTATTTTACATAATTCCCATGGGCCCAAAAATATTTTATAGCCCATTAGTTAATAAGCCTAACTAATTAACTCAAAAATATATTATAGCCCATTAACTAATAAGCCCAATATATTTTACTTATAATTAATTAATTAAATATATTCAATATAAATAAATAAAAATTAGGAGGTATTATTGTGATGTCTCACATCGCTCGGGTAGAGGTCTGGGGATGTGCTTATATGTGCAGTGTTGTCTCCAATTGGTATGAGGCCTTTTGGGCAGGAGCCCAAGAGCAAAACCGTGCAGGCTGGGCCCAGAGCGGACAATATCATATCAAGTGTTGGAGCGGGTGTTACAATTGGTATCAGAGCCAGAGCCCGACCGGAATTAAGTGTGGGTGCATGCACAAGCCCGTGGGTCGCCAGCGAGGACGTTGGGTCCCAAGGGGGGGTGATTGTGATGTCCCACATCGCCGGGGTAGAGGTCTGGGGATGTGCTTATATGTGCAGTGTTGTCTCCAATTGGTATGAGGCCTTTTGGGAGGAGCTCAAGAACAAAACCGTACGGGCTGGGCCCAGAGCGGACAATATTATACCAAGTGTTGGAGCGGGGTGTTACATGTCGATCTCGAATACTTTTAATGTGGCAGATTTGTTTCCATATCATCCTCCTGATGAGTCTTTATATCCAGTAAACTTGAGGGCGAATTCTTCTAAAGTGGAGGGGCCTGATGTAGGATCGTATTTTATTTTTATTTTTTTAATTATGGTTTTTATTTCTCTTTTATTCTATATCTTTTAGTTTCCTTCTAGGAATATGTTTCTTATTATTATGAGATTTTCTAGATTTATTATTTTTCTTTTAAAACAAGTTTTCTTGTTCTTCAAGATTATGCCCATGGAGGCCCATGACCAATTAGGATTTCTTTACCTATAAATATCATGTAACTGTAGATAACTTATTCATTCATTTAATAATATCATTCAAGAATTCTCTGCAAGTTTTTGCGAGTTCTTTTCTTAACTTTGAGAATTTCAATGTCTTAGTTATTTTTTTAGTTCTTAGATGAACCCCTATTTGCTTCTGCTACGTCAAAATCAAAAAATTCTAATAAAGCAATATGACAAAGAAACACCCACTAAAGCACTAATTCAATTATTTTTTAAAAAATAATGGCAAATCATGAAAGATACTGTATTAGAAACATAAAACATTGTTCCAAATATCTATATCTATAATCTATCTATAATATATATCTATATCTATCTATAATCTATTCTAAAAGTGTTAGGCCCTAGGAATATTTCCAAAATTAAAAATTATATTTTAAATTAAAAATTATATTTATTTATTTTAACATTTACTCCTATATTAATGTGTCTCACTTTTGAACTTCCCACTAAATATAATTATTACTATTATTATTACTGTTATAATGATTGTTAGTTATGTAAAGGTTATAAAGAGCGTAACTTATGGGAACGTTTTTTTTCAGAGCCGTACATATCATATAATTGAAAACTCTGCCAATCATTTTTACATTTTGTTTTTGACACTATTGTATATTAAAGGCAAAAAGCATAAAATTACCCTATGCTTTTTAAGGGTTGCAAAATACCCCCTATATATATATATTTTTTTTTGTCTCATTTCATTATCTTCATTTTTCTAAAATAAGTAAACTATCCCCTTTACATCACTATATGCCCAAATTACCCACAATATTTTATTTTATCAATATCATTTGTATTAAAATTTAAACAAAATATATAAAAGTCAAAAATATATATATTAAAATTTGATTTTCTTTTATAAAGTTTGAAAATAATATATAAATTTTGAAAAAACAAATAAAATTCGAAACAAATATATAAAATTCGTAAAAATTATATAAAATTCTAAAAATATATAAAATTCAAAAAATTATATATTAAATTTTGAAAAAAATTATAAAATTCGAAACAAATATATAAAATTCGTAAAAATTATATATTAAATTTAATTTTTTTTATAAATTTAGAAAATATATATTAAATTTTGATTTTTTTATAAAATTCAAAAATAAATATAAAAATTGAAAAAAGCATATAAAATTTGAAATATATATGTGGTGTTATATATATATATTAAATTTTTTGAATTATATATATATATATATTTTTTTAGAATTATATATATATATATTTACGAATTTTATATGAGTTTTTCGAATTTTATATTTATTTTTGAATTTTATAGTTTTTTCAAAATTTAATATATATTTTTTCGAATTTTATATATTTTTATATATTTTTTATGAATTTTATATATTTGTTTCAAATTTTATATATTTGTTTTGAAATTTATATATTATTTTCGAATTTTATAAAAAAATTCAAAATTTAATATCTGTATTTTTGAATTTTATATATTTTGTTTAAATTTTAATACAAATGATAATGATAAAATGAAACATTGGGGGTAATTTGGGCATATAGTGGTGTAAATGGGGTAGTTTGTTTTAGAAATGTGAGGGTAGTAAAATGGGGCAAAAAAAGCATAGGGGGTATTTTGCAACTCTTTAGGGTCTGTTTGGTAGAACTGTGTTTGTGTTGAAATAAACAAAAAACACGTTTTTTTGTTTATTCATCCAAAAACATAAGTATGTTTGGTAGAGATGTTTTTTGGGTTGAAATTGAAAAATTAAAAATCAATAATTAATAATATAAATAATAAATAAAATAAAAGATAATAATAATAAAAAATGAATACAATATAATAAATAAATATAATAATAAAAAATGGATTAAATAATAAATAATAATAATAAATTAATAAAATAAATAATAAATTACATAAAACATATTTAAAAATATAATAAAAATAATAAATAATAAACAAAATGAAATAATAATAATAAAAAATAAATATAATAATAAATAATAAATAAATATAATAACAAATAAATACTTCATAATAATAATAAAAAATGAGTATAATAATAATAAATTAATATTAAATTAATAAAATATATTTTTAAATAATTAAAAATGAATAAATAATTTATAAATAAAATGAATTAAATAATGAAATAATAATAAATAAATAAATAGAATATATTTATAAATTAATAAATAATAATATAAATAATAATTTAATAATATAAATAATAAAATATATTATAAAGTGAAGAAATAATAAAGAAAGAAAAATAATAATACAGAAAAAAATATTATAATAAATAATAAATAAATACTGTTGCTCCAGGAGTTAAAAAATACCAAATTTCGGTTTTTTCATTTTGTACTAAAAGGGGCATGTGTTTATTTAATGTAGTTTGAAAACACAAACATAAAAAATCCAACCAAACATGTGTTTTAAACTAAAACTCACAAACAAAAACAAAAACATGTCAACCAAATAGACCCTTATAAATCATAGTGAGGTTTTATGCTCTTTTGCCTATTTTAAATTAAAAATTATATTTATTTATTTTAACATATACTCCTAAATTTGATGTGTAACTTTTGATCTTCCCACTAAATATAGCTATTACTATTATTAATGTATATAGTTATTACTATTACTACCGTTATCAATGTACAATGTATACTACTTTTTTTTTTTTCGTTTTTTTGATAATTAAAAGTGTATACTACTTTCAAGTCTAAATTTTTTGATAAATTTTTATCAGTTTGTTGTGTTAAATAATACAGTATCTTTCTATGGTGTAAAATGTAAATCTAGAATCATTACTTCACCAATAAGTTGAACAATGTTTTAGTTCATTATTCTAACAAAGATTTTCATGATTTCACCGGTTACGAAATAATAATTGTGGCTTCTCAAGTCTTCATTCACACGAGAATTTAAATTGGAGTATCCAGAGAATTAACATTTTGTGTAGTTAGGGCGAATTACCATTTTATGTATTTGGGGCTGCCAGTCCAGCGAATCTACACTTAAAAAGAAGAGACTTCATAAAGCGATAGTTTGTGATCTTCTGGCACTATTGTATAATGAACTTGTGAGATGTTTGAATTAGTATCATTACAATTTTTTTTTTTTTTAAGTATGAGAAATTAGAACTGCAAGAATCATAACTGACTTACCCAAAAAAGAGCTTACGCTATCATTGCTGGAGGTGTCGGTACTCTCCTAGAGCAAGGTACTATTGGCAGAAGCGACCAAGAAATTTTGCTACACAACGAGTCAGGACCGAGCGAAGTTCAGCATTGAGAGTAAGCATATCTGCAGTGCACCAAGCATGAATTTAAAGCAGTATGTGTTGGTGTGGGAGCTTGATGTTATACTTGTATTGTATTCTTATCTCAATTAATTCTATCTATTTAAGTTTAATTATATAATATGCTATTTATTAAATCAACATAACTTTCTTGTTAACCAGATTTGACGTGAAAAAGAAGCGTGAATCATGATGGGACTGCGATCATTAGGCTTGTAAGTTAGGGTGGTTTTGCTCACAATAAAACTGTTTTTTTTTTTTTATTATTTACTTATTTAAAAAATAAAAATATGTTTGGCAAATGCATTTATTATTCACTTTTTTTTTTTCAAGAAAACTGTTTTATGTGAATAGTGGATAAAAGTGGTAAAAATAACAAATACAACTTTTAGTTATTTTTTGAGTTTTTTCACTATTTAGGGTACCATCTCTGCCACCGCCGCTGCCACCAACCACCACCACCCCCCGCCACCGGTCGCCGCCGCCGGCCCCCACCACCTCCGGTCTCCGCCAGTCACCCACCACCATCGCCCCCCACCGCCGCCCACCAATACCATTTTATTTTTCAATACAAATTTTGATCCAAACGCTTTTTTGTTTTTAGTTTTTAGTTTTTTGTTGAAAAAAATAAAGATAAATACAAATACAGTTTTTGTATTTGAAGACAGAAAACAAATACAAAAAACAGGATTTCCAAACGCACCCTTAGTGCCATTGAAGTTCTTATTATTATAATTTTTTTGGGTAATTTTTTGAAGTTCTTATGTTCAGTGCTGTTGGTATGGAAAACTGAAGAAAGGGGTAAGTTTTTATGTATAACTTAGATTTTTTTTAACTTCTTTGATGCCATATTAACATAGTTTAGGTTTATAACACAATTTTTACTATTTAGATGTAGCATGTGAAAGACAGTCTTAAAATTACAAAATCGTGATCACTAACTTGAAATGCGATAGAGATGCAGCCATAAATGAAGGTGTATTCCATTTTGAACATTTTAATACTTTTATCATAAAATTCCAACAGATTGGGTTAAATTTAATTAAACTATCTATAGTTTTCACAGTGTATTTTTATTGTTAATGTTGCAGGAGATGAGTTTTGTGAGTGTAATGGTTGAAATATTTGGCCCAATTATAGATGGGCCACTGTACTGATGGGTCGACGACGAATGGGCCAAAGACTGATGGGCCGACGACGGATGGGCCAAAGACCGATGGGCCGGAAGATAGACGGGCTGAAAACAAGCGGGCCGAAAACGACAATGGGCCCATGGAAAATTCTAGAAGCTAAAGTGTGGTCCACAAGGCAAGAAGTAATCCAATTATAGTATATAGAGTCCAAAAAAGGTTGGGGTTTATCAAATCCCTTGATTTAAGGGATTGATAAACCTGGGTACATGGGCTTGACCCATTGGTCACAATTTGTATAAATAGAGGATTTTGATTAATGAAAAAGGGACTCCCAACAAAATTTCTATTGTGTAATTTTTCTGCACTTACACAATTGGCGCCGTCTGTGGGAAACCCTATTATTGAAATCCTTTTTCAATAAGTTTCTCACCCTCTGCAAAAAAGCTAAGATTAGTACCAACAATGGCGATCACACGTTCACAACATACCGATTTACCTCCAAACGGAGGCCAGCAACCAGAAGATCCGATCAGACGAGCCCTAGAGGAGAGGACTGCCGAGTTAGAAAGGCAGAACGCTGAATTGGCGGCAAAATTGGCTCAACTACAGAATCCACAGGAGACCCATGACGACGAGCAGTCCGCGCAGCACGAACGGTCTGTTGGCCGCCAGGCACACATGGATGACCTACCCGCTAGAGCCCACAACGATCGTGAGGAACAGGCAGAGTCATCCCTACAGGTCCTTGGGGCGCATAATCCGGAGGAGGTTCTGACCATGAAAAAACTGGAGGAAATCATGTCCAGATTCCAGCGGGATGTGCTTAGGGACCTGAAGTTACAAACCCCTATCGATCTGGCATCCGAGGCATCCATAGACGCCGTTCAGACACCATTCACCACCTCGATCACCAGCGTGCCTTATTCGGAGAGGTTCAGATTACCGAAGTTCACCCTATTCGATGGTACAAAAGATCCAACAGAACACATCTACCACGTTCATACCAAGATGAATGTTTACAACGAGAATGAGGCCTTACTCTGCAAAGTTTTCCCCACCAGCCTGACCGAAGCAGCCCTCCTGTGGTTCAGAAAGCAACCGCCCCGATCGATCGGTAGCTGGCTCAGACTCTGCGAGATATTTATTGCCCAATACTTCGGCAATAAAAGGCAGAAGAAAACTATTTCCAATCTGTTCACCATGATCCAAGAGAAAGGCGAATCCCTGAAAAGTTTTGTCTCACGGTTCAATGTGGAGATGTCTTCGATTGACAACTGCGATCAGCATTCAGCTGTCGAAGCCTTCAGAATGGCCCTGATCCCTGGATCCAAGTTCCATCAGTCCTTAGTTAAGAGGCCACCCGCCGATATTGGAGAACTCAACTCCAGGGCACAAGGGCACCTCCGAATAGAAGAGGAATTGGCCATACGACAAAGAAGAACCGCCTTTGCAACAGTAGAGGCCAGAGCAGCCGAACCTTCGAGGGTAAAGGATCGGGCACCAGACCGGAAGAGACCAAGCGCACCTCCTGCTCCTTCCCCAGCCCCAGAGAAACGACCAAGGTTTGAGGAGAAGATCACCCCCTTAAAAGTGACCTTGGCAAAGCTGTACCAGGAAACAAAGGGCAAAGGAATCTACCGGTCACCACCTCCCATCAGGCAGCCAATGGACCAAAGGGATATGTCGAGACACTGCGCCTTCCATGGCGAGTACGGGCATCACGCTAATGAGTGCAGAAGCCTCAGAAGACAGGTGGAAGCCATGATTGCAAAAGGAGAATTAACCGAGTATGTTGCCAGGGAAGGAGTCCGATCAGATCAAACGACGCATGCCCCTACCAAGGGAGCTATGGGACAACCCGTACGAGTCATTCACATGATCCATGGAGAGCCCAGTCGGTCAGAAGCGGAAGAAGCTCGTAGATCACAGATGCGGCAAGCCCAGAAGTTACGAAGGGTTGGAGAAGTCACCAAGTTTTGAAGCCCGAAAGAGGATGCCCGGATTATTTTCACCTCTGCGGATATGCAGGATATTCAGACACCTCATGACGACCCCCTGGTTATCTCCCTCATGGTCTCCAACTGCCTGATCAAGAGGGTAATGGTCGACCCAGGAAGCAGTGCCAACATTATCACCAAATGGGCCTTTGAGAAATTGGAAATCAATCCCCAGGAAATAGTCCCATCCAGAAGCCCGATAGCAGGATTCGATGGAAAGAGAGTAGAACCAGTGGGGGAAATCCAGCTACCAGTAACGGCAGCAAGGCGCACACTCCGAGAGACTTTCGTGGTGGTGGATGTCAAACCTTCCTATAATCTCCTCATGGGAAGGGGATGGATCCATCGTATGCACGGAGTCCCTTCTACCATGTATCAGGTCATGCGATGTATTGATCCGAACGGAATTGACGTAGTCGATATCAGGGGCGATCAGGTAGCAGCAAAGGAGTGTTACGCCGTCACTATGAAAAGCTTAAAAAGGAGAACGGAACCGGAACAAAAGTCGCTGTCCAAGACAATACTTGATCCCAAATAGCAATTACAGGAGGGCGGTTCGGGATCACCAGTAGCAGTTGAACCACTACTGGAGGTTCAAATTTGTCACGATCGCCCTGAGAGGTTTACCTATATTGGTTCAGGCCTCAATCCACAGGAAAAAAGGAAATGGAATCCCTTCTCCGATCCAATGCTGATATATTTGCGTGGAGCCATATGGACATGACCGGTATTGATCCATCAGTTGCCTTGCATTCTCTAAATGTGGATCCCAGTGCAAAGCCCGTTAGACAGAAACAAAGACGAATGGGTGCCCATCGAAACCAGATCATAGCCGAAGAAGTTGATCGACTTCTGCAAGCAGGATTCATAAAAGAGGTCCAGTATCCTTCCTGGTTGGCAAACGTGGTGGTGGTCCAGAAGAAAAACGGCAAGTGGAGGGTATGTATCGACTTCACTGATCTGAACAAAGCGTGCCCAAAAGACTGTTTCCCTTTACCAAAGATCGACCAGATGGTAGATGCCACAGCAGGATTCGAACGCTTGAGCTTTCTGGATGCATACTCTGGCTATAACCAGATCCGAATGGCTCCGGAGGATCAGGAAAAGACTGCCTTCATCACTGAGTCAGGTACATTTTGTTATACAGTTATGCCTTTCGGACTAAAGAATGCAGGTGCTACCTATCAGAGGTTGGTCAGAAGGGTGTTCCAAGGGATGATGGGATCCACCATCGAAGCCTACATCGATGACACGGTGGTCAAAAGCAAGGAGAAAAGAGACCATCTAGCCGATCTGCAGCAGGTATTCAACACCCTCCGGAAGCATAATATGAAGCTCAATCCGGCCAAATGTTCTTTCGGAGTATCCTCAGGCCAGTTTTTGGGGCACATAGTTGACCGGACGGGAATACAGGCTAGCCCTGCACAAGTCAGAGCTCTCATAGAGACTGTTGAGCTAAAGTCCCGGAAAGAAATCCAGGTGCTAACCGGAAGAATAGCGGCCCCCAGTCGTTTCATCTCTCGGTTAACCGATCGGTGTAGGCCGTTCTTTCAAGCAATAAGAGCGGCACGAGGAGAAGTATGGGGGCCCGAGCAAGCGGAGGCACTACACAAACTCAAAAGTTACATGACGAAGCCCCCGATCCTGGCAACCCCTGAAGCCGATGAGCCGCTGCACCTATATCTGGCCGTTTCAGTAACATCTACCAGCGCCGCTCTGGTCAAAGAGGGCAAAGGGTACCAGACACCAGTCTTCTACACCAGCAAATCCCTTGCTGATGCAGAAACCCGTTATTCAAAGCAAGAGAAGCTGGTATTGTCGCTGATCAATGCTAAACGACGTCTGCGGCATTATTTTGAAGCACACCCGATCATAGTACCTACTGTAACTCCGATCAGAGCTATAATGGCGAAACCTGAGTTGTCTGGGAGAGTATCAAGATGGGCGATTGAACTGGGGATTTTCGACATAACCTATGTCCCCCGAACAGCCATTAAAGGACAGGCAGTAGCTGACTTCCTGTTGGAAACAGAAACTACCGACTCCACAGAGGAAGGTGAGCCTGGATTATGGGTCGTGTTCGTGGACGGGTCATCCAACATCAACGGAGCAGGGATTGGAGTAGTACTCGTAACACCGGATAGTACTAAAATCCAACAATCCGTTAGACTGGAATTTCCAGCTTCTAACAACGAAGCCGAGTATGAAGCCATCCTTGCAGGGATTCGGCTAGCCCGAAGCCTTCAAGTCCAAAGAGCAGTGGTGCGAAGTGACTCCCAGCTTGTCGTTCGACAGTTAAATGGGGAGTATGAAACCCAAGAACCGAAGATGGAAGCCTACAAGAAGCTAGTTCTAAGGGAAGCTGAAAATTTCCTGCAAATAAACTTTGAACAGATTCCCCGAGGGGACAATTCCGCAGCAGATCATCTGGCTAACCAAGCCTCCGCCACAAAAGAAAGTATGACTCGCACTGTACCAATGGACTTCATCATCCGATCCAGCTTGGAACCCCCCGAAGAAGTAATGGTTATCCCATGGGAACCAAGTTGGATGGACCCGATAGTTGATTACCTGAGATTTGGTACGTTACCTGAATCAAAATCAGAGGCCCGGAAGATAAGAATGAAGGCAGCCAGATACGCCCTATACAACGGCCAGCTATACCGAAAGTCTTTTTCCGGACCATACTTGAGACGTCTTACCCCCTCCGAGGCGTCGGCAGTGATGGAAGAGATTCATGCAGGAGCCTGTGGCAATCACTCCGGAGGAAGGTCCCTAGCTCATAAAATCCTCACCCAGGGGTATTTCTGGCCCTACCTGGCAAGGGACGCTGAAATTTATGTCAGACACTGCAAAAAATGTCAGTTTCACGGAGATGCCATTCATCCACCGCCTGAGTTCTTAAACCCAACTATTGTCCCTCATCCTTTTGCCCGATGGGGGATGGACATAGTGGGGCCCCTTCCTCAGGCAATACGATGTACAACACATGTTCTCCTGGCTACCGATTATTTTACCAAATGGGTGGAAGCAGAGGCATATCCCACCATAACAGGCAACCATGTCATAAAATTCATCTGGAGCCACATCATCTGTAGATTCGGCCTACCCCGAACCATAATGATGGATAATGGCACCAACCTGGACAACTGAAGGGTTCAAGCATTCTTAGCAAAACATGGGATCAATCAGAACACTTCTTCCGTCGGCTACCCGCAGGGAAATGGGCAAGCCGAACGGACGAATAGAACAATTTTTGACACGTTGAGGAAAAAACTTGAAGATGCAAAAGGGGCATGGCTAGAGAAATTGCCTGAGGTATTGTGGTCCTATCGGACTACTCCGAGACAGCCAACCGGGGAAACCCCTTTCGCCATGGCTTATGGGGCTGAAGCAGTAATCCCGACCGAGCTAAGGATACCTACTTTAAGGAGTCAAGCATGGGAAGAAGGACCGAACAATCAGCATTTAGCCCATGATCTGGACCTCCTAGAGGAAAGAAGGGAAGCTGCTGGGATAAGACTAGCTGCCTATCAGCAGCAAGTAAGAGCACGATTCAATCAGAAAGTCAAAAGGAGAGAATTCCAAGTATGCGACATGGTGCTCAGAAGGAAGATTGGGATTATAGGCAAATTACGGGAGACATGGGAAGGACCTTACACAGTGGTTGAGGTTATCGGTCGCGGGGCCTATCGGGTTCGGAAGAACGAAACAGGCCGCCTCGAGTCCAATTCCCAAAATGCTTATCGGTTAAAGAGGTATTATCCTTAGATAGTTATTTTTCTTATCAATAAATAAGACTGTGTCTTACTTTGACACCATTGTTACGAAGCATCTGTGCCCGATATAGGCACCTCTGCTTCATAATTTTCGAATTTTATCTCAATAAAAATAAGAATTTACTTTTATACAAGGCTTTATGTTCATTAAAAGTTTCCTAAGTGTTTGAGTTCAAACCTGATTTGAACTAACCAGAGGATAAAGTCAAGCCTCAGGGGCCAAATGCCCGAAGGCTTTATGATCATTGAAAATTTCCTAAATGTTTGAGTTCAAACCTGATTTGAACTAACCAGAGGATAAAGTCAAGCCTCAGGGGCCAAATGCCCGAAGGCTTTATGATCATTGAAAGTTTCCTAAATGTTTGAGTTCAAACCTGATTTGAACTAACCAGAGGATAAAATCAAGCCTCAGGGGCCAAATGCCCGAAGGCTTTATGTTCATTGAAATTTTCCTAAGTGTTTGAGTTCAAACCTGATTTGAACTAACCAAAGGATAAAATCAAGCCTCAGGGGCCAAATGCCCGAAGGCATAACGTTCATATGTTTCCTAAGTCTTTCAATTTTAAAGTAATAGATGGCGTCAAGGGTTAGATGTCCGAAGGCTCAAGTAATTCATAAAAAGCAAAGTGCAAACACTAAAAGAGAAGAATAAATGAAGGAAAGCTTCTTGTTCATTAATAAAAAAAAAAGAGAGGTTACAAAAAATTAGCCCTTTAAAGGGAACAAAAACATCTAAAAATTGCCTATACTACTGTTCAGGAGGGTGATATTCTTCGCCCTTCAGGATGGCGGCAAAGCGCTTCTCGTTATCAGAGGCGAGAGGATTTTCGTAAGGAAAGGATACTCCCATTTGGGCATCGAACTCCTCTGCGGTCTTGAATTCCCGGGATTCTAGGGGAATATGCTCCATTTCATGCCTCCGTCTCCAGGCCCTGACCGCTCGGATGTCGCAGATGACACTGTATCTTTTGAACATGTCTAGCCCTCCGAGGCAGCACACCTCTACCTTTTCCCGCTCAAGAGAAAGAAGCCTTTCTGATTCTGCCAAGAGTCTATCAGACTCAGCTTTCTCAGCTGCCATCTGCCTTGCAGCCTCTTTCGCTTTTTCCAGTTCGGCAGCAAGAACCAGCTTTTCGGCAATCAGGGTTTGCTTTTTAGCCTCACCGGTTTCCAGAAGGGTCTTATGTTCGGAAACGGTCTGGCGAAGACCATCCGCCTCCTTGACCAGGGATACCCGGTGGATTTCGTTCTGCTTTATTTGAGCCTTCATACCGGCCATCTCTTTGACATCGGTCTCAAGGAGGCTGTTGTAGGCCTGAACACCGTAGAGAAGCTGCACGATGAAGAGTGGATTATTACACAAATAGCAATCAACAAACGAATTAGAGAATGTAAAGGTTAAATAAAGTCTTTTACCTCCATAACCATTATCGAAGTCTTCTTAGCCAGATCAGTTCTGGTGATCTTTGACTAAGCCACCCTATCAGCTGGTGTCCAGATCCCTTTGGCCATAGCCCGAAGAGCTTCCGGATTATTAAGGGTGATTTGATCAGCACAAACTGGATTTCCATCTGGCAGCAGAAACTTAGGCTCCCAAGGAATCAGAGCTTGGGATGATTCAGGGGCTTCTGGAGCCTTGCTTGAAGAAGCATTTTCGGCTTGTGTCCTGGCCCTTTTGGTTGCATTTGATCTGGTCCTCACAGTTGGAGCATTTGCAGGAGGCGGAGGAGGAACCGATGGAGTCGGTACTGGTGGCGCTACCGGGCTCTGAGCTGGTGGAGGTACCGAAGTCGAAGGCGGTGCTGTTGACAATGGCACAGCATCAACAAGCGTAATACCTTCGGGAATTTGAGGGATCCTGGCGGACATAGGTTTGTCGGGCAAATCCATCCTGTCAACACCAGCGCCCAAGTTAGAGATCGATTCAATATTGTCCATGGTCAACAGGTCAGTAGCCGATCGGGTCTTGCCCCAAACATGGGTTTTCAAGAGGCCTATCCGCTGTTTTATAAAGGTAAGGGGAAGATCCTTATCCTCATAACCTAGAAACTTGAAGGCATAGTCCCCCCGGTGAAGGTCACAATGGTCGCAAAGGCAAGAAGCCTTATGAAGTGGGCGGTAGATAGGCAGGCGAATGGGACCGAACTTGTTGGGGATCGGGAAAATATGAGAAAAAGGGTACGACCAATTGCCACTCACTACGACCATTCGTTCTTTCCATCCCTTGTCCGATTTTTCAGTATCGGTACAGATGCTGCGGCCGTGAAAGGGGAAAAGGTTGTATCTACCTCTACTCGCTCTAGCATTTTGGAAAAAATAGCAAAGGAGGAGGTCGGCTAGGCCTAGGTTCAGATCCATATCCCTATTGTACAACAGTAGCATGGATATGATCCTAATGCTGTTCGGGTTCAGTTGAAGAGGGTGCAACCCAAGCATGAAAAACACATAGTGAAAAAAGGGATGAAGAGGAAACCTCAGAACCCTAAGATGAGATGCCGATAGCAGAATGCTACCGGGGGCCAGGCCCTAGCTCTGAGTAAAGTCCAGATAACCAGGATAGGGGGACACATCAACGTCCTGGGGAACGTGGGTCTCAGCCCGAAGGTGTTTAACGTCCACTTCAGGTCGGGTCCTCTTAAGTGGGGCCACTACGAATGGTTCGGAAGGTTTGGTTTTCGCAGGATCGGTCGTTGAGGAACCCGGAAGGTCAGTATTTTTTAGAGTGGTTTTTCTGGTTCCTCTAGGAACAGGCTGGGAAGACTCATTGCTAGTGGAGTCGGTGCCTGAGGAAGTAGGCAAAACAACTTCCTCTACCGACCGGGTATCATCACTATCGGACATAACGTTAAGAAATGTAGAAGAGACAGAAGGAGGTAAAGGTGATAAATTAAAGAGAGAAGAAAAGGAGAAAACCGATCGACTTACTTAGTTGGTGAAGGAAGAGTTACAAAAGCTCTGAGTAACAGCCGGTTTCTATGATATCTAGGATGAGCGACGGAATGAACGGTGGCAGTGACAAAGAAACGAATCCCAGTAATGAAGAACTTAAGAAGGCAGAGATGAGAGTAAAGAGTTTCAAAGTGTGAAATGTGATAAGAAGAGAAGAAAGATGAGGTTTTTATAGAAGGAGAAGAGGAAGCCAAAAAGGCTGCACGAAGTCCGAAAGACACGCCACAGCCGTCATGGTACGAGATTTGAGGGAGTAGTGGCCTTACGTTTTGGCACACCATTAAATAGGCAATGATGACATGCCAACTCATTACCCTCATTTCCCATAAAAGCTATTATTGTATATATACATAGGTATTTACATTTATTAGGTCATGGGCTCTAAAAAGGATATCAAGCCCATAACCTCAGGGGCCTGTGTAATGGTTGAAATATTTGGCCCAATTATAGATGGGCCACTGTACTGATGGGCCGACGACGAATAGGCCAAAGACCGATGGGCCGACGACGGATGGGCCAAAGACCGATGGGCCGGAAGATAGACGGGCTGAAAACAAGCGGGCCGAAAACGACAATGGGCCCATGGAAAATTCTAGAAGCTAAAGTGTGGTCCACAAGGCAAGAAGTAATCCAATTATAGTATATAGAGTCCAAAAAAGGTTGGGGTTTATCAAATCCCTTGATTTAAGGGATTGATAAACCTGGGTACATGGGCTTGACCCATTGGTCACAATTTGTATAAATAGAGGATTTTGATTAATGAAAAAGGGACTCCCAACAAAATTTCTATTGTGTAATTTTTCTGCACTTACAGTGAGGGATGTAATTCGTGAAAAGCTTGGAAGAAAGTGTACAAAAAATTCAAGGATCCGGTATGATGCATATTGAGATGCGATTTACAACTTTTTTTTTTGTTTCTCTATTTTCGGTTTTCGTAAGTATTTTTTATTTTATTTTATTTTATGTGAATGCCTACACTAAGATTAATATAAATAAGCTGTAAAAAGATATCATTTTCAAAGGGTATAATTTTTAAATGGAATGTTTTAATTTCTATTTTGTAGTAATTTGCTTTCTTTATTTGCTTGTATTCTCGATTCTTTATATTAGAATTGTATTAAGTTAAGGAGAAAATTATATTATAATAAAAAAATTTATTTTTTACACGTTAATAAAGAAAAAAATCTTATGTATTCTTAATAAAATTGTATTTTATTAATAAAGACAAAGGGTTTTATATTGAGTAAGATAGTGTGGATAATCTACAATGTTTTTATTCTAAAATGATTTATTTAAATTTATATTATTATTATAATCATTAATAATAATAATAAAAAGAATTTACACATGTATTTAGATTATAAAACACATGCGACACGTGCATCACATGTGTTCGTTACTAGTTATTAAAAAAGTGTAAGACTTATATAATATTTGGGTAATTTGAACTAACATCCCCTGAGGTTTGCATCTATTTCACCTAGGTGCTGATTTTCGAAATTTTGATACAAACACTCCTGAGGTTTGGTTTTGCTTGCCATGACACCCTAAATGACCAAAATATCCTTCACAAAATTCGAAAATATTAAGGATAATGTGAAATGACCTTTATGCCCCAACCCCAAATATATAAAATATCGAAAAACATATATATAAATTCGAAAAAATATATAAAATTCGAAAAAATGTATAAAATTTGAAAACAAATATTTAAATTTTGAAAACAATATATAAAATTAAAATAAAATATATAAATTTCGACAAATATATATAAATTTCAAAAAATATATATAAAATAAAAAATTCGAAAATATATATATATATTGAAAAATATTTAAATTCGAATATATATATATTTCAAAAAATATATATAAAATTCAAAATATATATATTTTCAAAAACAAAATTCAAAAAATTATATAATTTCGATAAACATATATAAATTTCAAAAAATATATATAAAATTCAAAACAATATATAAAATTTGATATATATATATAATTCGAAAATATATATATAAAATTTGAAAAATATATAAACTCGAATATATATTTTTCAACAAAAATAAATATAAAAATATATATATATATTTTCAAAAACAAAATTCAAAAAATTATATAATTTCGAAAAACATATATAAATTTCAAAATATATATAAACAATTCAAAAAAATTTATAAAATTTGAAATATATATATAATTCGAAAAAATATATATAAAATTTGAAAAATATATAAATTCGAATATATATATATTTCAAAAAAAAAATAAAAAATTCAAAATATATATTTTCAAAACCAAAATTAAAAAAATTATATAATTTTGAAAAACATATATAAATTTCAAAAAATATATAAAATTTGAAATATATATATAATTCGAATATATATATATATATATATATATATATAATTCGAAAAAATATATATATATATAATTTGAAAAAATATATATATATAAAAATATACATATTTTTTGAAATTTATATATGTTTTTCGAAATTAAATAAGTTTTTGAATTTTGTTTTTGAAAATATGTATATTTTGAATTTTTGTTTTTTTTTGAAATATATATATATTCGAGTTTATATATATATTTCAAATTATATATATATATATTTTTGAATTATATATATATATATATATATATATATATATATATATATATATATATATATCAAATTATATATATATGTTTTGAATTTTATATATGTTTATCGAAATTATATAATTTTTTGAAATTTGTTTTTGAAAATATATATATTTTGAATTATATATTTATATTTTGAATTATATATATATTTTTTGAAATATATATTTTCAAATTTAAATATTTTTCAATATATATATATATATATATATATATTTTCGAATTATATATATATTTTTGATTTTATATATATTTTTTGAAATTTATATATATATTTTATTCTAATTTTATATATGTTTTTCAAAATTTAAATATATGTTTTCAAATTTTATACATTTTTTTGAATTTTATATATTTTTTCGAATTTATATATATGTTTTTCGAAATTTTATATATTTGGGGTTGGGGTATAAAGGTCATTTCACATTACCCTTAATATTTTCGAATTTTGTGAAGGGTATTTTGGTCATTTTGGGTGTCATGGCAAGCAAAACCAAACCTCAGGTGGTGTTTGTGTCAAAATTTCGAAAATCAGCACCTTGGTGGAATGGATGCAAACCTCTGGGGGTGTTAGTGCAAATTACCCATAATATTTCTATACATTTATACATTTTTTAAAAAATAACACAACAATAATTAAATAGTAGGGTTAACTTCATTTACACCCTGAGGTTTGCTTTTACTTCAATCGCACCCCCTCAGGTTTCAGTATCTTCAATTACACCCCTTGTAAGCTTTTGGTGGTCAAATTTGGTGTGAAATGTCTAAACTACCCTTAATCCAAACACTACTTATTCCTGGAATAGGCTAACCCAATATCCACTTAAACCTAACACTATTCCAAACACTTCTAACCTATGTCTAAACATGCCCTATCTGATCTATATACACTTAAACACATATATACAATCTTATATACACAATACATATATGCTTTGTTTCTCTATCAAACCCTAGCACTCATACACGTCGTTTCTCTCTCAAACCCTAGATCTGATCTATGCGTCGTTTCTCTTTCAACCATTCCTTTCTCTCAATTTCAAACCCTAAACTTCACATGCGCCGTTTCTCTCTCAACCCCAACACTCATACACGTCGTTTCTCTCTCAAACCTTAGATCTGATCTATGCTTCGTTTCTTTCTCAACCATATGTTTCTCTTTCAACCATTCGTTTCTCTCAATTTCAAACCCTAAACTTCACATGCGTCATTTCTCTCTCAACCCTAGATCTGATCTTATCAAATCTTGAAACTCGTCATCCAAATATATACTCTTCAGACCCCTTTTCTAAGATCATGAACCGTTTTTCTCAACCCTTTGAAGGAAATCCTAGATTTGAACTCGTTCAAAGTTTAGGTTCGTTCGTAGTAAAACCCTAGTTCTGGAGCCATCATTGTGTGGTTTCGTTCGCAACACCTGGAAAACCCTAGTTCTGAAGTCGTCGCTATATGGTTTCGTTCGCAATACCTAGAAAACCCTAAATCTGAAGACGTTCACTATTTGGGTTCGTGGAAGAGGGTTCTCACTTCTTCTGGTTTCTTTCGCAAAGAGGTAAGCTTTATCACTTATTAATTGTTTAGAAAAATTGGGAATGAAGTTAACCCTTGAAAAATTTTGGGGGTTTTGTGATGATTGCTAAATTAGGTCAGAAAAATTGGGGATTTTGTAATAATTGCAAAAATTTGGGGGTTTCGTGATGAATTCTAAATTAGGTCAGAAAATCTATGTATATATCTATATATATATTGCTATGTCGGTGTATATAGATCTCTGTGTCTCTTTATATAGGCTTACATATATATATATAAACTTATGTATGTGTGTGTTGTACTGTTCAATCTAGTAAAGGTGAGTTCAAGTTCGCTTTTATCGATTATTCGATTGTGACTTTGATTTTTTTGTTGTGATTATGATTGTTCTGTTCATAATTTGAGATCATGATGCTGCTGCTAGGTTTTTCTTAAGGATTGTTTGTGTTGAATCATGGAACTTGGGTTTAATTGAATTGGTTTTACTCGGCAGTGGTGTCAAGATTCAATTGCTGATGGAAGTTGTGTTGAGGAATACAAAGTTGGGTTGGGTGAATGAAATGAATTTTTAATAATGAAATAAAATTCGGATAATTTGAAAAAGAAAATTTTATAAGAAATTTCTACATTTGTGAATTAAAATTTTGAGAAACCGAAATGAAAATTGGACAACTTGAAAAGAAATGTTGATAAACTATTTTTTACATGTTGAATTATACTTGTTGTTTTATAGTTTATTTATACTTAGTGTTTTAATGTTCAGTTTGTTTACTGTTTTATTTATATTTGGGATTAATGACACTTGTGTGTTTTATAGTTTATTTGTGCATGTTATACTTTTGATACATTATTTGATGCATTTTGTATATATATATATAGATTTACATTTTACAGTGATGGCAGACCCATTTTTTCTCCATAATATACATGTTTATTTTGAGTCAAACAGTGCAATTATCAAGAGGGTAGACCCTGATAAGTATTGCATTTATAACTTTCTGGAAGATATAAGTGCTGTATTTCTTAGTGATTATCTTGGGGGTTTGGGATTTACTTACATTGTTTATTGTGAGTTACTTAGGTCAAAGGGAAATATGTTAATTGAATCTGACAAACAAGTAATGGAGATGTTTAATGAACATGTGGGTGTAAAAGATATTAAGTGTTTTCTTAAGATAAGTGAAGTTGAACTCTTAGCTATTGAAGTACCTGTTGAGGGAGATGGGGGAGATGAGGGAGATGATGGAGCTAAGGGAGATGAGGGAGATGATGGTGATGTATATGGGCTTAAAGAAGAGGAACAAGACTGAAGGGCAGAGGGTGACACATATATTGTTGAGTCCGAGTCTGATGACTCTAACTCAGATGATGAAGAGTGTTATGAAGGTGATGAGGGATATATGGATGGTGATCAGTTATCTGATTATGAGTCAGATGATGATCCCCATTCTAACTCAAGTTCTGAGGCGTTTGAGAAGCCTCCAAAGAAGTGTAAGAGTGGCCAATGAGAAAAAAAGGTTAAGGGAAAACTCTATTAAAGGGTTAAATGGCAGAAAATTAAATTAGAAGTAAAAATGTTGCTTGAAAATGTTAGGGTATTTAGGCAAGCCTTGTTGGATTACATTGTCCAAGAAGGAGTTAAAGTAATTAAGAAAAAAAATGAGTCAACTAGGATGACATGGAAATGTAAAGCTGATGGTTGTCCATGGAAGGTTCATGCATCTCCATTGCCTGATAAAGTTACCTTCCAGATAAAGTCATATTGTAATGAACACACATGGGTAAGGGTAAATAAGAACCCAACAGTTAAATCAACATGGATAACCAAGAAATTTTTCAAACATTTTAAGTTGAATCCTCTAATGACATTTGAGAATCTTCAAGAGTCAGTTGAAGCCAAGTTTAGGATAAAAGCCAGCCTACAACAATGCTATAGGGCCAAAAGAAAGGCAATGGAGATTATTGATGGGAATCATGAAGACTCATATAAACTGGTGCACCCTTACAAAATGAACTTATGAGGTCTAATCCACATTGTATTGTCACTCTTGACCATTATGACCCTAAGTGTAATGATCTGCCCCAGTTTAGTAAGATATTCATTGCATTTGATGCTATGAAGTATGGATTTGTCAAAGGGTGCAGACCAGTCATTGGTTTGAATGGGTGTTTTCTAAAAGGACCCCAAGGAGAAGTCTTACTTTCTGCAGTTGCATTAGATGGCAACAATGGGTTGTTACCCCTTGCTTATGCTGTGGTGGAGAGTGAAGGAAGACCTACTTGGTCTTTTTTCCTGAAGAATTTGAGGGACATGCTTGGTACAGATGCTCAAACAAGACCATGGACCTTGATGACTGATATGCAGAAGGTAAAATTGTCTTTATTCTGTTTTATACTATTTTATTCTATTTTATATTGCTAAATTAGGCTGATTATAAACTATTTTATACTGAACTATAAAATTAAGCTGTTTCTTAGTGCTGAAAACTTGGTGACTGATATACAGAAGGTAAAATTGTCTTGATTCTGTTTTATACTATTTTATTATGTTTTATACTGTTTTATTTTGTTTTATACTGTTTTATATTGCTGAATTATACACAATTTTAAACTGTGATTATATTGCTAAATTAGACTGATTATAAACTATTTTATACTGAATTATACAACCATGAGATTCTAATTTTATATTGTTTTAAGCTTTTTCTTAGTGCTCAAAACTTGGTGACTGATATGCATAAGGTAAAATTGTCTTTATTCTGTTTTATACTATTTTATTATGTTTTATACTGTTTTATTTTGTTTTATACTATTTTATATTACTGAATTATACACAATTTTAAACTGTGATTATATTGCTAAACTGTTTTATATTCTGAAAACTTGGTCTCTTTATAGTGCCTTAAACTGTTGTAAACTGTTTTATACTGTATTATAGGGCTTAGTGGCTGCAGTTCATGAGTATTTTCTACAGGCAAGTCACAGATTTTGTGCTAGACACATGTATAGTAGTTTTAGGAAAACGTTTCCTTGTGTGTTGTTGAGGAGGTACTTTTGGAGGGCATGTAGAGCATACAACCAGATTGAGTTTGAGAATGCCATGGGTCCTTTGCATGGACTTTGTCCAGAAGCTCATGGTTGGTTAATGGAGAGGCCTTTGGAGATATAGACTAGGTTTGGATATAATGAAAATTCAAAGAGTGACCACATCACAAATAACTTGGCAGAATCTTTTAATAATTGGGTAGGGAAACAAAGGTCAAAGCCACTGTTGGGAATGCTTGAGTGGATTAGGGTTAAATTAATGGTTACAATCCAAAAGAGATTTAAGAAAGCACAAGCTTGGGAGGGGGGGGGGGGGGGGGGGGGATTGTGGCACCACAAATTAGGAAAAAATTAAACAAGACAATAAAAGAAATAAGAGGATGTAGAGTTAACCCAATTGGTAATGGAGAGTTTGAGGTGCATGAAATGGATATGGGAGTGAGTGTGGTCAATCTTGGGTACAACATATGCTCGTGTAGAGAGTGACAATTATCAGGGATACCTTGCAAGCATGCAGTTGGTGCAATTATGTTTAATAGAGATGATGTGGAGAAGTATTGTGATCCTTGTTATAGTAAACATAGTTACATGCTTGCACATGGTGGGATCATACATCCCATTCATGATCATAAGTTGTGGCCCCAATTTCCTGGTTTTCCATTGGCTCCCCCTCCTAAAAGAAGACTACCTGACAGACCTAGAGTTTATAGGAGGAGGGAAGAAGGTGAAACAGACAGGTCTTCTGTTTTGAGGTGCAAATACTGCCTCTTAACAGGGCATAATAGAAAAACTTGCCAAAGAGCTCAAACAGCAAGAGAGAGAGCTGCAAGTGCAGGCAAACAATGAGTTCTCAAGTTTTTTACTACTTTTATTTTATCTAAATTGTTATATTTTTGTTTGTTATCTAAATTACATTATTTTTGTTCAATATAGGAGGTTAATGGGGCTGGAGCTTCTCAAGGAGTTAGACATGGGAATGAACCTGGTGGTAGTGGTGGAGTGGGACCTTCTCAAGCTTCTCAAGTTACACAACAAGTATATGAAACTATGAAACAACATATTAGTTGAACTATTTTTTTGTACTCTATTTTTGGATAATAATGAAAATTCATGTATATTTTTGGAGGTGTAAATTATATTTTTGTTGATTTTAGGAGGCTAATTTAGCTCAAGCATCTCATGGAGTGGGAAATGGGACTGAATATGGTGGAAGTGGTGGAGTGGGACTTTCTCAAGTTACACAATGAATTTAGACACTTTGTATGTTTTTGAACTATTTTTTTGGTGGTCTAAAGTGGTGAATATTGATGCATAGTTTGTTCTTTGGTGGGTACATGACACTTTTGATGCACAGTATGATTTTTTGGACAAATGGCTAGTTAGTGACGCTTTTGGTACATGACACATAGAAAGTCTTTTGGTACATGACATATAGGAAGTCATAACTGAATTTTTTGGGGATGCTTTGATGTAACTAGTTACATATTTTGGTACTTTGATCAACTGGTGGAAGTTACATGATGCAAATGTAATTTTTGGTACTTTATTTCATGTAACTGCTTTGACATTTTATTGGATGAAATGGTTATACTTTTGGTACGTTTGTTACATATATATTTTTACTTGAAAAAAATAGCATAAATCGATAACAAAATACATAGAAATGTAGTCAGTTTTAATGACACATTAGTACCTTCAAGAGCTTTTAACCTTGCCCATATCACATTGCTTTTTGCTTTCAATTCTGCAACCTCTTCAAAAATTTCAACTTGGTCTTCATGCTTCAATCCATGATCTTCACCAATCATGGGATTACACCATCTCCACAATCCGTATTTTGAAGTTTCACAAGCATAGTACAATCTTCCTTTATTGTGGTTTTTGCCATTCTCTGTAATTCTCATTATAGCAAAAATCCCACACTGACACTTGATATTCTTGTACCTAATATATCTCCTACTACCACCACTTCCATAACTGATTTCAGACATGAGCAAATAAAGAGAGAAGGAAAATGAGCAAAGACAGAAAATGGAAAAAAAAGCAAATGAGAGAGGGCACAATGCAAAAATGAGGCAAACAGACTTTATAAAGGCAAAAAAATGACCGTTGCACAATATGACCGTTGAGGGGGTGTAAGTGAAAAATTATTGTGTCTTGTTTGGGGCCCACAATATGACCGTTGAAGGGGTATAAATGAAAAATAAAAATGGGCTTCATTTTGGCGCTAATGGAAAGTTGTAAAAACAAAATCCAGGGGGTCAAATTGATAATTTAATGGGCATGGATTTGGCGCCAAAATATACTGCATACTGGTGCCAAAAAATGTAAGTAATAAAATAAAACTTTAAAATTAAAAAAATTAATAAAATGATGGGAGGGAGTCTAATTGATAAAAACACTATCTTTGTTTCCAAACAGAACTTGGATAACACATTGAGGGTAGTTTAGGGATTAAAATTTTTTTTCAGGATGATGTCATTTTGAAAGTGACATTAGGGGGTGTGAATGGTTTAAAAAAATAGGGGGTGTAATTGAAGATACTGAAACCTGATGGGGTGCGATTGAAGTAAAAGCAAACCTCAGGGTGTAAATGAAGTTAACCCTAAATAGTATTGTCATTAAAATGGACATTTATACATTTTCTTTAAGAAAAAAGAGAGTAAATAAACGGGTCGGGTCTAGGCGGGTTTGGTGCGGGTTTTACAGAAAATCCAAACCCGGCCCGAACCTGCTTCGAGTTTTGATTTTTAATACCAAACCCGCCCCAAACCCGTTTAAGAGCTTACCAAATCTGCCCCATTCGGGTTGGAGCGGGTCGGAGCTCGGCCGGGTCGATCTAAATTGCCATCCCTAGTAAGGATTTGAGAGGATTTCAAATTAAAATGGGATTTGGGTATGTTTGGATGAAAAAGGATTTCAAGACAAATATGATTTCTGGCGATTCCAAAGGAAATTTCACTTCGTGCTAGGGAGAATTTGGTAGGATTTGATGGAATTTGGAATAAAAAGTATAGAACTTTTATTAAAACACTACTTGAATTACAAAAATAACTCTTTTATATTTACATTAGGTTTTTATTCATGGAAGGACACTATTTTAATAGATTCCTATCATGATTTATTTTTGTAAGTTCTACAAATATTTTTGCTTTTATATAACGAGAAATTATTGGGTGGACTGTTGGAAATAAATTAGTCCAGTGATCACACTAATACGTAAAATCATGTTGTAATGAAGCAAAACTGCAACTCCATGAACAATCACGTTGTAATCCTATACCAATAATGGAGGACTCTGTGTATTCTTCAGTGTTATGTATGAAATTACCTAGATGGTGGTGAAAATTGCTTGGGGGGGGGGGGGGGGGGATTTCAGAAAAATCAATTTTAATTCAATTTGTTTTAGCAAGCAATAATAAATAAAGGTGCAGAAAATAAAGCAAGAGACGAGACCAATATTTTTATGTGGAAAACCTTGGAAAAACCTCCAAGTAAAAACCACGGGCACACTCGGGTACAGATGCACTATGAATCAACAAGTACAAACTCTATGAGAGTTTTAAACTTATAATCATGCTTTATATGTCTTCCTCTACTCGCGATCTGAAACCCTTGAATCACTCGTACTTCACGAAACACGCTTGCTCCGTCAGACATTATGAGAGACTCACAAATCACGCCTGATTTGCCTTTTTCTACTCGCGGTCTGAAATCCTCGAATCGCTCCGTACTCGAATGGCTCTGCCTCTGCACTCAGACTGATCAAATCAATCTCGTTGCAATGGATGGTGTGTTGATTTTTCAAATCAACCAATTATGCATAAAAATCTTCGGTGTAGAAGCACAATTGAAGAAACCCAAAATCAAGAGAGAACTCGAATATATATGATCACTCAATAATATGCTTTCACCATGTATCTTTGTAGAAGAATATGAATATGTAGAAAACTTGCAGAGATCTCTCAAAAACCGTAGCCTCTTCTTTTGTAGAACCTTGGTATTTATATACCAAGTCAAATAAAACCCTAACCTTGCCCTTTTGCGTAATTTCACAATACGTTGATAAATCCTCTAAAATATGATGTAAATATGTGTATACGCTAATACATAGAGGTCTGAAGTCGTCGATCACTTAAAAACTCGAAGTAGGGACCAAACTGGAAAAATCCGAAAGCACCCCGAAACAAATCCTGCATAACAATTGATCACGTGACCAAGCATTGGGACCTATGCTTGGGCATAGGTCTAGGGCGTTGGGTCCCCTCCCAGCTCTAAAACCACAGCGTAGGTGTCACACCCCGTTATTTCCGAGACTCTAATCTGGAGAATCATCGAATTCCGAGGTATGACGTCACGGAAAACGACCACTAGAATCAATAACAACAATGATACACATGGGATAAAAATGAAAACAAGGTATCCCATGCCACCTGAGTGATAGAAACTCTATAATAAATTCTAACGAAAATCCGGCAGAGTTCCGTTTGTAAATGGAACATCTGGACAATCCAAAAATAACACAACATAATAACCTGCCCATAACAACAGAAATAGAGACAATGGCACACAACCCAACATTCCAGAAACCTACTAGGGCCGAGATAGTGGAAAGAAAACCACCCCTACCTCTACATAACCCTTTCTAAAACCGACTGAGCCACCAAGCTCAAATAAGAATACAAAAAAACTCAATGGTAGTGCCGAACAGATACAATGGCACCCCAAAATAATAAATACATGGACTGAAGATACAACACAAGGGAATCTGCCAACAGCCTGGCTCCTAAGAGAATAAAAGAATACACAGGTATGACTACGGAAGGAGGAACAAAACTACCGTCCCAAATCACCCGTTTCGTCGCCACTAGATAAGCCATGCTGCATCCACCTGCAAACCTCCAACCTGTTGTGGGGGTGAGCAAAACCACACGCTCACCATAATATCAAAACATCACACTCATAGCCGTCTAGAAAAGGTTAACCATCCCGTGTACATGCATCTATCCTAGGCCAGTCAATCGTCTCACATGGCACCCCGCCAATCCGAGACCCCATCAATGACATTATCACTAACCTCAAGTACACTATGGATATCATAAGAACTACAAATCAACGAAAATATAAACAACACATGTATACGTGTATATATATAACGTCCTATAAATAACTAAGCCTGTCACCTAGGCCTATAGACAACCAATCTAAACTCCAATCTCATTTAGAGATACAACAAGGACTAACTATCTACCATACCGTACACCTAGCACACTGCTCAAGGTTTCTAGGAGGTAAATAGATTACTCACTAGGACTACCGAAAGTGAATCATCATAACCATGCCCACAACTCGATCATCGCTCATAACTAGCATCGCTATCAAATAATTCCTAGAGAGAAAGTCGCTCTCACATTTTCTATCTTTAATTCAGTTCTTCTACTTACAATAACCAGTGAACCAACCCGTTCACTCGAAGAAATATAAAAGGGAAGATATTACCCCACACAGGATTCGGTAACCAACCGAACTATCTCTAACTCACACTACTTATCTAGGTACTAGAAAGGGTTATTGGAGTCATTTAGTCCCAAACAGATGCCATGGTCCTCGGGTTTTTAAAGAAAAATGTTGAACCCCGAAGGATTCAACCGGATTTTAAGAAAAAGTTAGGACCCGGTCAAATCTTATTTGGTTCCAACGTCTCCGAACCCAACCGAAACAACAAGAATCACACTAGGTATGCATAACTCAACATCATAAGTCCGGGCTCAAACCCAAGGAATAACTACAGGAGAAAGAAGAACTACTAGAGTTTAAACTGACAACCATTTAAAAATCACTTTTAAACTTCTCTCAAATCTGGTCCTATGACCTTTAACATTTATTTAAAAATTTATAAAAATAATCTTGAAAGAACCGGGCACATGAAGGAATCCAAGACAACAAGCTAGGATGAACCTAGATTTATCGACCTCTAACGATGCCAAGATCTCGGAAATAACATCGAGATTTCTAAAACAGGGGGCAACCTGTGCCCTAATTCACCAATTTTTACAACACAATTTCAAATGGAATTTTCAGAAATTTCTTTCAAAAACGGATTTCTATCGATACTCCCGGTACTAAGAATTGAAAACATATTTTATAAAACCGGTATTTAAACTTCTGTCTTTCCAAAAATAGTTAACAAGTCTCGGGGTAAACAAAGAACACGTTTTATTAAAATCCCAAAGCTTTAAGTTTTTAAAACTTTGAATATTTGACTCCAAAGATCCGAGGTTTCAAGAACGGGATAAACTATGCCCAGAATTCATTAACTTCATAAGAGTACTTACAGAAATAGATTTTCAATAAACATGACAAAGAACCGTCTATAATTCATACACTGTCAAAGTGGGAGAATGAGCGATAAACTCAAAATTACAAAAGCCAAGGGAGCAGGGTCAAACTAATGAGTTCTATCCGACCCTTACCCGAACAATACTCCACATTACCGGATAGGTCTATCAATCATCCTGTGATGATACTAATCACCAATCACAAAGGCCTATGTGGCCAAGATCACAATTTCAACTAAGTCTCAATATATTGCTATCTAGCTCAACTAGAGCCTAACATACGGGGAACCCTTATGCCCCAAGGTCACTTTCACTTTTCACCTTTTAACTTTAAGTTTTCACGGTTTCCTTTACACTAGAAAATTCACAATTTTCATTATAATTTAACCACGGTTAAAATATCAATCACAAACACTGCGCCCTAGCACCCAAGAGAAAAATACAAATCTCTAATGAAAATTCGGACATAACCTGCTCAATATTAATAAGCAATAATAACAGATAATCTCAACAACAATATCCATGCAATGCCAATACTCATGACCATGAAAATGCAACTCAAGTGCAACCCTGTCTATATGAGGGTAAAATAAATAACCAGGAATCTCAAACCAATCACTTATGGGGTTAACAGGTCCGCATAAGGAAGGGTGAGCGTCGCCAAATAGAGTATGGAGACCACAAGTTTGTCCGGAACCGGCAAGTGAGACATATGTCCTCACTCCCAAAGTCTGAGGATTCAGGAGATACTAACTCCCGGGGTGCCAGTCACCCACTGGCCAGTTGTTGCGACAATCCCAACAATCCATACATGTACATGATATAAATGAGGCATGCAACTTACACCGAAACAATATATACACCACGGTGCTGTATGAATGCAAATGCCTCCACATGAATGTAATATACTCAATAAAATGGCATAAAAGCCAAGCAATCTCATACAAAGCATGCTTCACAAAAATATCCAGGTTCTCGATTACCCAATCTTTATAACTTTTATATGCTAGCATGCTTTTAATTTTCAATGATTATTTTCAAATTAGTCCACCTCAGGGACAATTAGACAATTTAAATTCGCAATTTAATTTCTTTATAATTTACGAGAAAATCAACAAAGAGGAAACTAGAACCAGGTCTATGTTTTGACGTCCCTCGTTCTCGTGGATCCCCTAACATATTTTTAATTTCTATAAAATATAAATAATAGGGGAAAATCAATTAACCAGATCTACGTCCACATACACCTTCTATAAACCTATTTCGAACTCAAGGGGTACTAAACCGCCTATATCGATTTAATTTAAATAGGTTTATAATTATTGTAAATTTTCCGAGAAATAATTTATTTAGTTTCTCAAAGGAACTAATTTATTTAATTTCTCCACAAGAATATCCAATTCCGACATCATTTAATCCATTTATGGGTATTCCGTAAATTTTATAAAATCTTTAGATTTATGTTTATCACTAGGAATTTAATTAAACGTTTTTGTTTACCCATAAACATGCAACGAAGATTTATTAACGTTTTCTACGCACTATCAATGAGTGTCAGATATGGATATATATAAGAATATATATATGTAAATTCTCACATATTTTAATCACTTATAAACAGTCTCGAACTGTCCCGCCGTGAACAGTGCCGACGCTCGAATATAGAACCCGCCGACCAAAGTTGTCCGAAAATTTTCCCGCACGGACCGAAATGACTGCTTTACTGCCATATTCAATATAGTTGACACCCGTTAGCAATCGATAAACAAATTTGAACAAATCTAACGAAAACCAAACCGAAAAATTGTACCTAAAATATGAAATTCCCGGCGAACCGCTCAACGGTTTCGCACCAAATTTGGATATATCGTGTACGACATCGGGAGCAAGATATCCTCAAAATTTCATGCCAAACGAAGCCCGAATCGGTACTGAGTCGACCCAACTCGGTTCTGTCCATCACTGGTCATCTCGCACCACCACGACGCGAACCACCACCACCACCATGTCTTCGCGCATCTGCTCGCGACACCACGATGCCGTCGTTGCCCTCCTCTGTCGGGCGACCACATATCGGCAACCAAACCCTAGCCACAACGTCGTCTCTCTCTAGATCGCGAACTACGACTTCATAACGAGCCACCACCTCGCTCTGCCAGACCCACCACCATCACAAGCCATGGTAATCGTCGTCGCTGCTGCGTCGACCTCCCTCAGGGCTCCGCCTCTCAACTTCATAAACACCTCCCCCCCTCTCTCTTTCTCTCATCTACAACTCCCCTTTCACGCATGCACACACATCAATCAACGATGAAGGGAAGGTAGATAAGAACTGTTAATCTGTTGCGTGAATGAGAGATGGAGAAGAAGAAGAGCTCTGGTCACACACCCATTCTCTCACAGCAATCATACACATGTATATATATTTAGGCTAATTACCAAAACAACTCTTTCTTTATCCATAATTGCACAAGTGACTTTCCCATTTTCCATAATCATATAATAACCCCCATGTATCCATATGTATATATATATAGATAATTACACTTGTGACCCTCTAATGGTCTTTAATTATAACTAATCCCGCTTCTTTATCAAGTCTCCATTTTTGTAATTAATTATAATAATAATTCAATTTTCCTTAAACTTATGAAATAATAATAATGTGGAAAAATTTCTGAAAATATACCGGAAACCAAAAATAATAATGCGTGAACCCGTAAAATACACGGGACACAAAATAGATAATATAAGCCTAAATAAATACGTTGGGGTTTGAAACTCATCCACTTATTAAATCACCGAAAAACCCATGATCTTCGAATAACTAATAAGATCCGGAATAATTTACTCGGTTATAAAATCGGGTATGAATATTTATATAAACCAAATTAAATCACTAATCGCTTAGCGATTTATATTACGCGACCCCGTAAACTCTACGGATAACTAATCAATAATAACAGTCAGAATAAATACTTCGGTACGAGACTCAACTACCGAATCACCGGAGTCGTCACTAATCCAAACAACTAAGGCACGTAACCTATTCGAACAGAAATCAAGTAAAACCATATAAACCCAAATTAATCCACTAACACGTATCACATACATATAAGCACGGAAAACGAGCAAGGTAATACAAATACCCCTAGGCACACAAGTCAAACAATACATAGGGGCACACACATACAAACACATAGTACGTCAGTCAGATAAAACACGTACTAAACCAAATACGAAAGGAAATTACAACTCCTTACGTCACCTAGCACATCCTAAGCCTGACAAGATACTAAGTGATAACGTCCCAACTATATCGCGTAAATACAAACACAAAAAACGAGAAAGGAGAACACAAATACTCCTAAGTACGCTAGCTAAACAAGGCACGTCAATCAAATGAAAGACATACTAATCCCATTACAAGGGAAAATAAAACGTCGACCCTTGACGCACTAAATGCCGAACTCGCACAGCTGAGTCGAGACCTTTAACGTTGGTCAACAAAACGTATCACCACCCAGTCAAAGCACTAAAAGTCGAGCGTCTAAACGAATCTACTTAATCGGCACTAAAGCCCACGTAAACCTCTAGCCACGTCCGAAACACAAAACATCACGTCAAATAGCGTAATCACCAAAGAAACCCCACGAAGTCACCGAATAGACAATTGCAGAGTTGTACTGTCGGATTCAGAACTCACGTCAACGTTTCACTAGTTCGAAAGATTAAATTCACCGTAAATTCTCGTAATTATCAAAGAAGCTCCATGAAGTAGTCAATAAGAGAATGATGGCGTCATCCCGTGTATCAAGACATAAACACGAAAAATTTACACGTGAAACATCAAGAATAACCATGACATCATGAACAAGTGACGTCACAACTGAAATTAAATCGAAAAATAATTCCAGGAAATTGGGAAAATAACATGGGGTGTTACAGTAGGTCAGAGCCAATTTGTCTTGTTTCAGCCTCTACCAATGTAGGTATGTTGTATCTTTTACAATGTTTTCATATTTGAGCTAGACTGGTCATCTCGAACTCTCTATGCTTTTGGTTGAAGTCATAATGTCTAGAAATGACATTTTTGCCATTCGGTGAAGTGACGATGTCTGGAAATGACGATTTTGCCCTCCGGAAGCTTTCTTTGCTTTGACCCACTCATTTTTATACTTCACACTTGTATTGTTCACTACTTTAATGCTTGATTCCGCATTTGTCAAAGCTTGTAGATGTCGTTGAAACCAACACGACCTATCTAACACTCAACATGGTTATTGTTTAGAATATGCCATACATAAACAATTACAATAAATGTTCTTACAATCTCCCCCTTGGCATATTTCTAAGACAAAATCATGTTTTACAATATAGCTCTCAAATAACATTATAACATCTATACCTATGAACACACACCGATAAACATAGATATAAACTGTCACCTTATTTTCATGATAGTCAACCAATCCTGTAACCACAACACTAAACAAACCATTAAACACAAGTGTTGAAAACAGATATTAAATGATCATAAGGAAAACACAATATCCATGTAAGCATAATGATCATAAAACACACACTCTTTATTCTCCTTACATCATTACTCCCCCTTACTTAAAACTTCTCCCCCTAAAACCATTACTCCCCATTACTCAATATTTCTCCCCATTTTTGTCACTGAATACTAAGATAAATTACTATATTAGAATATATCCAAATTCTCAAATAACATAAATCTCTACAATGCATGAACTTAAGACTAATGCATGAATGTAAAATGCAAAACAAACAAAAATCTTTTTGTTCTTAGAACCATATGAGCAGGGCAGTGGAGACAATAAGTTAGTCATTAACACATCATATACGCATATTTGACTTGGCTATTATACACATGATAGTGAAGAAAATCAACACACATACCTTGTAGATATAATCAGTCACAAGGCAAGCTTTACATAACATTTGCATATATGAAAAATATTCAGTTGCAAGTAAACACCTAAGATGAAAGCAATATGTATTAATTCTGATAATCTTCTTCACTAATCGTGATGATACTTCAGTTCAAAACCTAAGCTAGAAATCAAATCATTCACTTGGACCTTATTGCTTATTTTTAACAAAATAATACCCTATTGTTACACAATTTATTCTTTGCACCTTTTCAACTTTTTCACCAAATCCCTTTTTGTCTTTCTAAGCTCCGGACTTTCCAGCGAGGATTTTTAGTCCTAACTAACTGGACCCGAGCTTCTTCCATGGGATTTATGCTCATTAGTCTTCTCCCCTTTTTACACGAACACTCAATGCTTACTGAGGCAAGAGGCCCGGTTACTCAAATCGAAGAACTACTTTTTGCATTTCTATATTTTAAATATCTCTTTTCAACTTCACTACTATATTTATAAGCATGCAAAAAGTTTTTAAAAGCATAGATCAATATAACATAACTCATGAACCTACATATCACTTTGGATTAGATGAAAAAGACTAAAAGTTTCAACAAGTATTACAGTCATCTCCGAAGTAAAACAAGCACCCAAAGTTGATGAGTTCCAAAAATAATACTTAAACATGTCAAGTGAATAACTCATAACCTCAGGTCAGACTAACAACTCCAATTCTCATAAGCATAATAAGAAAAGTAAATATGAGAATAGAGTGAAATATGACAATCATTTGTACCCTTAGCCAAGCTCAACATGCTAAGAAATTTTTTTTTTTTTAATTTTTATGAAATTTTTGTCATAAGGATGCATGCATGAATAATCCTAATAGTAGCAAAACATGATGCATGCATAATAATAAAATAATAAAACAAAAAAATAAACATGCAAATAAAACAAAATGCATGATAATATATCAATTCTAGGATAAAAATATAATACAAGATATTCCTAGAATGATACATATGAAGACATCTATCCTAATGATAATATGCCACCAGATTTTCTAAAATGCATATGTTTTTGAAAATCTAATGGTTTTGTAGAGATGTTTGTTGACTGAGAATCTGTTGATATATACTCGAGACCTTTCTCAGAATTAGAGTCACGTGCTAGACATGCAACATGAGGAACCAAACAATACAATTCATCTGTTCTAACCCACATTTGTTTAATTTTCAGTGCTTTATTTGCTAGCCTAGTTAACTTCTTTACCTCTTCACTCAACACCCAAATTTGACTTTCAACATTGGGTCTTTTCTGAATTCTATATTTCCGCTCAAATTTCAATGTTTCTCCTCTTAACTTTGAACATATGGGTCGAATGTGACCTTTCACTCCACAGTGATGACAGACTAGAATAAACCTTGGAAAAACATTATTTGAACCCTTATTGACTCTAGAGATAACGGTAGACTTATTCTTAACAGGTTTTCTGACATAAGATCGAGCATTAAAATTCCTATCAGACTTACCTTGAGAAGAACTAGATGCTACTTGGGAAGCCTTAACAAAGGTTGTTTTGGAAACAATGTCAGGATCACTCATTCCTTTGAACCCCAACCCCTTAGTATTTCCTGTTGACTTTCCTTCACTCAACATGTGATCAAGCTTATTAGTTCCACTAGACCATCTATGAATAGTTGAGTTAGCATCATTCAATTCCTTTTCCAAACTCTCAATCCTTGTAGATTTCTCACTCAATTTTATCTTAGAGTTTCTAATTTTTCATTGAGACCATCTACCCTCTTCAAAGCCTGAGTCCTTTCTTGTTCAGAATTGGTCAATTTTTCTCTTAAGGTCTATCTCTCCTTATCAATATTGTTGAATTGAACCAAAAATTTCGAGTACACTTTGCTAACCTGCACGGACTTTTCATACAATTTATTGTATGCATCTTCATATGAATCTCCACGATCTTCATTATCCTCATAATCATCATCCTCAGACATTGCCCAACTTGCAACAATTTCACCAACCTCCTTACTTTGTGCAACAAACACGGTGAAATTCTCAATCTCATCTCCTACCTCTGAATCCGTCGAATCACTAGCTGATACATCACTCCAAATAATAGCCAAACATTTTTTCTTTTTCAACTTATTAGCACACTCAACAGCTATGTGACCGAACCCTTGACACTTAAAATATTGAGGTTTCTTCTTTTTATGAACAAACTTATCATTCCTATTTTGGAATTTTCTATTTTTAGAATCATGTGATTTATCTCAAAATTTTTGTTCTTTAATCAATTCTTGATCACAAGAAGATTTTAAAAACTTATGAAACTGCTTCATGATCACGTGAAACTGACTTGGTTTACTCTCACCCTCTTCATCTGACTCATTAGGACCCTCTTTAGTGATTTTCAAAGCTATATCATTCGCTTTTGTGCTACTTGTCTGTTTAGAGGATTGAGCACACATATCCATCTCATACAATTTCAAATTACCAGCCAACTCTTCAAGTTTAATTTCCTTGAAACTTATGATTTCAGATATGACGGTAACCTTAGACCGAAAATATTCAGACAAAGACCTAAGGATTTTTTTCACAATGGTCGCCTCGGAAATAGGCTCTCCTAAATTGTGACAACTAGTGACTATGTCAATTAACCTAGCCTCAAAATCACCAAAAACTTCATTCTCCTCCATCCTAAGCTGTTCAAATTTTGAATTTAGAATTTGGAGTTTTGACTGTTTAACTTTTGAAGTTCCCTCATGAGTTACTTGGAGAATGTCCCAAGCTTCTTTTGCAATTTCACATGTGGCTATTCTCTTAAACTCACTCTTAATCACCGCATTATAAAACGCATTCAAAACTTTTGAATTGCAACTAACACTATTTGTTTCAGCAGTAGTCCACTCATTCGATGATTTTACCCTAGATTCATTAGTAACAACATATTTCACAGTGGGCAATGAATATCCTACCTTTACGGCCAACCAAACTCTCTCATCTAGCGATTTCAAAAATGCTCTCATTATCGCTTTCCACTACGTGTAATTTGAGCCATCAAACCAAGGGGACCTAGATATGGAACCTCTTTCACGAGGTATCTCCATCGTCTAAATTCATAATTTAACCCTAGGTAATTAACCTAAGAAGGGGCAACCACGCTCTGATACCAATTGAAATTACCTAGACGGTGGTGAAAACAGCCTAGAGGGGGGGGGGGGGGTGAATAGGCTTTTATGGATTTATTGACAAATTAAATTTTAATTACGAAAAAGTCAATTTTAATCCAATTTGTTTTAGCAAGCAATCCACGCAATAATAAATAAAGGTGCAGAAAAGAAAGGAAGAGACGACACCAATATTTTTACGTGAATTAACAAGTATAGAATCTATGAGAGTTTTAGACTTACAATCACGCCTGATATGCCTTCCTCTACTTGCGGTCTGAAACCCTTGAATCACTCGTACTTCACGAAGCACGCTTGCTCTGTCAGACATTATGAGAGACTCATAAATCACGCCTAATTTTCCTTTATCTAATCGCAGTCTGAAATCGTCGAATTGCTCCGTACTCGAATGACTCCATCTCTTCACTCAGACGAATCAAAGCAATCTCGTTGCAATGGATGGTGTGTTAATTTTTTAGCAATGAATCAACCAATTGTGCATAAAGATCTTCGGTGTAGAAGTACAATTGGAGAAACCCAAAATCAAGATAGAACTCGAATATATATGATCACTCAATAATATTCTCTCACCATGTATCTTTATAGAAGAATATGAATCTATAGAAAACTTGCAGAGATCTCTAAAAAACCGTAGCCTCTTCTCTTGTAGAACCTTAGTATTTATAGACCAAGTCAAAGAAAACCCTAACCTTGCCATTTTACTTAATTCCATAATACATTGATAAATCCTCTAAAATCTGATGTAAATATGTGTATACGCCAATACATAGAGGTCTGAAGTCGTTGATCACTTAAAAACTCGAAGTAGGAACCAAATTGGAAAAATCCGAAAGCACCCCGAAACAAATCCTAGATAACAAGTGATCACATGACCAAGCATTGGGACCTATGCTTGGGCATAGGTCTAGGGTGTAGGGCTCCTTCCCAGCTCTAAAACTACAACGTAGGTCAGAGCCAATTTGTCCTATTTTAACCTCTGCCAACGTAGGTATATTGCATCTTTTGCAGTTTTTTCATATTTGAGTTAGACTGGTCATCTCGAACTCTCAATGCTTTTGGTTGAAGTCCTAATGTCTGGAATTGACATTTTTACCCTCCGGTGAAGTGACGATGTCTGGAAAGGATGATTTTGCCCTCCGGAAGCTTTCTTTGCTTTGACACATTCATTTTTACACTTCACACTTGTATTCTTCACAACTTCAATGCTTGATTCCACCTTTGTCGAAGCTTATAGATGTCGTTGAAACCAACACGACCTATCTAACAGTTAACATGGTTTTTGTCTAGAACATGCCATACATAAACAATTACAATAAATGTTCTTACAATGTACAATCATGTTGCAATGATACTTCCACTGCAACACTATAATTGATTATTATTTACACACATTCTCCTTTATCGCACCACCCTATCACTGTCTGTCCGAATCATATTCCACCAAGCCACTGCATATAGAGGAAAAAGAATTCTATTGTTCTACTTCATTCCTTCCATAACATATCCTCTTATATTTATAAAGGGAATGATGTGTTTTCTGGTTGCGTCTTCAAAAAAAGGTGGTAGTTTAAACATAAATACACAACTATTCAGAAGAGTTTCGTCTTTCTGAAACCAACCCCTTTCAACTTTAAAGACACCAAATTAATTTGAAAATATTTCCAACATTCTCCCCTCTATTTTCAAATAATATTAAAAATATGTATAAAATATGATATTAAGAAAACTCAGTAATCTTGGATATTTTCAAGAAAGTGCATAAATAAATGTACCTTTTAGGTTTGAACATGATGAGGGGTATTTTTGCACGATCAGGAACGACGCCGTACCCTATAAAATAAAGCAAAGTCACTTGGTTGCATTGGTGTGCTGTCAGCCAAAGACCCTCTGACGGTCAAGTTAGTGTTTGGAAAATCCACACTCAGAGTCCATTAAAAAAAAAATCCACACTCGGAGTAAATGACTTAGGAGTTGAAGTGTATTTTTTTCGTCATACATTTTCCTTGGTTGGCAACATATTTATAATGGTTTTCCGTTTAATAGTTGCGATAGTTGATCCATGAAAATCTCTACCGAGTTGCTCTTGGAAATCTCATCAGAAAATTCAAACTCCAACAACCTTATGATAGGTCAACCACTGAAGACTCCTCTGGTCAACATGGGTGGTAACACTCTAATCAATTATTCCCTATATGTTGTCCCCTATTTTCTTATGTGGAACAAATATGAAAATATAAAATAATTTATTTTTATTACACCTCCTTTTACCCGCATAATATAAATATATAATGCATATATATATATTATATGTGTGTATACATATCTTTTAGGATACATAGTATTTATCTATGTAATGTGGATATATATATGAATTGGATAGAATTATCAATATCCATTTTCATAATATATATTAGTATATTAATATATTTTAATTTTAATATTAATATTAATATATTTTAACCCATACAAACTCTACCAAACATGGTTTGGTTTTTCAGCATCACTTTTTCTCACACCAAAACCATGTGCACCAAACATGGTTTGGAACCAAAATAAAACCACACCAAACCAAATCCAACCCAACCCAAACCAAAACCAAAAACTAACACCGCACCAAACCATTACCAAACGCAACCTAAGGTTCCAATTCGATTATTTCGGTTATGGTATTAGTACTTTAATGGATCCGGCGTGACGCGTATTATTTTATTTTCCCGGTGTTCCGGTTGTTTGGTTTTTATAACCCGGAGTAATTATGTCACGCCCCAAATTCCTAGGACTCCGAAACCCGAGCCTAAGAACTAAGGGAGTGAATGCGAAAGTAAAAAGAAACGAGAACAAATGAAAACCAATGACTGAAGGTCATCAAACACCCACAAAGGTTTGCAATGAATGCCCAGATACCATGCTGTCACGCCCTTAAAGGGTGACGCAAACCAAGCGACTACTAGAGTCAACAATAACAAAGAGACACATGAAATAACAATAAGAATATACTCCATGCCAACCCGAATACTAAAAACACAAGAGTATCCTCAGATACCAACAGACACGCTCCTAAATCCCTAAGACTCCCGAACTGGGACATCCAAGGAATCCAAGATGTGATCCTTAATACGAATGACCAACTAAGACATCATTAACCAAGAAAACACATGGGTTAATGATAGAAATGGTATATTCCATACCCAAATGACTAATAAAACTAAGCAGCGGAATCTAACGAAATTCCGGCAGAGTTCCGTTTGTAAATGGAACATCCGGACAACCAAACACAACACAATAACCTGCCCAAAGCAATTCAATAATCACAATGGCTTCCAAGCCCCACATTCATCAATCTACTAGGGCCGAGGTAGTGGAAAGAAACCAAAACCCCTCCAAACCCTCTAATATCAACAGAGCCACAAATGCTCGAATAAGAATACAGAAAAGTGTCTAGCTGTACAGAATAGATACAATACATCCTGAAAGAATAAATACAGGAAATAAAGATACATCAACAGGGATAGGCCAACAGACTGGCTCCCAAAAGAGATACATAATAATCCCATAACAATGGGTAAAGAAGCTGAAAGCGGATACCTATCGTCCCCAAACCAGTCGTACTGCAACCGTAACTGCATCACCCAACGCAACTCCAAACCTGTAACAAGGAAACAAGGGAAAGCTGTCGTTGCACTGCATCCTGCCTATAGCCGTATATTTCCTGCAACCTGGCGTGGAATACCAGGGGGGCCAATGAAATTCCCTCCGTGAGCAAATAAGCTCAGTGGGAAAAGATATCCTAACTACCACATCCTCTGATAGTTTAGGTAAAGCTAAACCGTCTAATAAGATATAAATATAGCCCAACTAGTCCCATCCACGCAAACCCAAGTCAACACGCTCATATACCATCGTAAACGAGTATACATAAGTATATAGGGAATATATATATATATATCTACACGTATATATATATAAATACACAACATGAGTCTCTAAAACTCGTACTCCAAGTACCCAACACCAGTAGTCTACACTACTCTCACCAATGTACACTAGGTACACAACAACCCAAGTCAAATCTAACAATCATCAATGCTCACCACGCTAACCACCAAATCCAACAGAGGGAAACACACTCACCTCTAATATCCACAGGAAACAAAATCCACCAATAGTACCAAGGAAGGCTCAAATCCTACACCCCGATAACACAGGAAGGAAAACACCCACGTCCTTGCGTACTAACACAACCATCATCAATATATATATATATATATATTTATATAATATATATATATAACAAATCTCATCCCACTCCTAGAGGAATCTACCTCTCAGGAACTAGATCACCTCAATCACATCTATTCCTCGATACCATAAGTCACATCATCACATTAACCTCATAATACTATCACCAATATATATATATATATACATATATATATATATATAACAAACCTCAATTGCTATCTCCAACAATGTCAATTAATCACCAACGCTCTCACTAAGGATATGAAAAACCACGTAAGAGTCAAGAACCCAAGCAAGGGAAAAGGAGTCCCAATGCTACACCAACAGATAACCGAGACACAATGTCAAGGTTAAGAATACCCAAACAAGGAAAGAACATCACGAATGAACCAGAAAGGAACACCACAAGTGGACAAGGGAACCAAAAACGAATGGCCGAGTATGAAAGTAAATAAAAGAGGAATCCCAAGGATTTCCATAGTTTTTAAGAAAAAGGTTTTTAAAACTCAAACCATTTCATTCGGCATCCATGCCCCTAACAAGTGAAAAACCCCAATCACCTAGATGGTGACATCAACAACCCAAAGAAAAGGAAAGGCAACACTATAAGTGTGCACTGAACAACACCAAGCCTCCTAACCGAGACTTAGAACGATCCGAAGAAAAGGTGAAACAAGAAACCACCTTTCAAAATACTACAAGTCGAGATTTTGAGAAAGAAGTCTCAAAATCTCAGAATCTCTAGACAAGTGATAAAATAGTTTTCCTTTTAGAAATCACACAGTAAAAATGACCGTCTTGCCCCCGGTCTCCGTCAGTCGCCATCACAGGCTTTTAAAAGTTGAAAATCATTTCAAAGAAGATCTCAAGATCATTTTATAAGTATTAAAACTGTTCGTTTATTTAGGGGTAGGCGAAAACGGGTTTTTCCTTTTAAATACAAAAGTTTACTTTCAAAACTTAGAAAGCACCGTTTTCGAAATGACAGCCACATAAGAATGAACAACTCCACGGATTCCTATAATGCCCAAAAGGACAATAAAGGAAGAACAACACGTTGGACTCATGGAAGACCACCATCCGTTTCCAACTCCACCAAATCAAATGATACCACGAGGAAAAGGTTCGGCACCACGCCGTAACCAAGGAATCTAGGAATGACATACAAGTCAACGACCACGTACTAGTGTACAAAACACCGTACAAGGAATGCTTAGGGGAATGAACTAAGCACAAGAACCGAGACTGTCAAGCTACGGTACCTCGAGTACTAAATAAATCCCTAATCATAACCCCTTCTCATCAATCAAAATCTCATACAACTCATCACTCGCCTTCTCTAAGGCCTCAATTATCAATTGATACAAAAATCATCCCTAACCTCACATCTTCAAAAGAGTTCACACAACTAACCACGATCACCAAACTACTAACCACAATCACAGGGCTACTAACCACAATCACAAGGCTGCTAACCACAATCACAAGGCTGCTAACCACAATCTCTAAGGCTACTAACCACAATCTCTAAGGCCTCAACTCAAGTCAAGCCTACGGTCCACCACTAGCCTCCGCTAGCCACACGAATCACTATGCCAACACGCATAACCTCCCCCAAGGGTACTAAGGTATACAACAACAAGTATAAATATATTTGTTTCATTTATACTTATTTATAATGGCATATTATCATTTTCTTCCACATTAATTACTTTCAACTGAGCATTTATAAAATATGAATTTAATTTACAATATTCATAAATAGCATGCCCCAACAACACATGTAATATAGCACATATACATGTTAAACGAGATCACATAAATAATAGGCAGTGTAATGTGACTCAACACTCCCCGTGATACTCACACACAACACACCCTTCCCAAGGGTAACGGATACAAACTCTGTCCACTCATCATAGTGTAGAGTTACCACACCGACCTTTCCCAAGTGATTTTTCTCTCTATCACTTCAACAGGGAAGACGGTTGTACGAGAGCCCAACATGCAACTCCGTACGCCATGACTACCCTTGAGTCAAGAACATGAGCCTCTACCTGGACTCCTAACTCACATTTGCCGGCTTTTTAGTTCCGTAGGCGTGATACCTCCTGGCCAGTTGTTGTGATGATCCGACACAAACGTCTACTCGTGCCCCACGCACAAAGGAAGTAGACCACACCAAATGAACTCTCTCTGCCAATGGTGAAACCGTGCACTACATGCACCAACACCCATGTGCTCACACGACATGGTGTACAATCAAATTATATCTCAATCATAAATATGTAATACATCATATTTATAAAAATACCCACATGGTAATATAAATCTCAAAATCTCTTTTCATGCTTTAAAATACAATAAAACATTTAAATCATATGAAAACAATTTCATATATAACTCATATTTTCAAAAATATATTTTCTTAATTCTTTAGAAAATATTTCAATTTCCCTTATCATTTCTTTAAAATAATTTAAACAGATAATCCACGTAATAAAAAGGAACCTAGAATAGCGTCTAAGTCTCTCACGTCCAACGTTTACAAATCTTCTAGCTCATTTAATTCTCAAAGGAATTTCTAAGTCGTCTATTCCTATTCAATTCAATTAGGAATATATTTAATCTCGTAGGAAATAATTTAATTAATTTTCTTAAATTAATTCCTAAGTCCAATTCCGATTCTAAACGAATTATAGATATTTAAATTAACGATTTAATATATCTATAATAAATTAAATAAGGGTTTGCACACCCAAAACTACTTCAATAATGTGGAGTGAGAAATAAAGTTTCCCACCTAATTTATACGTTACCGAACAGCTTGAAACAGCACAGTACCGGCGCCCGAACACGAAGCCCGCCGACCAAAATCGTCCGATAATTATTTCGAATATATCAAAATGTCCGTCTCGACAACCTATACGATATATATGAAGCCCATTAATAACCGGTTAATTAATTGGGTTAAATCTAAAATACCCCAAACGAAATCTATAACCTATAAATGCGATTTCCGGGCAAATCGTTCATCGTAAATTCACGAAATTAATATATGACGAATACTACGTAGGTACGAAACTACTCACCGAAAATCGGCTCAAACCGATCACCGGAAGGTCGCCGAAAAATTGGCCGAAGCCCAGCCGAAGTCGTCACTGCTCGCGCGAACAGCACTGGCCGTCCCTGGCGCCACCATGCGCGATTGCCAGACCACCACCACCGGACCACCACGCCGTAGCCGCCGCATCGCCGCCCAGCCCGGTCACCGCCGCTCCAGGTCGCCGACCCTGGCTCCAGCCGCAGCTGCTGCTGCGGCAACCTGTTGCCTGCACCAGCGCGACCCTCTCTCGCCGCTTCTCTCTCTCCCTTTCTCTCTCGCCTGTCCGGCGAATATGGTGATGATGGAGAGCAGGAGTGAATGAAGATGTGGTCGGCTGCAGAGAAAGGAGGAGCTAGGTCGTCATGTGGAGAATGAGAAGATAACAGATATGCGTACATGTATATACCTATATATACTAATTGCATAACTAACCCTCAACTTCTCTATAATTGCAAAACGAACCCCACTTCAATATATATATAATTAAATATATATATATATAATAAATCCCAATTTATTACGGACCAACCCCCAAGTGTAGTTTACGTAACTGGTAATTACACGGGACACCAATTTACCAAATTAGTCCGAAAGAATTATACCGGTTTAGAAATCCAACAACCGGAACACCAAGAAGGTAATTTAATACGCTTCACACCGGATCAGTAAAAGTACTAATACCGTGTAGTCAACAACAAGAACTCGCATAGTTGTCAAAGAGAAACTGTAAAGTCATCCAGTCGACTTTAAAAGTAAACGCGAAAATTTACAGGTATCAAATACCAAGAATAAATAATACGTCATGAACAAGTGACGTCATTACCGAAATTAAATTAAATATAATTTCAGGAAAAAGGAAAATAACACGGGGTGTTACAAATTATTTGGGCTTGTATTGAAATTTGGGAACCCTTGACACAATTATTTCATTTGGTCACATTATAAGGTCACATGACCCATTGGAATTAGGTTGCCCAAAATTCAATTAAAGTGTATAGGTATATGTATATGTATGTATTTGTGAGTTGGTGAAATCGAGAACACGCAACTACAGACCCTTTTCCTTCTTCTCTATACGAATGACCTGCTATACGTTTCCTTTCTTCTTCTCCTTCTCTGCAGCAGCCATGACTCTCCTCTCCACCTTCATCATCATCAACGTATCATCATCTTGCCGAGAGAGAGAGAGAGAAGCTGCGTGTGGGAGAGGGAGCTGTGCGAGAGAAAGGTGCATCCATGTGGTGGTCGCTGGTTGGGACGACGACGGTGACCAGGTGGTAGCGATGACTCACGGTGGCCGTTGGTGGCTGAGGCGTCGCATGGTGGTGAGTTGGTGATGGTTCGCACAGGAGGAGGCGTGATTGGCTGAGAAACGAGGTCGCGGCTTGGCTGGTGTTCGTCGAGCAGAGGAGCGGCGGTGATGTCGGAGCTCTCGGCGGTGCTGGGTGGCGATGACGAAGCAGGTGGTGGCTGCTAGTGGTCGCTGGAGTTGCACACAGTGGAGCGGCAGCAGTTCGCCTAATAGGGGCGAGTTCGGCCAGATTTCGGCCTGTGATTTGGTCACCTTGCCATTGTTGGTTTGGGCTGATTTTAGGAGGGTAGCTTCTTCTCGGTGCTAGGTACGCCATCCTAAAATTTCGTAACTTTCTGTTGAGCAATTTGTCATAAAATCGCATTTATAGGTTAGAATTTTCGTATGGGTTATATTAGATTTACCCAAATTGATTAACCTATTGCTAATGAGCTTCGTATATATCATATAGGTTGTCGATGCGGACGTTTGGGTAAATTCAAAATATTATTCGGGTGACTTTGGTCGGCAGACTCCATATACAGGCACCGGTACTGTTCACGGTGGGCCATTTCGGGTTGTTTTGTAAGCGTAAATTAAGGTGGGAAATTTTATTCTCACTTTCGTATCGTTGAAGTGGATTGGGTGTGCAAACCCTTATTTATTTTAATTTAGATATATTAAATTGTGAATTTAAAATATCTAAAATTGGGTTAGAATCGAAGTAAGACTTAGGAATTAATTTGAGAAATTAATTCAATTATATTCCTACGAAATTAAAAAAATTCCTATTTGAATTGAATAAGAATAGGTGATTTAGTAACCCCTTGAGAATTAAATGGGTTAGTAGAATTTTGTAAAAGTTAGACGTGAACTTAAAATGCTATATTAGTTCTCTTTTTACTGTGTTAGGGGATATGTAAACGTAAGGGATGTAAAAACTTAGACGTTATGCTAGGTTCCCCTTATTATACGTGGATTATTTGCTTTAATTGTTTTAAAGGCATGTTAAGAGAAATTGAAATATTTTTTTAGAGAATTAAAGAAAATATATTGTTTAAAACATGAATTTGTTTCCATGTGATTTAAATGCCTTTATTATATTTTAAAAACATGTTAAAGAGTTTATGAGATTCATGTTGGTATCATGTTGATATTTTCATAAATATGATGCATTACGTATTTATGTTGAGGCATGATTTTTATTGAGTACACTATGTCGTGTGAGTACATAGGTGTTGGTGCATGTAGTGCATGGGTTCACCTTTTTGCAGAGAAAATTCAATTGGCGTGGTCTACATCCTTTGCGTGTGGTGCATGAGTAGACTTGTGTTTGGATCGTCGTAATAACTGGCCAGGGGGTGCTTTTTGCTCCTACGGAACTAATCTTTTGAGAAATGCAGACGATAGAGGGAGGACTTGTCCAAATCCTTTGTGCGCGACTGGGTCATGGTGGACGTCTTCCTTGGTTTAAAGTGTGAAGTGTCAAAAGTACTTGGGAATGACGGCATGATAAATCTACCTTCCTTCTTGAGCCAGGTATCCTCAGAGGAATGGTGGAGAATGATCCGTTCACCCTTGGGAAGGGTGTGTTTTTGTGTGTGTATCATGGGTGTGTTGAGTCACATTGCATTGCATATCATTTATGTGATCTCATTTGACATGTATATGTGATATTATTACATGTGATGTTGGAGCAGGTTTATTATGTGCTATTATTACCTGTGGAATTTTGGGAGCATGTTAGTTATGGATATTGCAAAATAAATTCATATTTTATAAAATGTTCAACTGAAAGTGAATAATGTGAAAACATGAATTAAATGAGGTAATTGTTAAAGTATAATGAAATGTATATTTTTATAGTTATGATTATATACTTTTGTGCCCTTGGGGGAGGTTAAGTATATTGGCATATCGACCTCTTTGGATAGTTGAGGTTAGTTTTGGACTATAGAGTCGGTTTTATGTTGAGGCCTTTGAGAATGCGGTTTATAGTTTTGTGATTGTGGTTAGTTGTGTGATATCTTTAAAGATTTGAGGTCAGGGATTGATTCTAGTATCAATTGAGATTTGAGGCCTTAGAGAAGGTGGGTGATGAGATTATGAACTTAGTGGATGTTGTTGTATAGACCTTTAGATATCTTTCACCTTTTGAGGAATGAGTTATCAATTGTATTTTAGATTTTGATTGGGTTAGAAGAGGTTATGGTTGAGGTGATTTTACTAAGTACTTGGGGTACTGTAGTGTTGCAACGTTGTTTCTCAAGATTAGTTCATTATCCTAAGCATTCCTTCTACTGTGTTTTGTACTCTAGTACGTGATCGTTGACTTATATGTCATTCATTGAGTCGTCGATTACGGTGTGGTGTTGAACCTCTTCCTTGTGTTATTAATTTTATTTCGTGGGGTTGGAAATGGATAGTTGTGTTCCGTGAACCCAATGTAGTACTTTTCCTTCCTTGTCCTCTTGGACATTATAGGAATCCGTAGAGTTGTGTTCACTCTTATTTGGCTGTCTTTCGGAAATGGTGTTTTCTAAGTCTTGAAATAAACTCTTTATATTTAAAAGGAAAAACCTATTTTCGCCTACCCCCGTAGCAACTAAAAGTTTTAGCACTTTATAAAATGATCTTAGGATCTTCTTTAAAAAGATTTTCAACTTCTAAAAGTCGGTGATGGCGACTAACGGAGATCGGGGGCAAGACGGTTATTTTTACTGTGTGGTTTCTTAAAGGAAAACTATTTTATTACTTTTCTCGAGATTCTGAGATTTTGAGACTTCTTTCTCAAGATCTCGCCCTGTAGAGTTTTGAAAGGTGTTTTCCTGTTCACCTTTGCTTTCGATCATTTTTGAGTCTCGAGTTTGAGGTTCGTTGTTGTTCAATGCACACATATAGTGTTGTCTTTCCCCTCTTCTTGGTTATTTGATGTCACCACCTAGGTGATTTGAGTTTTACACATGTTAGGGGCATGGATGCCGAATGGATTGGTTCGAGTTTTAAAACATTTTTCTTAAAAACTATTAAATCCTTGGGATTCATCTTTTTATAACTTTTATTCTCGGACATTCGCTTTTGGTTTCCTTGTTCGGGTGTTTTTCCTAAACACTTGTGGTGTTCTTAACCTTGACGTTGTTGTCTCGGTTATCTATTGGTTTAGTATTGAGACTTTTTTTCCCTTGCTTTGGTTCCTTGACTTTTATGGGGTTGTTATGAGAGTAGTGTTCAGGTACTCTCCGAGATTCGGCCGTTTAGCGTTCCTTATCCATAGTAAGAGTGTTGGTGATTTATTAACCTTGTTGGAGATAACATTGAGGTTTTTATATGGTGATATGATGAGGTGATTCCATCCTTAAGGTATAGATCTTCTCTAGGAATGGGATGATGTTTCTTATATATATATATATATTGTAAATATATATATAAATGATGATTGTGTTAATACGTAAGGACGTGAGTGTTTTTCCTCATGTGTTCTCGGGGAGTGAGTTATGCATATTCCTTGGTACTAGTTGTGGATTTTGAACCCTGTGGATATTAGAGGTGAGTGTGATTCCCTCTGTTTGGATCTTTTGGTTAGCGTTGTGAGCGCTTGATGATTTGTTAGATTGGACATGAGTGTCATGTATCTAGAGTACGTAGTGAGAGTAGTGTAGACTACCAGTGTTGGTACTTGGGGTACGAGTCTTAGTTGTACCTTGTAGACTCATGTTGTGTACTTATATATATATACATATATATTCCCGATGTATATATACTTATTTACGGTAGTATATGGGTACGTGCCTTGTGGTTGCATAGCGGGGATTTGTTGGGCTATATATCGTGCTAGATAGTTTAGTATTACCTAAACAGTCAGAGGATGTGGTAGTTAGGATATCATTTCTTCCACTGAGCTTATTTGCTCACAGGGGTATTTCATCGCCCCCTGGTATTCCCACGCCAGGTTGTAGGAAATGTTGCGACTACGGGCAGTATGCGGTGCTACTGTAGTTTTCTTTTGTTTTCCTTGTTATAGGTTTTGGAGTTGCACAGGGTGATGCGGTTACGGTTGCAGCACGACTTGTTTGGGGACGATAGTTATCTGCTGTCAGTTTCTTTACCCATTTTGTATAGGATTGTCATGTTTTTCTCTTGGGAGCCAGTCTGTTGGCATATCCCTATTGATGTATCTTTTATTTCCTGTATTTATTATTTCAGGATGTCATTGTATCTATTCTGCACGGCCATGTGCTCTTCTGTATTCTTATTCGAGCATTTGTGGCTCTGTTGATTATAGAGGGTTGTGTAGGGGTTGGTGGTTTCTTTCCACTACCTCGGCCCTAGTAGGATTGATGAATGTTGGGCCTGTGAGCCATTGATATTATCGAACTGTTATTGGCAGGTTATTCTGTTGTGGTTGGGTGTCAGGATGTTCCATTTACAAATGAAACTCTGCCGGATTTTTGTTAGATTCCGCTGCTTTATTCTATCATTTATTTGGGTATGAAATATACCATTTTTATCATTATTCCATACGTTTTCATGGTTAATGATATCTTAGTTGGTCGCTCATTGTAAGGATCACATCCTGGATTCCTTGGATGTCCCGGTTTGGGAGTCTTAGGGAATTTATGAGCGTGTCAGTTTGGTATCAGAGGATACTATTGAGTTTCTATTATTCGATTAGGCATGGAGTATATTTTTCATTGTTATTCCATGTATTTCCTTGTTATTGTTGACTCTAGTGGTCGTTTGACTGACGTCATCCTTTGAAAATTTGCTGATTCTCTGGATTAGAGTTTCGGGAATTTTAGGAGCGTGACAATATCATCCATCTTTGCTCTGAGATCCTGGATCTGCTGGTCAACGTGAGTGACTTCCTCCGTCTTCTCATCAACACAAACCGTCATGTTTCTTGAAGGCGAGAATTTTGGGGAGGTGTAAGGAGTAGAACTCTGCGTCGATCTCTAATCTGAATTTGTTTTACCTCTAGATCATTCCTTTGGAGATCACCATCTCTCCCTTCTACATTTTCGACCCGGTCATCTGGGTTAAGGGGATTATGGTGTCTATCCGGCATAATGTTGTGAGGAGGTGGGCAGGTAGGGGGAGCCAACCGCTGCAGAATCATCTCATTTTGTTGGATCAACTGTCAAATCCTTGATGCAAGGCCTGGACCTGTCGTTCCAATGTTATAACACGCTCATAATCGTTTGGGTTGCCTGGGTGTTCCCTAGACACTTCCTTTTGACCAGAGCCCTACGCTGATGGTTCCTCACCGGTAGCCAAACCATATCGTAGCACCACCATGATTCCTTAGGCAACCAGATGGTTCCCGCAGACGACACCAATTGATGAAGGGTATTTTTGCACAATCTGGAACGACGCCATACCCTTCAAAATAAAGCAAAGCACTTGGTGACACCGGTGTGGTGCCGGCCAAAGACCCTTTGACAATCAAGTTAGTATTTGGCAAATCCATACTCAGAGTAAATGACTTAGGAGTTGAAGTGTATTTTTTTCGTCGTACCTTTTCCTTGGCTGGCCACATATTTATAATGGTCTTCCATTTAATAGTCGTGATAGTTGATCCGTGAAAATATTAACCAAGTTGCTCCTAGAAATCTCAACAGAAAATTCAAACTCCAACAACCCTATGCTAGGTCAAACACTGAAGACTCCCCTGGTGAACATGGGTGGTCAAACTCTAATCAATTATTCTCTATCAGAACATTTATTTGGTATTAATAAATCAAAACAATCTCAAAGTACAGTGGTGAACTTTGTGTTGAACGAAGGACTCTTAAAAACAAGCAGGATTTATCACACACTTTTTTCTTTAATTTATACAAGTGTTCCATAGACTGCACATTAATGGCCATATGCAGTATCTTGATTTTGTGAGTGCAGTATGAACGGTCCAATATTCCCTAGAGAGCAGCCCGAATTTCACACTCATATAGGCAAGTTATCTTGGTGATCCCGCAATCTATCACGGTACAACCACAAAATAAAAATGTTTGACTTGTTAAAAGTGAAATACTCATCCTCTTTTACATTACAAGTACAAACACTAGATTATAGAATTGGGAGCACTAAATTTTTTTAAGCATTCTAGTGTCTCATCATATTCACTTATTTGACTTGTTATTACCACATTGAACCTAGTCTATAATTTCAAGACTTAGGTTGGGTTGTCATAAAAAGGTGATTAAACTATCTTAAACCATAGTCCCATTATTTTAAATTTTCAACAATCATGTGTACTCGAGTAACATTTCATAAATCAACGTTGTCATCATTATAAATATACTACTTATTGTGTTAAACAACGTAATCTCACTATCACCATATATGATTACAGTTTGGGTTGACTCCTTTCACATATGAGTAATTTCACATCACTTTCATTTGTTACATTCACATATGTAGCAAAGTTTGATTCTCCCGACCTAAAATGCAGAAATAAGACAATGATTCTTATAGCATTGATACTTATCTTGTTCTCTTCAATTTATTTATTATAATTGAGAATCTTCCTCAATTTGAAAATCACATTGAAGAGGCATAAGGGAATAACCTTATTTTACTTCATCTCATATTCGGTATGAAGAAAGTAACCGAACAATAATTACTTCAAATTGAAAATTTAGAAAAACACAATACCATGATGGTCAATTGAATTATAGAGGTTTGTATCAAACCATGTATCAATATCTTAACCGAGGTGTATTTTGGTTTAAATCCAAGTGACATGTCTGTTCATAATTAATCATCCAAAAAACTTGACTCTCGGGTTGTATGCGGGTTAAGCTAAAATACCCACAATCGCATAATGTACAATTTAACTCATACGATCAATTGCATCCAACATATTCATGTATTAGTAACAGTAGTAATATGTTTACCATTATTAACATCACACCTCTTCATGAAAATAGAGGGGAGATTGTTGGAAATATTTTCAAATTAATTTGGTATCTTTAAAGTTAAAAGGGGTTGGTTGAAGAAAGACACAACTCTTTTGAATGGATCCGGATCCTCTCCATTCAACTTCTTACTACTAGTCACCAGTTGTCTAGGTGGCGGCTTAGGTGGCAAAAAAGTGGTCCCCAAATGAACCCCAGCTGGTTGACCCCAAAATAAAAAAAATAAAAAAGATCTATATATACACAACAGTGTTCCCCCCCCCCCCCCCCCCCCCCCCCCCCCCCAAACTTTGGCACTGTGCATATCTTTCCCCCCAAAATCTCCCACCCAATCAGATCTTAATGGAAATGAAGTTAAGGGATAGATTGGTAAATACACAATAAGTCAAACTTAATAATCAGTATAATTCAATTTTTTGTTTGGGAGTTTCATTATTGAACACGCAGAGAGAGCCCAAATCCTTGAAAAATTCCCAAATCGCTCCTTAATCTCCCACACCTTTCTCTCAGGTACGAAGCATAAATAGATTATCTATTCATGGTTTAGTTATGTATTTTAGTGTAGTCTGCTGTTTCACCTTTGCCTCATATAATTAATTTGTAAAGTTTATGGTTATAGGAAGTATGTATATCTTTGGGTTGTCCTTATTAGTGTAATTTTTTTCCCTTTTCCTCACTTATATTTCTTGCATCTTGTTACCTTAGCCTGAATGTCCAGTTGTGTGAATATATTTGTTACCTTTGCTTCAATGGAATCGATTTGTAGGTCGGTTAATATACGTGATTTATGTAGAATTTAATATATGATTGTTCTAGTCTGTATTTATTTGCATGTGATGCATAACTATTTAAGAACTTGGAGAAAATTAAAATGAGAAGGAAAAGTGAGTATCACGTTGATAGGAAATTATGGTGGATTTTCTGGTTTACTAATTTTTTTACGAAAAGAAATGTATATAAGAAGTTTGAAATTTTATATGTGAAACGAAAATGTACACATCAATAGGAATTTAAGTTATGTGTAGAGCCGACCTGTCATATAATTTTTTTTGTCAATATTATATATATATATTGAAAGGATAATATATATATATATATATTTGTCAATAACTTTAGATCATTTCAATAACCTTTTATAAATTATAATTTCAGCTCCCCCATGTATACCATTTTTTTTAATCTACTTCATCTTATCACCTCTGAATAGATATGCGTTCATGGTGCGAATCCCTAATAATTGATACGTACATATGGGATTATATATTTTTTAACCGTAGAGGGAAGGAAATTGTGATTTGATATGGTAAATTTCAATTATGATACTGACTATGTGGTTGTGCGAATAGAGAAATACAAATCCTAATAAATCCCTCTCATAAATGTTTTTCGATCCCTCTCACAAATATTTTCTATTTCCAAAGATATAGAAATATTTTTTTAGTTCATAAGAGGGGTGTTTGGGATTTTATCCCGACTAATTCAAGAAAATTGTGTAAAGTTATCCCCACACACTGATTGAGTATAGATCGGATTATGTCCGCAATCGTGACTCTAAAAACGATATTACATCTAATGAGAATTCAATCTGAAACCCCATGCATCTTGAAGTACCAACCCCAAGCCTTCTCAATTGAGCCGACTCGTTCCATATATAATATAAGAATGTATTTGTCATAATGGGTGGGATTAAAATATTGTTTATTATGATTCATGACAAAATTGTTTGTATATTGTGATTTATGTGCAATGTTGTGTTCAAACAACATGTTTCTCTTGAAAGATTTTACAAAATTTACCCTTGTTCTTGAATTTGAAAAATATGGCATTCAAAGATCATGATAATGAATTAGAGACATGAAAATTTCACTTATGTATTGTTTGGGAGTACCAAAACAAAACTGTTTAATAATTAAATCTTTACACCACTAAAAAAGGGTTTATATACCGTGCTAATGTAAAATCCGATTGTTGTTTTTCTCAGTTGATTTATTTTTGGAGATGATTCATTTGTTCTGCTTTCTTATTTGCACGCATTTAACATGTATATTCGACCACATATATGAGGTGAGTTTGTACAATAATTGTTCTCTTTCTCATTTTGGAATGCAAGCAAGATTAGTCACAACAACTGTGCTATATTATTTGCATGAGGGTGGTGGATTATTTTGCATAAGCGTTGTTGTGAAATTTAGAGTAACCCAAAAGATAGATTAACCCAAATCAAATTTTACTCGCAAGTATACGAATCATAGTAGTAAAGAGTACAAGTATTGCGAGGTCATTCCCACGAGGATTGATTAAGACAAATTAAATCTAAAAACTACTATCTAACTAATTCAACAAATTATTGATGATTGTGAAAAAAATAATATAAATACAATAATACAAAAGGAATACCAAGGCTTTGATTCCACCACTAATCATCACAAATCCGATTTTCAATTGTAAACTCATTAAATATCCAATTAATTTCCACACATCTAAATAATAATTATTATTACGTTCATAGATGGTCTATCCGAGTTAGGGCATAGGTTCAACTCAATATTTTATTATCTTGGCCAAAAATAATAAATAAATCATTGAAAGAAAATATAAATCACAATTATCTATCCATGGTCAGGCATAAACAATTATAATTTATTATCTTCTTCTTAAATTGCCAAGTAGATTACATGTTCGTGGTCAGACACAAGTAACCTATATGCTAGGAATGAAATACGTTCAATTTTAGTCTCAATTAAAGCACATAAAATCGAAAGCATTAACATATATATAATAATAAGAAGAAGAACTCATTAACCAAAATATTCAATAATGTCTACAATTGAAAACTATAATATTGAACATGACTAGGGTTTCCTCTCGGCCTTGACCGAGCGAATTAACTATACAAGAAAAATAAAACAAGAACGACCAAACCCGAAATCGTAAGTGGAAGACATCTTGGATTTCTTCGTTGATCGCACAGGTCTTCCCCTTCTGTTTCTTGGCCGTCCATGCTCCTTTGTGCATCCATATATGCCCTATTTATAGGGGTCCTCAAGGTTTCATCTAGGAAAGTAAATAAGAGAATACAATATTCCCATATTTGTTTTCCTAATTGGTGATATCTTGCAGCCCACTTTTGACCAATTTGGAGAGTAAATTTGGAAGATATTGGTGAGATACTCTTTTCTTGTTAATCAAGTCTTCTTCCCACAACCCTTGATTTCATTCCATTCTGATCGTTCCTTCAAAATCTGTGATTATATTACCAAGCTGATGCTGATTTTCGCACAAAATAGTATGACAGATTTAAAATGTCTTTTTCGCCATCTAAACTTCAGAATTAGGGTTTCTATGTGAAATACCAATATCCTTTAAATTGAATCAGATTTCTGGGAACACTGGGCTCACACAAATCCGAACAACGGGCTGAAATATATGGCCCAAATACTAAGACGTGGTTTAAACAGATTTTGGGTTTGTTTAGATGAATTTAACCCATTTGTACCAGAAATCACCAATAACCTATAAAAATATAAAAACACAAATATTAATTAAAATAATTTAAAATAAATGACTAAAAAATATATTTTTGGAGGTTAATCGTGTATGAATTATGCATTTATCAAGCGTTGATTATAAGATTATCATGTTACTTGTTATCAAGTGTTGAAATAATTATAAAATAACAAAGCCAAAACAGTTTCAAGATGGTATTGAGAAGTTTGAAAATTGAGAAGTTGGAGAAAACTAAAACGTGTATCGTATATCATATTTGAAGTGTTTAGTTGGAAAAACATGAAAGTGAATTTTGTTGAAATATAGTTATTCGGTTATTGTGCAAGTTGATGAAATGAATCTATATATGTTTCAACTTGTTGTGGGAGGATTTAATATCTTTAGTAGTAATCTTGAAACTATTAACATTTTCAGTAGTGATCTTGAAACTATTATAAACAGAGATTAATTCGTTTCAACTAACAATTTTTTTTTTCTTTTTCATAACATGTTTTCATTCCATACTATTGTCTAGAAAAATACATTACTAGAAACATGATTAGTATAGACAAACAAAAATGTCAAACCTAATCTCATAAATCCTAAAAATAACTAAAATGTCAAACCTAATCTCATAAATCCTAAAAAAAAACTAGGAGTTGCTTCTTCTCCCCAAACCTATTAGGATTTTAAAAATGACAATCCACAAGTTGTCTACGTGGTGGCTTAGGTGACAAAAAAGTGGTCAACAGTTGTTTGACCACAAAATAAAAAAATTAAAAAAGATATATATATACACAATAGTGTTCCCCCCAAAACTTTTACACTGTGCATATCTTCACCCCAAAAGCTCCCGCCCAAACACCTTAATGAATTAAAATGACAGAATGGTAAATTCACAATAATTAAACTTATTATCAGTATAATTTCAATTGTGCATATCTTCCTCAGGACTTTTCATTATTGCAATTAAGGGTATTTCATCACAAAGCTCGTGGATACCATTTCCAAATCGCTCTTCAATCAAGGGGATTTCATCACAAAGCTCGTCGAAACCCTAAAAAATCTCCAAATCACTTTTTAATCTCCCAAACCCTTATATGAGGTATGAAAATTATATTTCTTTCATTCTTTATTCATATTTTGGTTATAGTTTAGTCTAATGTTTCACCTTTGCCTCATTTAATTAATTTGTAAAGTCCATTGTTATAGGAAGTATGTATATCTTTGGGTTGTCCTTGTTAGTGTTATTTTTTCCATTTTCCTCACTTATACTTCTTGCATCTTGTTACCTTAGCCTGAATGTACGGTTGTGTGAATATATTTGTTACCTTTGCCTCAACGAAATCGATCTTCTAGGTCAGTTAATATATGTGATTGTTCTAGTTTGTATTTATTTGCATATGATACATATCTATTTGGTATTTATTACTGCAAAATCATATATTAGTATAGATTTTGGAGTTATTGGTTAAATATAAAGGAAAATGAATGAACTCTCAAAGTAGAGATATTGACCCTATTGATCTCACTTTGAATCAGTAGGAGTTGCCAAAACATATGCAAATAAGTTATCACTTTTTGGTTAGGCTCCATCCCATTCGGATTATACTTGGGTTGAGAGGTTTATAACCAAAATTTTGTACTATTATTAATAAATTATAATGTTAGTGCCTTTTCAATTTAATTTTAGTGTTCTATTTTTTCAACTTTGTTTAGTCCATATTTGTAACACCCCATTTTATTTTCCCAATTTTCTGGAATTATTTTTCGATTTAATTTCGGTTGTGACATCACTTGTTCATGACGTCATGGTTATTCTTGGTATCTCACGTGTAAATTTTTAGCGTTTATGTCTTGATACGACGGGATGACGCGACCATTGACTTGTTGACTACTTCATGGATTGTCATTGGCGATTATGAGAATGGACGGTGAGTTTAATGTTTCGAACTGGTGAAACGTTGACGTGAGTTCTGGATTCGACATCACGACTTTGCGATTGTCTCTTTGGTGACTTCGGAGAGTTTCTTTCGTGATTACGTTACTTGAGCTGATGTTTTATGTTTCGGACGTGGCTAGAGGTTTACTTGGGCTTTAGTGCCGATTACATGGATTCATTTAGACGCTCGACGTTTGGTGTTTCGACTGGGCGGCGACATGCTTAGTATGTCCGATGTTTAAGGCTCCGACGCTGTTGTGCGAGTTCGGCATTTAGTGCGTTAGGAGTTCGACGTTTTGTTTTCCCTTGTAATGGGATTAGTTATGTTTCATTTGATTGACGTGCCTCGTTTAGTTGACGTGCTTAGGAGTATTTGTATTCTCCTTTGTCGTTTTCTTTGTTTGTATTTACGCGATATAATTGGGACGTTATCATTTAGCATCTTGTCAGGCTCAGGATGTGCTAGGTGACGTGTGGAGTTATAGTTTTCTTTCGTATTTGGTTTAGTACAGGCCTTGTTTGACTGATGTACTTAGTGTTTGTATGTACGTGTTTTGTTTGCTTGGTGTGCTTATTTCTTAGTGTTTCTAATTGCTCCTATGTGTTGATGTGGTTGTACTTGATTATTGTTTTGGGTTTTTTCTGTGCCCTAGTTATTAGTAGTATTCGATGGGTCTTGTACGTGCCTGGTGTTCTGGTAGTTGGATTCTGTATCTTGAATTATTTATCCTCGTTGGTATTATTTATCGGACGACCCGTAGATTTTCCGGGTATGCGTGTCATCGTTTAGGGATTTTTTTATAATTTGCCCTTTATTATTATTTATTATTAATTGAGGCTAAATGATTTCTTTTCGCTTTTCGCACTTGAGGTGGCGGGTTCTGAATTGTCATTAGCAGGGATTTTCGATTATTAATCTAGCGGACCGAGAATTTGGATAGATGGACTGAGACCAATCTTTTGGCGGAGTCGAATTCAGAATTGTTCTGTGTTCCGACGGTTATGTTTTGTGTTTATTTTGACTTATATTATTTATTAGCTATCCGTAGAATTTTCAAGTTCGCGTGATATTAATTGCGGGTCGATCGGTTATTTATTTCAGATTATATATATATATGAGTTTCATACCCCAGATTATTTATTTCAGTTATATTATTTATTGGGCGACTCGTTTATATTTACGGGCTCGTGTGATTTTATTTGGGGGTTCCCGGTACATTATCGGGATTTATTATACCTATATTATTAATTGGGGAAAATATATATATATATATATATATATATATATATAAATATATGTGTGTGTGTGTGGGGGGGGGGGTATTTATATGTATATATAAAATTAATGGAAAATATATATATGTATATGCATTTTTGGTATTTGAGAGACCACAGATCAACCAATCTTCATCACGCACGCAGTAGACCAACTCTTCTACTTTGTTCGTCATCTTCGATCCATTCCTTCACACTTGATCATCTTCTTCACTACGGACAGAGAGAGAGAGAATGGCTGGTTCGATTAGATAGAGAAGGCTGGTTCACGACGAGAGAGAGAAGAGGCGTGCAGTTGGTGAGCTGGGCTGTTCGTCGGTTGAGGAGAGCTCCGACGACGGCTGAGGGAGAAGCGGCGAGCGCCGACGTACGCAGGTGAAACTGATGTTCGGAGGTTGGTCGTAGCAACAGGCCGCGCGTGGCAGAGGCGTCATGCATAGTAGCGGCGATAGTGCAGGTTCGGCCAGAACTTTGACCGACGATTTGGACGGCTTTCCGTTGTCGGTTTGGGCCGATTTTTGGTGAGTAGCTTCGTCTCTATGTAATGTTCATCATACTTTAATTTTGTAATTTTATGTTGAGCGGTTTGTCGGGAAATCGCGTTTATACGTTATGATTTTCGTTTGGGTTATTTTAGATTTACCCAAAATTATTAACCTATTGCTAATGGTCTTCATATTTATCGTATAGGTCGTCGAGACGGACGTTTCGGTATATTCGAAATAATTTTCGGATGACTTTGGTCTGCATGCTCTATATTCGGGCGCCGACACTGTTCACAGCGGGACAAATTGGGACTGTTTGTAAGCGTATTAATAGGTGGGAATTTACATATATATATATTCTTATATATATACATATCTGACACTCATTAATAGTGCGTAAAAAATATTAATATATCTCCGTTGTTTGTTTATGGGTAAATAAAAATGTTTAATTAAATTCCTAGTGATAGACGGAAAATTAGGAATTTTATAAAATTTATAAAGTACCCATAAATGGATTAAAGGATGTCGGAATTGGGATTTCTTGTGGATAAATTAAATGAATTATTTCTCGAAAAATTTAAAATAATTATAAACCTATTTAAATTAAATTGATTTAGGCGGTTTAGTACCCCTTGAGTTCGAAATAGGTTTATAGAAGGTATATGTGGACGTAGATCCGGTTAATTGATTTTCCCCTATTATTTCTATTTTAATTGAAATTAAAAATATGTTAGGGGATCCACGAGAATGAGGGACGTCAGAAACTTAGACCTTATTTCAGTTCCCTTGTTGTTGATTTTTTCGTAAATTATAAAGAAATTGGATTACGAATTTAAATTGTCTAATTGTCCCTGATGTGGACTAATTTGAAAATAATCATTGGAAATTAAATCAAAATCATGCTAGCATATAAAAGTTATAAAGATTGGGTAATTGAGTACCCGGATATTTCTGTGATAAATGGAAATTGATTTACTGTATAATTTAAATTGTGAAGCATGCTTTGTATGAGAATGATTGAATATTTATGCTATATCATTGATCATTGGGTCCATGTGGAGGCATTTTGCATTTATGTCACCGTGGTTTACATACATTGATTCGGTGTTGGTTGCATGCCTCATTTATACCATTTGTGATTATGGACCGTTTGGGTAGTCGCAACAACTGGCCAATATAGGAGTCTCCCGAGGCATGTGGAATAGTAATCCACTTAATAGGGGGCGTGCGAGGACTGTTATTCCGAGCACTAGTTTATTATACTTATGATTTGACAACCTTATATTCCCATTTGCTTTAGCGGTTAGGGCTTCCATTGGTGTATACATTGAGTGTTTATGTTGATATGATATGATTAGCGGTTAGGGCTTGCATTGACATTGACATTGGCGTTGGCACCAGTATTGGCATTGCATTGACGTACACATTGAGTGTTTGGTTGCAATATGATTACTGTTGAGATTATTTGTTATTGCTTATTGATATTGAGTAGGTTATGTCTGAATTTTATTTTGAGATTTGTATGATTCTCTTGGGCGCTAGGGCGCGGTGTTTGTGATTGATATTTTAACCGTGGTTAAATTACAATGAAAATTGTGAGCTTCCTAGTGTAAAAGAAACAGTGAAAACTTATAATTTAAAAAGGTAAAAAGTGAAAAGGGGATTATTAAGAAGCCACGGTTGACGATTATCTTTGGTATTTTTGGAAAGACTAAGTGAAAGTGACCTTGGAGCGTAAGGGTTCCCCATATGTTAGGCTATAGTTGAGCTGGGTAACAATATATTGAGATTTAGTTGAAATTGTAATCTTGGCCACATAGGCCTTTGTGATTGGTGATTAGTATTATCACAGGATGATTGATAGACCTCTCCGGTAGTGTGGAGTATTGGTTGAGTAAGGGTTGAATAAAGCTTATTAGTTTGACTCTATTCCCTTGAGCATTGGTCTGTATATGAGGTTATGGAGTGGTCGGTACACTACTCTTGTTGATATATAAGAATGGTTGATTTGAGGTCTAACCGGGTATGATAGGTTATCATTCTTCCTTTTCTATGGACTAGAGTTGTTTTAACTCTACATATTATTCAGCACCACCTCAGTAGTTAAATGTTGGACTATCCTGTGTCTTAAGGATCCATTGAATGTAACTTGAGGTGCCCATAATGGTTTGAGTTGTCATACTCCCGAGTGGACGTTTGATAGTAATTCTAAGACAGACTGACAATGTTTGAGACTAAATGACTCTGGTACCCCTTTTTTGTGCCTCAGTAGCAGTATGAATTGGATATTGACTTGAGATTGTTGAATCTGATCTAATGATAGAGTTTGTCCACTTAGGTTACTTTCAAGGAATAGATGGTAGCAGTGTGAACCTACCACATGACCACTAGTTGATTTTATATATTCTTTTTACAATAGGAGGTCTTGGAAAAAAGATCTTTTAAGTGAACGGATTATTTCACTGGTTATTGTGGATAAGATGACAGGTTTGAGGTTAGAATTATGAGAGTGAGAATTGATAAGTGCCAAATATTATATATTTAAACCCCATAATTTACATCTTTTAGTTCTATAGTGATATCTTTTATTCAAGTTTTATGATATTTTTGTGTTTATCTTATTTTCTAGGTTTTCATGAAGAATTCAATCAATTCCATGCAAATTGGGTCATCAACTATGCATGAAATATATTCATCCTGACCACCCTTTACTTAAATGCCTATAAATAATTCTGTGTTTTTATTCTGGAAATGAAATTGGTACCATTGGAAAGTTGATTCAGAGACCTTCAATTTGAGCACAAGAATGACCTTATTTCGATTTGAAATGAAGGTGTTATGGCAGTTGCAAGTCAACTTCAAAACTGCAGAATTGTGCAGAAATCAATGCGGGTTCGGGTTTACCAAAGGGTGATGTGAATTTTACATTTTCTTGAAGATTTACCACATTCATTAGATTATGATTTTACAAGAGTAAATCTGATCCATGTCAAGAAACAAAGGCACATGTGAAAAGAAGATTGGAAAGTAATGAATATTCAAACAAAAAAAAATCCAATTTCTCTTTTCTGGTTGTCATTTGATTCCATATTTTCCCTATAAATAGAGGTATTCTTTCATTTGTAAGAGAGGAAGAATAGGAGTGAAGAGAAACATAGTGATTTATATATTTGTAATGGAAGAGTAATTCTCTAGCTAAGGCTAGGGAATGGATTTAAAATGAAGAACCAAGTGTTTGCATATCCAAGTATTTAATGCTTCAAGGTTAGTATTATTGATAATATATGAATCTAATAATTTTTATTCAATGATTATTTGCCTCTTTATGCCATGTATATTGAGTTCTTTGAATCAATGAATACACTTGGGTAATTACATCTAAGATTCATTATGCCATACAATGATATAAGTAATGCTCAATCCACTTTATGTGGTGTTCTTGATTTCTTATGATCTTACATAGGTATAATGAATACTTTGAATATAATTACATCTTTATAGTTCACAATTCTTATGATTCATATGTAATTAATAATACTACTTATTTAATGGGATTTACTAGATCATTAGTATGTTTATTATTATTGCTAATATAGGCATGATTTGTAGAGTTGCTTCATTAGCGATCACTTTCTTGCCATAACATTTGTAATGAACATATAATGTTTCTATTAGTTAACCTATATAATTCATTTAGTATGTTAATTATTTATTGTTTATAGACATGATTTGGAGAGTTGCGTTGTTAGTATGGATTATCCTACCAAGCAAGCCCTTTCTTGCCATGCAAATATAATTAACATATGATGATTGTATTGGTTAATTTTTATTACTTATTTGGATATGTGGTACACTTGGTTTCGACATTGTAAAGGAATTCTCAATGCCTTAGTATTTAATTTAATTCAAGACAACAATCAAAATCAATCAATCAAATCAATTCAAGGACAAAAATAAAATTCATTTTTCATACATCTTTCTAACTCTCCCTGAGGTTCGACACTTGGACTCACCAAGACTATATTATAACTTGACTACCTATACTTGGGTATTGTAACGTGGAACACATTTCTAGACACGTCAAGTTTTTGGCGCCGCTGCCGGGGAGACGGCGAAAGAAGAAATTTCAGTTTTGTAATAAATTTATTTTATTTTATTTTTTTCATTTTGTTTATGATTGTTTAGACACGAAATTCTGTAGGACGTGTTGAAAGAAATCTTGTAGTGGGTACATCTTTTTGTAATCCTTTGTATTCAGGATCATCGTGTTCAATGGAGAACGATCAAAATGTGCATGGAGATAATGAAGAACATCAAATCCCAAGAGGAATGGAAGTTCCTCCCGGTCCTCATGTCCGAACTATGAGGGATTATCTCCAACCACCGCGAAACACTGCACCATCATGTATTATTCTTCCTCTTCATGCCAATACTTTTTCCTTCAAGCCAGGTATGATTCAATTATTACCTAGCTTTCATGGTATGGAATCTGAAAACCCTTATCTTCATCTAAAAGAATTCGAAGAGGTATGTTCTACTTTCCGAGATCAGGGGACTACTAAAGAAGTTGTAAGGCTTAAATTGTTTCCTTTTTCTTTAAAAGACAAAGGCAAAATTTGGTTAAATGCACAAAGGCCTCGCTCCATTAGATCATGGCAAGACTTACAAGCGGAACTTTTGAAAAAGTTTTTTCCGGTTCATAGAACCAATGCTTCGAGACGACAAATTTCAAAATTTTCTCCCAAAAATAATGAAACTTTTTATGAATGTTGGGAGCGTTTCAAAGAACTTTTAAATGCTTGTCCACATCATGGGTATGAGAATTGGAGTATAGTGAGTTTCTTTTATGAATCTCTACCGGCTCATATGCGCCAATTTGTCGAAACCATGTGTAATGGAGACTTTTTAAACAAAGATCCCGAGGAAGCCTTTTTGTTTTTTGACCAAATAGCCGAAAGTGCCCAAACTTGGGACACCTGTCATCTTGATGAAAGAACTAAACTTCCGGGAAGGGGTGAAATTTATCATTTAAAAAGTGATGATGATTTAGGAGCAAGAGTAATGCATTTAACTAAGAAATTGGAAGCCTTAGAGTCCAAAAATGTGAATGGGGTTAATGCAATAGGAGAAGTAGTGTGTGGAATTTGTGATGAACTTGGACATTTGACAAATGAATGTCCGACAATCCCTGCATTTAAGGAAGTCCTTAATGTTCCGGTCGAAGTCAATGCTTTCAATACTTTAAAAAAACCACAGAATTCTCCTTACTCTAAGACTTACAATAGAGAATGGCAGAATCACCCCAACTTTAGTTGGAGTAATTCTAATTTTCAACAAAGTCAACCCCAACCAAGGCCATAAGCTCCTTATGTTCCACCTCCCAAAAGAGATTTGGAAGATATTCTTGCACAATTCATTCAAAAAAATGATCAAAAGTTTGACCAAATTGTGCAGTGTACCAACCAATTCATGCAACACATGCAAAAGACTGACCGAGCCATTGATGATATAAGGTCTCACATATCAAAATTAACTCCCATTCTTTCACCTCAAGAAAAAGGTAAATTTCCTGCCCAACCTCTTCCTAATCCACAAGGCCAATTTATGGTCCAAAGTGGAGAACCTTCCCAAGTCAACATGGAACATGCCAAGTCAATCTCTATCTTAAGAAGTGGAAAGGTGGTTGATAAAACTATTTCAAAGGCCCAAAAGCCCGAGGAATTGGAACCTTCAAAGGAAGCTGGGAAAAAGAGCAAGAATGAGCAAGAAAATGAGGAAATTGAAAAAATCAAAAATAGTGTCACTGTTCCATTCCCACAAAGATTAAATCAATCTTTGTCGGTAAGTTCCAATGCTGAAATTCTTGAAGTCTTTAAGCAAGTAAAAGTCAACATTCCATTGCTTGATGCTATCAAGCAAATCCCTTCTTATGCGAAATTTTAAAAAGACATGTGCACAACGAAGAGGAAGATGAATGTAAGAAAAAAGACTTTTATGACTGAACAAGTAAGTTCCATTTTACAAAATAAGAGACCTTTAAAATTCAAAGATCCTGGTTGTCCCACAATCTCTTGTATCATCGGGAATTGTCATATAAAAAGACCGTTGCGTGATCTTGGAGCAAGTGTAAACTTACTTCCATTTTTGGTATACGAACAATTGGGTTTGGGGGAACTTAAGGCAACTAATGTGACATTACAACTAGCCGACCATTCAGTGAAAGTCCCTAGAGGAGTTGTGGAAGATATTCTTGTTCAGGTGGATAAATTTTATTTTCCTGTGGATTTCATTGTGCTCGACACCTAACTAGTGTCCAACTCCTCGAGTCAAATTCCAGTGATTTTGGGAAGACCATTTCTTGCAACCTCAAATGATGTCATCAATTGCAAAAATGAAATTGTGAAATTAACTTTTGGGAATATAACTCTTGAACTTAATGTTTTCTCCTTAAGTAATCAACACAAGGAGTATAATGAGGAAGAAGTCGAAAGGGTTAAATTCATTGAAACAGTTGTGGAAGAATATTTTGAAAAGTCTTTTGTATTATATCCATTAAAAAAATGTTTAAATGAATCTAATACTTATTTACACAACATTGACTCATTACTCGATGATCCACAAGAACAGAATATTGCAATGGGGATACACATGGTACATGAAGATATTGTCATCACAAGAGAAGAGCAAAACTTGGAACTCAAGCCATTATCGAGTGACTCGAAGTATGCCTTTTTGGGAAGCAACAATACTTACCCCGTGGTAATTTCATCCAAACTCGATGGTAAGCAAGAGGTAAGATTGATTAAAATTCTTGAAATATATAAAAAGGCAATTGGGTGGACTTTAGCCGACCTCCAAGGTATAATCCCTTTGGTTTGTACACACAAAATTTATCTTGAGGAAGAGGCTAAAGCAACAAAGCAACCTCAAAGAAGATTAAATGCACATTTGCAAGAGGTTGTAAGAAATGAAGTTTTAAAATTACTTGATGCAAAAATCATCTACCCAATCTCAGATAGTAAATGGGTAAGTCCTACACAAGTAGTACCCAAGAAATCTGGATTAACTGTAGTAAGAAATGAGCATAATGAACTTATACCCCAAAGAGTCACTTCAGGGTGGCGAATGTGCATTGACTATAGGAAACTAAATTCTGTGACCCGGAAAGATCATTTTCCCTTGTCATTCCTAGATCAAATGCTTGAAATGGTAGCAGGTCATAGTTTTTACAGTTTCTTAGATGGCTACTCGGGGTATAATCAAATTGAAATTGATTTAGAGGATCAAGAAAAGACCACTTTCACATGTCCTTTTGGAACATTTGCATATAGAAGAATGCCCTTTGGTTTGTGCAATGCACCAACCACTTTTCAAAGGTGTATGCTTAGCATTTTTAGTGACATGGTGAACGTGATCTTGAAATTTTTATGGATGATTTTACTGTTTATGGATCCTCATTTGATAAATGTCTTACAAATCTTGAGAATGTCTTGTGCAGGTGTGTGGAGAAGAATTTAGTACTCAATTGGGAGAAATGTCACTTCATGATGACACGTGGAATTGTGTTGGGTCATATTATATCATCAGAAGGAATTGAGGTAGACAAAGCCAAAATTGATGTCATTACCAAATTGCCAATTCCAAAAACGGTAAAAGACATCCGATCATTTCTTGGGCATGCTGGTTTCTACAGGAGGTTTATTAAGGATTTTAGTCTTATTGCAAAACCCTTATAAAACCTTCTAGCCAAAGATACACCATTTGAGTGGAATGAAAAATGTGATAAAGCCTTTGTCAAACTCAAAGAAATGCTCACTACTACACCCATTATGCAATCACCGGATTGGAGCCTACCATTTGAACTAATGTGTGATGCCAGTGACTATGCTGTGGGGGCGGTACTTGGCCAAAGAAAGGAAAAGAAACCATGTGTTATATATTATGCAAGTAGAACGCTCAATGATGCTCAAATGAACTACACCACCACAGAAAAAGAGCTTCTTGCTATAGTATTTGCACTTGACAAATTCAGGTCATACCTAATTGGTTCCCCAATTGTTGTTTTCACCGATCATGCTGCACTTAAGTATCTTCTTACAAAGAAAGATTCTAAGCCAAGACTGTTAAGATGGATCCTTCTACTTCAAGAATTCAACATCCACATCAAAGACAAAAAGGGAGTAGAAAATGTGGTGGCAGACTATTTGTCCCGCCTTACTTTTAATGAATCTTTAGAACCCTGTCCTGTTAAAGATTAATTTCCATATGAGAATTTATTTTCTATTTCATCTTTACCTTGGTATGCTGATATTGTGAATTATCTTGTTTCAGGTAAGATGCCAATATCATGGTGTGCTTAAGATCGGAGGCGATTTGTCCAAGAAGCTAAAAGGTTCTACTGGGACGAACCATACCTTTACAAGTAGGCGCCGATCAAATCATTCGACGATGCATCCCAGATGAAGAAATTGAAAGTGTGATGTCTTTTTGTCATAATGAGGCTTGTGGATGTCATTTTTCTTCAAAGAAACTAACCGCAAAAATTCTTCAATGCGGACTTTATTGGCCTTCCATTTTCAGAGACACCCACAACTTTTGCAAAGCCTGCCCAAGATGTCAAATGCTAGGGGGAATTACAAGACGGAACATGATGCCATTGAACCCAATCTTAATCCTTTAGATATTTGACTGTTGGGGCATCGATTTCATGGGACCATTCTCATCCTCATCTGGTAATTTGTATATTTTACTTGCAATTGATTATGTTTCAAAATGGGTGGAAGCTAAAGCTTGCAAGGATAATACTCACAAAACTATCGTGAAATTCTTAAAAGAAAATATCCTTGCAAGGTTTGGCATTCCCAAAGCAATCATTAGTGATAGAGGGTTGCACTTTTGCAATCGTACAATTGAGAAACTCATGCAAAAATATGGTGTTACACACAAAGTTTCGACCGCCTACCATCCTCAAATAAATGGGCAAGCCGAATTGGCTAATAGGGAGATAAAACAAATTTTAGAAAAAACGGTAAATGCAAATCGTAAAGATTGGTCATTACGTTTAAATGATGCACTTTGGGCTTACCGTACTTCTTTTAAAACCAATCTTGGAATGTCTCCCTATCGGCTAGTTTATGGTAAGAGTTGTCATTTGCCTGTAGAATTAGAACATAAATCTTTTTGGGCAGCTAAAATAATGAACTTTGATTTTGTTAAGAGAGGTGAAAATCGAAAATTGCAACTCGAAGAACTGGAGGAATTAAGGAGGGATGCATATGACAATGCCAAGATATATAAGGAAAGGGCGAAAACATTTCATGAGAAAAAGATTTTGAGAATTGTTTTTTGAAATTGGGCAAAAAGTTCTTGTATATGATTCTCGTTTACATCTTTTTCCCGGAAAACTAAAATCAAAATGGAAAGGTCCCTTTTTAATCAAACATGTGTATCCATATGGCACCGTGGATGTGGAGGATCCAAGTAATGGCTTTGTTTTTAAAGTTAACGGACAACGATTGAAGTCATTATTTGAAATTCCAACTCTGGAAGAATCCATGTCTTTAGAAGACCCAACCTATGTGTAAAAACATTGGTTGTTCTTTAGAGTGTGTGTATATATATTGTTTTGTTTTGCAGATTTGTTTCCTCTTTTCTCATAACAGAATTGGTAAGATTTCAACCTTACATTCTCTTTATACATTGAGGACAATGTCCGTTTCAAGTTTGGGGGTAAGGTGATTATATTTTGTTTATATTTTGTTTTATTATTTTGGGTGATTATATTTAGTTTTTATTTTGTTTTCAATTTTTTTCAATTTGTGATGTTTTAAAAAAAAAAAAAAATTGAAAATTTTATTAAGTTCTTCATTCGAAATATTTGATTGAGGTCAAGTATAAGTTAATTTGTGGACATGTTATGACTAGGAAGATAGTTGTATACAATTACCCCACTCATGAGTACGTAATAGTTTGATTAAATTAATTTTTAAGATGTGGTCCACATGGGTGAAATTGAAACCGAGAAAGATAGTTTTGACCTATAACCACTTGTACATATTCTCTATGGGATGATTAATTTATTTTTGACTATGTAGTTGAAAAAATAGTTTTGTTTCAATGATAAGGGGAAAAATCTAAAAAAAAAAAAAATGAAAATGCAAAAAGTAGTTCTTCGATCTGAGTAACCGGCCCTTGGTATCACCAATATCATTGTTCGCGTAAAAAGGGGAGAAAAATAATGAGCATAAATCCCATGGAAGAAGCTTGGGCCCAGTTGGTTGGGATTAAAAAAATTCTCGCTGGAAAGTCCGGAGACTTAGAAAGACAAAAAGGGATAAAAATGCAAAAGTGATATTGAAGTTGTGTCATGGCAAAACTTGATCAATGAATTAGAAGAAGGGAGATTAGTCTACTATAGAGAATGTTCACAAAAACACGGAAAACTATGTGGATCGGCTGTAGAAATTAGCAAGTTTATTTCACCACTGTGGGGACTATTATTTTAAATTTAATTCATGAAAACTTTTATTTATGAGTGAATGGGGATAATTTGTATGCATTTTATTCTTACGACATCATACATTACATGATTAATGAGTATTTGATTTCATGAGCATACAAGAATGAAGAATAAAAAAAAAAACGAAAAAAAAAAAACAAACAATGTTTGTGGGTACCATTTCTGTTAAACCCTCACGAGACTTCACTCGTCCTACTAGGGATGCCTAGGGGTTTAAAAGACTTATCAGTTTTAATTTTACACTTTTTAATTTATGTTGGTATTACTAGGGACTAGTAATATGTAAGTTTGGGGGTGTTCATAAGTATCAAATATTATATATTTAAACCCCTTATGTAACGTCCGGTATTTTTACGAGTTAATTTAAAAATTTTATTTAAACAATTAAATGCTTATGTGCTTATGTGTTTAATTGTTTTAGCATGCCTTACATGTTTTACGTGTTATAAAAATTGTACGTAACATGTTGAATTTTCATTTCAAAATTAATGAAAATTATTGAAAACGATTTCGGGAAAGAAATGACCGAGGGGTAAATGAGTAATTTCACATTTTGAGCAATTAGTGGAAAATGTAGAAATTAGGGCATGAATGGCGTTTTAGTAATTAGGGAGGATGACAAGGGGTAAAAGGGTAATAAAGAGTCTTGATGGCACTCTTGTAATTAACCCTAACTTTGGATGAATTTGGTCATTTCCACCTTTCATGTGTTGTCTCATTCCTAGCCCTTGATCTCATTCTCCCATCTTTGTTTTAGACCCTTGGATCATAAGGCCTTGTTTGGTTGGCACTTAAATGGAATAATCCATTATTGTTGGTCATCCATTTGGCAAGACTTTTTCTCAACCATTGGATGGTTTGTTGATTTCCATCTTTTTTCTAAGCCCTTGGATGACAAGGCCTTGTTTGGCAAAATAATGGGTTTTGTGAGTTGTGCAATAAGTCTTCCACTTGGAAAGACTTATTTCTAGCCATTGGATTCATTCTTTTTTCCCCATCTTTATTATCAACCCTAGGATGGTGAGAAGGGTGAGTGGGAAATCTCTACACTTATGAGTTTCTCTCATTTGCAAGACTTCTCTCATTCACCACAAAGCTCTCTAGCTTATCTCATACGGTTCTTTCTCTTGCTCTCCCTCATTTCACTCATTCTTCTTCAAGTTGTAGAATTCTCTCTTCCTTATGATGAGAATTTGAAGGAGGTTTGTGCATGAAAGTTTATGTTGGTGCTCCAAGCTTCCTTTTGAGCCAAAGCTTGGTAAGTGATTTCTTCTCCTTTAGAATTTCTAGTTTCAAACCCTAGCTTCTATTATTGGATTCTTGTATTCAAAATTTGATTATGGAGTTGTCTATTTATAGCTCTTGTTTAGGACTCTATTGAAGCTTAGATACCGGTTGAATAGAGCTTATTGTTGGCCTTGGAGGAGGTTGGGTTGATTCGGCTAACTCTTGGAAACCTTACTTGTTCTAGGTGTTCTTGCTTGGATTTGAGGTAGGGGAAAAATGACTTGTCTTTGTTTTTATACGAGGGTGTGTGCGTCTATGTGTATATATGCCGTATATATGTATTAGAATTGGTCTTGATAGCTTAGCCTATGATTTAGGCCTTTGAGAACATGATATTGTGATATATATGCATGTTGTGTTTTATGGCTTATAAATATGAATTGTAAGCATGTATTGTGATGGCATAGGGTTGAGATCGAAGACCTTTATGCAATTTAGTTACACTATTTAGTGTCAAAAAGTGGGTGTTGGGTTGTACGAGATGTGTAAACCTATGTACGTAGTCTTGTGTCGAATCGTCGCAACAACTGGCCAGGTATAGGTGTCTCCCACCTCCGGACTAGTAATCTGGGAATTTGGGATATAGGGTTGGTTGCTGCCCCATCATGGTGGTAGGCGCCACTCTCGGATCTTCGTAGTATGGGAGTTGCTAGTGGGGCTCTCATGCGACCGTCTTCTTTGTTGAAGTGAGAAGTTTCAAAATCACTTGGGGAGAATCGGTGCGGTACTCGTTACTCATAGTATGAGTGAGTGCGTATTCGTTAACCCCGAATTGGGGCAAGCGCATATTATGGGGTGTGTTGAGTTATATTTATACTTGAACTATCCCATAAGTATGATTATGTTATTGATGTTGAAGCATGCTATAATTGTGGTAAATTATGTTATGAGCATGTTGGGGAAACTCATTTGTTGGGTTTGATGGGGTTCCGGATTGGCGTGAGAGCCATGTGGGATAAGAGACCGACCTAGGGTTAGTGGCATGAACCTTGGTTGGGTTGAACCACTCGGACTACCGAGATGGAGGCAATGACGCTTCCTCTACTGGGCTAGTGAGCTCACCCCACGCCTTATATATTTTTCAGGTGATGATCCCGTTGGGAGAGTTCTGTAGTCTCTCCGTGGACGTGTGGCTGTATGTCCGCCCTTTTGTGCATGAGACGGACCATACTTATTTTGTGGGACATTTAGTTGATAAACATGTATTTAAATGTTCTTTTTGTTCATGTAAGTTGAATTTGAAAAACTATTTTATTTTAACTCGGCTAGCATGTTAGCTGAGGTGTTATTCTCAATGTATATCCCTTGGAGCGCTATGCGTGGGGATTATATTCTTTTGGGGCATTTCGGTGCCGAAACGTGGAAATATGTAATTTTGAACAAACTCTATCATGTTTTGCCTTAGGGCGCTATAATGAAAATATGGAACTCTTTTATTTGGAATTTTGAGTGTGAAATGAATTAATTGTCTTGAAATGTGATTATAAGGTATTCGGCCGAAAACGGCGTTTTTCTAAGTTTTCAAACCAATCCTTTCGTTTTGGATGGAAAAACCCATTTTCGCCTACACCCGTAAACCCGACAAAAACTTTATGTTTTAAACTGATTTGAAGTTGTTTGAAAGAAATTTTAGAATTTAGAGTCGGTGGTTTATTCAAAACGGAGACCGGGGGCAAGACAGATGATTTTTACGAAAATTCAAGTAAAAGATTTCGAGGAAAATAATTGTTTCTTTCTAGTTCTTGAGTTTCGGAAATTGTTTTTGTAGCATCCTATTAGTGTTGAGGCTAATTCCTTTATCCTATAAGTGTTCATGATGGTGTAGAGATAAATTTTCCCCTCTGCAGACTTGGGTTGAGTTTTAAGGTAGCAGCCTAAGTCTTCACCTCCATTTACGCAAGCCTCTGACTGTTTTAGTCGACTTCTTGCTTGGTTTAGTCGACTAGAACCCTCCTTATAGTCGACTAGAGTTTTGGGTAGTTGACTAAATCCTCAAACCTTCATTTCCGCAAGCTCCTGATTGTTTTAGTCGACTATATTCTTGTTTCAGTGGACTAGATACTCCTTTGAGTCGACTAAGGGTTGTTTCAGTCGACTAAATGTACCTTGTAGTCGACTAAGGGCTGTTTCAGTCGACTAAATGCTCCTTCTAGTCGACTAAAGGTTCCTTCAGTCGACTACAGCTCGCGCACACTTCGACCACCGTTCAGTAATTCGGTAATATCTCGAGATACGGTTGTCGGATGAATGAGTTATTTAGCTTTTTAGAAAGCTGACTTCAAGCTCTTGCGTTTAGGATTTTGAATCGCCTCATTTGAGTCAGTTTTGAGTGAGAAATGGTCGACTGAAGTTGACGGTAGATTTTCGGAATTTGAAGTGCAGACCTGCTGCAGCGGCTTACGACGTCCGATGTTTGAAAATCCGTATTTTCTTCCTCGAACGTCGGAATGGACCCCCGTTTGTTTCTATGGGTTTTCCTACGTCAAAATTATCGGGATAAAATTTGAATGACCAGTTTAACCCTGAATTGACTGTTTTACCCTTAGTGAAAGAGTGGTACTTCAACTTTAGTTTTTGGGTCGGTGTTGTCTAACACCATTTTTGAAACTTCATACCTCCTTCCTCGTGGCTTCAAGTTAGGTCCCGTTTGTTCCTATGGCTTGTTCTAGGTCCAAAATTTGTGTTTGTAATTGGAACTTACCATTTCACCCTCCAAATGACCATTTTACCCTTGGTTGAACATAGGGTGTTCCGATGATTCGGTTAAGGTACTGATTGTTTCGGTTTACCTTCCTTCTGATCCCGTATGATCTATTTAACATCTTTGAGGTGTTTCGTGTCTATTTTACCTTTGTACGGGTAGTTGATGACTTAAAGGGATTTTATTTAATTTCTATTTCTTCCGCATTCACTGCCTTAGCTCTTAGGCTCGGGTTTTGGAGTCCTAGGAAATTGAAGGCGTGACACCTTAATTTACATCTTTTAGTTCTATAGTGATATCTTTTATTCAAGTTTTATGATATTTTTGTGTTTATCTTATTTTCTAGGTCTTCATGAAGAATTCAATCAATTCCATGCAAATTGGGTCATCAACTATGCATGAAATATATTCATCTTGACCACCCTTTACTTAAATGCCTATAAATAATTCTGTGTTTTGATTCTATAAATGGCATTGATACCATTGGAAATTTGATTCAGAGACCTTCAATTTGAGCACAAGAATGACCTTATTTCGATTTGAAATAAAGGCGTTATGGCAGCTGCAAGTCAGCTTCAAAACTGCAGAATTGTGCAGAAATCAATGCGGGTTCGGGTTTACCAAAGAGTGATGTGAATTTTACATTTTCTTGAAGATTTACCACATTCATTGGATTATGATTTTACAAGAGTAAATCTGATCCATATCAAGAAACAAAGGCACATGGAAGAAACAAAGGCACATGTGAAAAGAAGACAATGGGGTGGAACGTAATGAATATTCAAACAAAAAGAAATCTAATTTCTATTTTCTAGTTGTCATTTGATTCCATATTTTCCCTATAAATAGATGTAGTCTTTCATTTGTAAGAGAGGAAGAATAGGAGTGAAGAGAAACATAGTGATTTATATATTTGTAATGGAAGAGTAATTCTCTAGCTAAGGCTAGGGAATGAATTTAAAATGAAGAACCAAGTGTTTGCATATCCAAGTATTTAATGCTTCAAGGTTAGTATTATTGATAATATATGAATCTAATAATTTTTATTCAATGATTCTTTGCCTCTTTATGCCATGTATATTGAGTTCTTTGAATCAATGAATACACTTAGGTAATTACATGTAAGATTCATTATGCCATACAATGATATAAGTAATGTTCAACCCACTTTATGTGGTGTTCTTGATTTCTTATGATCTTACATAGATATAATGAATACTTTGAATGTAATTACATCTTTATAGTTCACAATTCTTATGATTCATATATAATTAATAATACTACTTATTTAATGGGATTTACTAGATCATTAGTATGTTTATTATTATTGCTAATATAGGCATGATTTGTAGAGTTGCTTCATTAGCGACCACTTTCTTGCCATAGCATTTATAATGAACATATAATGATTCTATTAGTTAACTTATATAATTCATTTAGTATGTTAATTATTTATTGCTTATAGGCATGATTTGGAGAGTTGCGTTGTTAGTATTGTTTATCCTACCAAGCGACCCCTTTCTTGCCATGCAAATATAATTAACATATGATGATTATATTGGTTAATTTTATTACTTATTTGGATATGTGGTACACTTGGTTTCGACATTGTAAAGGATTCCCAATGCCTTAGTATTTAATTTAATTCAAGACAACAACCAAAATCAATCAAATCAAATCAATTCAAGGACAAAAATAAAATTCATTTTTCATACATCTTTCCGACTCTCCCTGAGGTTCGACACTTGGACTCACCAAGACTATATTATAACTTGACTACCTATACTTGGGTATTGTAACGTGGAACACATTTCTAGACACGTCAAGAATCTTTAGGGATGATTTGATAGAAGTGTTGTATAGGCGTTGTGGTTTAGTTGTGGGCGTGATTTTAGTTATTCCTTTTTGGCAGTCCTAGTAAGTGATCTATTTACCTTCTGGGAACCTTGAGCAGTGTGCTAGGTGTACGGTGTGGTAGATAGTTAGTCCTTGTAGTATCTGTAACACCTCGTTTCATTTTCCTTTTTTCAGAATTATTCCCGATTTATTTTCGGTGATGACGTCATGGTTACTCTGTGTATTTTACGAGTAAATTTTTCGCGTTTACGTCTACACTCGATAGGACGACGTTGCGATCTCTCTTCATGGACTTCTGTGGTTATTACGTGACTTGACGTGACGGTAGTGTTTCGGACCTAGTTAAACGTTGATGTGGGTTCTGGATTCGATGACGCGACTCTGCAACTGTCTCTTCGGTGACTTCGTGGGGTTTCTTTCGTGGTTACGTTTCTTGAACTGATGTTTTGTATTTCGGACGTGGCTAGAGGTTTACGTGGGCCTTAGTGCTGATTATATGGATTCGTTTAGACGCTCGACGTTTAGTACTTCGACTGGAAGACGACACGTTTAGTTGACCGACGTTTAGGGCTTTGACTCAGTGATTCGAGTTCGGTAGTTAGTGCTTTAGGGGTTTGACGTTTTGTTTCCCCTGGTTATGGGGTTAGTACGTGCCTTGTTTAACTGACATGCTTAGGAGTATTGATAGTCCTTTCGCTCGTTTTGTTTATGTTAGTAGATACGTGCTTTGTTTGTTGATGTTCGGTGTATTGATGTGGCATTAGGTGCCTTAGTTGTTTGACTTACATGTTTACGTGTATTTGTATTACCTTGTTCGTTTTTCGTGCTTGTATGTATGTGATACGTGTTAGTGGATTAATTTGGGTTGAAGTGGTTTTATTTGATTACTGTTCGAATAAGTTACGTGCCTTAGTTGTTTGGATTAGTGACGACTCTGATGATTCGATAGTTGAGTCTCGTACTGAAATATTTAATTTGACTGTTATTATTGATTAACTATCCGTAGAGTTTATGGGGAGCGCATGATATAAACCGCTAGGCGATTAGTGATTTAATTTGGTTTATATAAATATTCATACCCGAGTTTGTAACCGAGTTAATTATTCCGGATTGTATTAGTCATTCGGAGTCCGATGGGGCTTTCGGTGATTTAATTGGTTGAAGAGTTTCGTACCCGGAGTACTTATTTAAGCTCGTATTATTTATTTGGAGTCCAGTGAATTTTTATGATCCACGTGGTATTATTTGGGAGTTCTCGGTATATTTTCGGGGTTTATTGTACACGTATATACTATAATTAAAATTATATATATATATACGTGTGAGTGTTTATTGGGAATATATATATATATATATATATATATATATATGGAGGACACATGTGTTGGGATTATACTGTAAATTGGGAAAACATGAGTCACTAGTGCAGTTATGGAGAATTGAAGGGTTAGTTTTTCAATTTACAAATATATAGATATATCACATGTGTGTGTGTGGCTGAGGAGACTAGAACTTTCTGGTTCATTCTCCTTACATTATCAAACCCCCTCATTCTCTCTTCTTCTCCATCAAACCGTCTCTGCTACCCACTTTCTCTCCCTATATCATCAGCAACATAAATTGCACCCCCTCACTACTGATCTGCTCTAGAAAGGAAGAGAGAGAAGCATTGAGAGAGAATGATTAAAAGAGAAATAGAGAGGAGGTGTTGGCGACCTGGTTAGAAGTTGGGGGTCGCCGGACATGGCGACCCAGGTGTTGACACCGAGTCTGGGCGGCCGGACTGGCTGTGCAGTCGTGGGCAGGGAGGTCGCGTACCAGGCACGACCTGGTTCGAAGATGGGGTCGTCGGACGTGGCGACCCAGGTGCGGGTTAGCTCGCCAGAGTAACGGCGAGCTGGAGGCAGAAGTGGCCTGCAGCAGCGAGCTCGCCGAAGCTGGTAGTGATGGCCAGCAGTGGTGTCACGCCCCAAATTTTCCTAGGACTCCAAACCCGAGCCTAAGAGTTAAGGGAGTGAATGCGGAAGAAAACATAAATGAAATAAAATCCATTTAAGTCATAAAATACCCATAAACAGGTAAAATAGACCTACAACATCTCAAAGATGCCAAAAAGATCCCACGGGATCGGAAAAGAAGTAAACCGAACACTCGGTACCTGGAACGGAATATTCCGACCCACCATGTTTACCCAAGGGTAAAATGGTCAAATCAGGGATGAAATAGTGATTTCCAACTACGCCTACAAACTTTGGACCTAGCACAAACAGTGCGAACAAACGGAACTAAATTTGAAGTCACGAGCAAAGAGATATTAATTTTCGAAAGTGGTGTCAGACGACACTGACCCAAAACTAAAGTTGAGGTACCCCTCTTTAACCAAGGGTAAAATAGTCATTACATGGTTAAACTGGTCATTTATAATTTTATCCCGATAATTTGGTCATAGGAGAGCCCATAGAAACAAACGGGACCTAAATCCAAGGTACGAGGTGAGAGAAATGAATTTCTGAAAATGGTCGAAACAAGGCTGAATGTCCGAGAGTAGACTGTCCGTGTACGAGAGTTGACTTCTCAATGGCGAGAGTCGACTCTCCAATGGCGAGAGTTGACTGCCCTAAGACGAAGCTAAAGGAAAAAGAAGCTGCAATGCCATATTTCCGGCAGTCAGCTTCCGGCTCTTCGGAAGTCGACTGCTTCAATACGAAGCTTCAAAAATGACCCAAAGAGTGATTGAATTCTCAACTAAAAACATTTCTCCAACCTATATTTGATTGATGCACATTTAATCTATGATTCAAGTCATCCTAATACAACATGAACTTTGAACAAAAATACTCATTTAAAGTTCGTAAAGTTATCCGTCTTGCCCCCGGTCTCCGCTTTAAATATCACCGGTTTCTAAGATTCAAAATCTTTGAAAAATGAGTTTAAGGCCATTTCTAAAACAAGAAAATTTACCGGCTACGGGGGTAGGCAAAAACGGGTTTTTCTATTCAATTCGAAAAGGTTTAGTTTGAAAACCTAGAAAAACGCCGTTTTCGGCTAAACACCTAATACTCACATTTCATAGCAAATCATCCAATTCACATTCATAACACCAAGTAAAATATTCAAAAGTGACATTTAACGCTCTAAGGCGAAACATGTTGTAGTTGTTCAAAATACACAATCCGGCACCGAAGTGCACCAAAAGAATACAATCCCCGCGCATAGCGCTCCAAGGGATATACATGGACCATACCAGCTCGGCTAACATGCTAGCCGGATCAAAATAATATAGTCTTACAAGTTTGGTTTACATATGAAAAAGGAACATATTTATCGGCCTAACGCCCAACAAAAATGAAAGTGTGGTCCGCCTCCCATGCACAAAAGGGCGGACATACATCCACACGTCCACGGATAGACTACGGAACTCTCCCTATGGGATCATCACCTGAAAAATGTATAAGGCGTGGGGTAAGCTCACTAGCCCAGTAGAGGAAGCGTCATTGCCTCCATCTCGGTAGTCCGAGTGGTTCAACCCAACCAAGGTTCATGCCACTAACCCTAGGTCGGTCTCTTGTCCCACATGGCTCTCACGCCAATCCGGAACCCCTTCAAACCCCACAAACAAGTCCCCCAACATGCTCACATCATAATTATTCAAAATTATCGCATGCCTTGACAAGATTATCACAATTACATATATGACATATGAGTGCAATGTGACTCAACCCATGGTACACCTTCTTAACCCGTGAAACTCAATGCACAACCCAGTTACGACATTGAAATCCGGAAACGGATGCACAACCCCGTTGCGACTTCATATGCGCAACCCCGTTGAGACTTCAAATGCACAACACGGTTGTGACTTCATACGCACAACACGGTTGTGACTTCATATGCACAACCCGGTTGCGACTTCATATGCACAACCCGGTTGCGACTTCATAATCCAAAGACTCGTGGACAACACGAATAAACCTACACCCATGTTTTGACACTACATGATGTACCCAAAAATGCATGAAGGTTCTCAATCATAACCACATGCTATCTTAATACATGCTTCTATCAAATAACATTATATTGGATCCAAATATTACAAGGCTCATCATTTCACAATTAATAAGCAAGTTCACATTTATAGTAACATTTCTCAACATGCTCTTTTATTAGGCCATATGTTACACCACCATCATCACAATACTTACAATTTCATATTTAGTAAGAAATAAACCACAACATGAATTTATATCACAAAATCATGTTCTCAAGGGCCTAAATCATAGTCTAAGCTATCAAGACCAACTTGTATATATATATACGACATATATACACATAGACGCACACACCCTCATACAAAAACAAAGACAAATCGTTTTTCCCCTACCTCAATTCCAAGCAAGAACACCAAGAACAAGCAAAGCCTCCAAGGTGAACCGAATCAACCCAACCCCTCCAAAGCCAACACTAAGCTCTATTCAACCGATAGCTAAGCTTCAATGGAGTCTCAAGCAAGAGCTATAGATAGACAACTCCATAAATCAAAAATTGAAGACAAGAATTCAACAATAGAAACTAGGGTTTGATACTAGAAATTCTAGAGGAGGAAGAATCACTTACCAAGCTTTGGCTCAAAAGGAAGCTTGGAGCACCAACATCCACTTTCATGCACAATCCTTCTTCAAATTCTCATCACAAGGAAGAGAGAATTTGCCAACTTGAGGAAGAAGGAGTGAAGTGAGGGAGAACTTAGCAAGAACCTTATGAGAGAAGAAAGATATTTGTGTGGATGAAAGAATGTCTTGCAAATGGGAGAAACTCATAAGTGTAGAGATTCTCCACTAACCCTACTTAAATCCAAGGGTCCAAAATGAAGCTAGGAAAGAAAAGAATGAATCCAATGGCTTGGAATAAGTCTTGCCAAGTGGAAGACTTTTTACACAATTCACAAAACTCATTATTTTTCCAAACAAGGCCTTATCATCCAAGGGCTTAGAAAAAAGATGGAAATCAACAAACCATCCAATGGTTGAAAAAAAAAGTCTTGTCAAGCGGAAGACAAAGAATAATGGATTATTCCATTTAAGGGCCAACCAAACAAGGCCTTATGATCCAAGGGTCCAAAACAAAGATGGGAGAATGAGATCAAGGGCTAGGAATTAGACAACACATGAAAGGTAGAAATGACCAAAATCTTCCAAAGTTAGGGTTAATTACAAGAGTGCCATCAAGACTCTTAAATACCCTTTTACCCCTTGTCATCCTCTCTAATTACCAAAACGCCACTCATGCCCTAATTCTCACCCAAAATCTCTACACTTCCCACTAAGTGTCCCAAATGTGAAATTACTCATTTACCCCTCGGTCATTTCTTTCTCGAAATCGTTCTCAATAATTTTCATTAAATTCAAAATGAAAATTCAGCATGCTACGTACAATTTTTATAACACGTAAAACATGTAAGGCATGCTAAAACAACTAAACACATTAAGCACATAAGCACATAATTGTTTAAATAAAAATTTTAAATTAACTCGTAAAAATACCGGACGTTACAAGTGGAGCAGCTCATTGGTACTGACGATGAATAGTAGCGAGTCGGACTGAGTCGGGCTGACTCAGTGGCGAGTTGGGTTGTGTTTGGGCTGATTTTCGGAGGATAGCTCGGCCTCGGTACCGTGTACGATATATCCGAAATTGATGCGAAACCGTTGAGCATTTTGCCGGGAATTTCAGAATTTCGATATGAATTTCAGTTTCGTTTTCTGTAGATTTGTCCCGAATTAATTATCGATTACTAATGAATTTTAATTATATTGAATAGGGCGATACGGCGGTCGTTTCGACATATTAAAAATAATTTTTCGAACGACTTTGGGCGGCGAGTACTATTCACGACCGGTACTGTTCGCGGCGGGACTGTCTGTAAACGTTTAAATGAGGTGGGGAAATTTATATATATTTATATATAAATATGTTTATCTGGCATTCACTAATAGTACGTAGAAAATACTAAGTTGCCCCGTTGTATGTTTATGGATAATAAAAATATGTAATTAAATTCCTAAGTGATAAAGGGAATTTAAGGATTTTATAAAATTCACAAAATACCCATAACCGAATGAATGAGGTCGGAAATAGAAATTTCTTGGGGAAGCAAATAAATTAATTCCGTGGATATTTTTAAGAATTAAATCCTACTTAATTAGGATTAAAATAGGTGGTTTAGTACCCCTGGACTTAAAGTAAGATTGTGTAGAACTATGTGATTGAAATTGAGATACAGTACGGACATAGTGGATGTTGAGGGATGTAGAGCTGACGAATAAATTATCCCTTGCTATTTATATTTTATCGAAATTGAAAATAAGATAGGGGAATTTACGAGGACGAGGAACGATAAAATGTAGACATAGCTTTAGTTCCTCTTCTAGTTTATTTTTTTCCCATGAATTATGATTAAGTTAAATGGCGCCTTTAATTGTTCTTGAGGTGGAATAGTTTGAAATTAATTACTGAGAATTGAAGTAAAGGCATGCGAGTTTATAAGAATTTATTAGGGTTGGGAAATTGAGAAATCGGGTGATCTTAAGATAAATTAAAGTGATTTGCTGTTATAGTTGAATATTAAAGCTTATTTTTAAAGAAAAATGAAAATGTTTATATATGGTGAATTGGTTGTGTAAATGGATTTTGAGACATATTTGTCATTTGAAAATATTATTATATTGATTTTCACTCACTGTTGAGACATGTTATACATATTTTATTCACATTGAGCATTTATATTGCATTATGTATGGTTTCATGTCTCGTTCATGTATCGTTGGTTCAAGTGAGTCTTCCGGGTCGTCGCAACAACTGGCCAGGCGGTGTCTCTCGCTACCGGCGGACTAGTAATCCGGGAATCAGGGAGGCGTGGGAGGATTCGATCCGAACACGGTTGGTTCTGTTTCACGAGTTGATATGATCCTCGTGGTTGTGTTACTTTGGCGACATTATACCCGGTGGTCCCATGCTAGATAGGGTGTCATTTGCATTGTATTCGCATTGAGCATTTATTCTTTTATATTATTGAAAATTTCTGTTATTAAACTGATGCTAATTGTAGTTTTATTATAAATGATGAAATTAACTCAATGTGAATGAATATTTAAAGATTTAAACTTGTAAAGAAAGAAAGAAAGTTCAACGATAATAAAAACTTGGATTAGTAAAGCCATGGTTGACATGTGTTCTAGGTGGCTACGTGGATATAGATGAAAAGAGGTTTAGATAATTAATTGTTGTCCCCTTGGGTTGGAGTTGAGTTGAGTTGGTTAGTTGTATATTGAGACTTGGTTGTGGTTGTGCCTTTGGCCACAATAGGCCTTTGTGATTGGAGATTAAGGTTATCACTGGATGATTATTATACCACTTTGGTAGTGGAGAAAGTTGTTCAGGTTAAAGGTCGGGTAAGACTCGAGGTCAGTTCTGAGATCTAAATATGTTTTTAGAGATTGATTGTTTCAGATTCCTCCTAGTTGTTCTGAGGAACACTTGAATCCTGGTGTTGGTTTGGTAACCTTTGAGGATTTGTTTATAAGTTCCTATATTAAGTTGAAGGTCTTAGAACCTGTTTCGAAATGAGTTTGAATGTGACTTTGAGGTGATATTCGGTTGAACTTTAGTAGTTCTTTTCCCTGTATTATTGTTTCTTGGGTTTTAACCCGAACATGTGTTCTAAGGTTTCATTCCTTAAGATAAGAAATATGATCATTTGTGGTTGTCTGTGGATCTTCTCGGGTAAGAGAAGTGAGATTAAGTTAAGCGTACATAGTGCGATTCCTAGTGTTTGGTTGGGTTAGGAGGCATTGGAATCAAATATGATTTGACCGGGCCCTAACTTTTTCTTAAAAACCGGTTGAATCCTTCGGGGTTCAACATTTTTCTTTAAAAACCCGAGGGCCATAGCATCTGTTTGGGACTAAATGACTCCAGTAACCCTTTCTTGCGCCTCGATAGGCGGTATGAGTTAGAGGTGACCTTGTTGATCTGTACCTTTTTTAGTGCCTCGATAGGCAGTGTGAGTTAGAGATAGTTCGGTTGGTTACCGAATCCAGTGTGGTGATAATATATTTCCTTGTGTATTTATTTGGGGTGAATGGATTAGTTCACGAATTATTGTAAACAAAAAGAACTTGTATTGAGGATACCATTGGACTGTATTGAGGATAGAAATTGTGAGAGTGAGACTCTCCAGGTATGATCTGATAGAGGTGATGTGTAAGAATTATGAATTTATTTTGTGGACATGATTATGGTTTTCTCATCTGGTAGTCCTAGTGAGTGATCTTACCTCCTAAGAATCTTGGGTGGCGTGGTCAGTGTACGGTATAATAGATAGTTAGTTCTGGTTGTATCCCTAGACGAGAGTGTGTATTCGACTGGGTGCTTTTATACACCAGGTGCTAGGATTAGCTGTTTACGGGACTTTTATATATATACGTGTATATATGATGATTTGACATGCGTATATACGAGTGGTAGATATATTTTATGAGTTGTGTTGTTTTACGACTTTTGAGTAGTTTCGAGATTAGTTGAGAGGTTATTATTGGGTATCTCGGATTGGCGGGGGTGCCATGGTAGACGATAGATTGACCTAGGATAGATGCATGCACACGGGATGGTTAGCATTTTCTAGACGGCTATGAGTGTGATGTTTTGATATTATGGTGAGCACGTGGTTTTTTGCTCACCCCCCCCCCCCCCCACACAACATTTTCAGGTTTGCAGGTGGATGCAGCACGGCGCATACGGCGGCGATGGTACGTGGGATTTGGGACGGTAGATTCATTCCTCTTTCCGTAATCATATTTATTGTTCTTTTATTCTCTTGGGAGCCAGGTTGTTGGCAAATTCCCTTATGTTGTATTTTCAGTTCATGTATTTATTATTTTGGGGTGCCATTGTATTTGTTCGGCACTACCATTTAATTTTATGTATTCTTATTTGAGCTTGGTGGCTCAGTCGGTATTTGTTGTTTTGGGGTGCTTTTATACTTTTTCAGCATCGCCAAGTGGTTTTCTTTCTATTTTCATTTGAGCATTTGGGGCTCTATTGATTTCTATAAGGGTTTCGGAGAGGTATTGGTGTTCTTTTCCACTACCTCGGCCCTAGTAGGTTTCTGAAATATTGGGCTACGTGCCACTGTTTCTATTCTTGTTATTCTGGGCAGGTTGTGCTATTGTGTTGAATTTGAGTGGTCCGAATGTTCCAATTACAAACGGAACTCTGCCGGATTTTCGTTAGAATTCTTTACTGAGTTTCTTTCACTCAGGTGACATGGAATACTTCATTTTCATTCCTATTCCATGTATTTCGATGTTATTGTTGATTTCGGTTGTCATTTTCTATGACGTCACACCTCGGGATTCGCTGATTCTCCATATTGGAGTCTCAAGAATAACGGGGCGTGACAGTATCTCTAGATGATAGTGGAGTTCAGATTGGTTGTCTATAGGCTTAGGTGATAGGCTTAGTTATTGACAGGACGTTATATATATATATATATATATATATATATACGTATACATGTGTTGTTTATATTTTCGTTGATTTGTAGTTCGTATGATATCCGTAGTGTACTTGAGGTTAGTGATGAGATTATTTTGGGGTCTTTGTTTGGCGTAGGTGCCACATGAGACAACTGACCGACCTAGGATAGATGCATGCACACGGGATGGTTAGCCTTTTCTAGACAACTATTAGTGTGATGTTTTGATATTATGGTGAGCCCCCGAGGTTGTGTTAACCCTACACAGGTTGCAGGTTTGCAGGTGGACGCAACATGGCTTATACTCGGCAGTGACGATACGGGTGATTTGGGACGGTAGTTTTATTCCTCCTTCCGTAGTCATACTTGTGCGTTCTATTATTCTCTTGGGGGCCAGGCTGTTGGCAGATTCCCTTGTGTTGTATTTTCAGTCCATGTATTTATTATTTTGGGGTGCCATTGTATTTGTTCAGCACTACCATTGAGTTTTATGTATTCTTATTTGAGCTTGGTAGCTCAGTCGGTATTTGTTGTTTTGGGGTGCCTTTATACATTTTCGGCATCGCCATGTGATTTTCTTTATATTTTCATTTGAGCATTTGGGGCTCTATTGATTTTAGAGGGGTTGTGTAGAGGTATTGGTGTTCTTTTCCACTACCTCGGACCTAATAGGTTTCTGAAATGTTGGGTTGTGTGCCATTGATTCTATTTCTGTTATTATAGGCAGGTTCTTCTATTGTGTTGCTTTTGGGTTGTCCGGATGTTCCATTTACAAACGGAATTCTGCCGGATTTTCGTTAGAATTTATTACTGAGTTTCTATCACTCAGATGACATGGAATATTTGGTTTTCATTCTTATTCCATGTATGTCGTTGTTGTTATTGATTATATTGGTCGTTTTATGTGACGTCATACCTTGGGATTCGCTGATTCTCCTGATTGGAGTCTCAGGAATAATGGGGCGTGACAATATTTATAGGAAGAATGTGTACCTTTGGGTTGTCCTTTTTTTTCACTTATACGTCTTGCATCTTGTTAACCTAGCCCCAATGTCCGGTTGTGTAAAAATATTTGTTACCTTGGTCTCAACAAAATCTATCATGTAGGTCAGTTAATATATGTGATTCATGTAGCATTTAATATGTGATTGTTCTAGTCTGTATTTATTTTCATGTGATACATATCTATTTGCTAGTGTTAAAGATATTTGAAGTTATGTTTTTAGATAGTTGTGCAATAAATCTGGAATAAAATTGAATATATGATTATTGAAAATTCATATATTAGTATAAATTAGTTAGTTGATCAATAATATAATAGTTGCAGGGGATAAGCTCCTGAGCATCTTCATCTTGTGTGGTTCGAAGGGGTCCCTTTAGAAACCGTATATGTGAATGTGATATATATTTCTGAGACAACAGAGAACCCTGGAAGGTTATTTTTTTCATGCAGTCGTCGTAAATGTCCATTCTTTCAATGATGGATTCCGCCACGTACAACTACCAATGATGAAAAGGAAGTAGCCATACCACCTCCAGTACCTCATCAATCTGCCCAACTCAGCTCATTCATCTCTTTTGTCAAGTCATTGGTGGTAGCAACCGTGTATGTGTTTGGGTTGTTCCATTTACTACTAATGTTTGTGTCCCTTTTCCTCAATTGAAACTTTATGTATTTGGGAGACTGTAATTTTGGCATGAATGGTACGTTTTGGGAGGCAAGGTATGTGTTGCATTTTGTTACCTTTGCCTCAAGGTCTGGTTCTGTAAAAAAAATTGGTACTATGTATGAATCTAACATGGACAGAGTTTATAAAATATTTGTGTATGTTTGTCTTACCATGTGGTAATGGTTGTTTATATTGATAGTGTTTCAACATGTAATCCTTTATTTTATTTTGGCAAACTAATTTGTTTAACATGAAGGGTGGGGTGATTTTTTTGGTATAGAATGATAACATAGTTTTTGGACTCTGTACAATGAACAATATATTCTGTTTTTTAATATGTAATAAAATGCTTAATTTATCTTAAGCTTGACTGAAATTGTACTGGTATGAGATTGAAATTGTATTACCAGTATTAGCTGTGGAATGTACACATATTGATGACCAAATGATACACATATATTAATGCAGTTTTTTTAACACAGTTAAAATCAGGTTGCACCAATAAAGTAGTTGACTGTCCAATTTGTCCAATATAAAGCAATATTTATACAAATTATAGCAAACGAGCAAATAGTAAAGCAGTTGACTGTCTAATATGTAGCAAATATATATCTCTACATCCAAATGTAACACCTACACCCTAATTGAACTCTCATGGTGTAAGGATATTCATGTAAACCATTAATTAAAAAACTCTTTTAACAAGTACAAAATACTACCCTAAAATATAAAAACTTAAATGTAGCAACTTTAGTTCCAATTGTAGCATCAGTAATACCAATTGCAACAAATAAAGTAAAATAATTTACTGTTATGTATGTAGCAAAATAGATGTCAAATGCAGCATCTCTATATCCAAATGTAACACCTATACCCCCTATCCAAATATACTTATGAATCTTAGTTTTGATGCAAATCTATATTAAATATATTTCCAAATAACATCCCTAACATACTTGAAAAAACATAAATTAATAGAACTTTATCTCCTCAAAACGTTTGTACAAAACCCTAAATGAATAAACCACAAGTTTGGAGGTAAGATAGGGTAACCCTATCAATACCCTATCTTAGTTTTTATTTTAGGGATACTGTCACGCCCCTAATTTCCTAGGACTCCAAAACCCAAGCCTAAGAGCTAAGGGAGTGAATGCGGAAGAAATAAAAATGAAATAAAATCCATTTCAGTCATAAAATACCCATAAAAGGGTAAAATAGACATAAAACATCTCATATATTTCAAAAAGATCACACGGGATCGAAAAGGAGGCAAACCGAAACACTCGGTACCTTGATCGAATCATTCTGACCCACCATGTTCACCCAAGGGTAAAATGGTCAAATCAGGGTTAAAATAATAATTTCCAACTACAACTACAAAATTTGTACCTAAAACTAGCAATACGAACAAACGGGACCTAATTTGAAGCCACGAGGAAGGAGATATGAATTTTCAAAAGTGGCGTCAGACAACACCGACTTAAAACTAAAGTTGAAGTACCCCTCTTTCACTAAGGGTAAAACAGTCATTTCAGGGTTAAACTGGTCCTTTCAAATTTTATACCGATAATTTGGACGTAGGACAACCCATAGAAACAAACGGGGGTCCATTCCGACGTTCGAGGAGGAAAATACGGATTTTCAAACATCGGACGTCGTAAGCCGCTGCAGCAGGCCTGCACTACCAATTTCGAAAATGCTGAATTTTTTCTAAGTATGGATTAGTGAAGCTACTGCCCAAATCTGCAATTTCCTTAAAGTTTGAATATGCAAAAACGCGAGATTTTGCGATATGGCTTTGTTTTTCGCGCCGTCGGTCCCGAAAAATCATAAATATTGGAAAAGTGAGTTTTTCCTTGGCGGAACCCAAAAATAGTTTTCGAGACCTCGGGAAATGCGAAAAACGTAAACTTAGCAAAAAATGATTTTTTTGTAAGTTTTCATAAAATCTTCCGTCTTGCCCCCGGTATCCGTTTTAACTACCGCCGGTTTCTAAAGTTTAAAATATCTAAGAAAACGAATTTAATTAAATCCGTTTCTAAAAGCAAGGAAATTTACCGGGGCTACGGGGGTAGGCGAAAACGGGTTTTTCCATTCGAATCGAAAAGGGTTAGTTTGAAAACCTAGAAAAAAACGCCGTTTTCGGCCAAACACCTAATACTCGCAATTCATGGCAATTCATCCAATTCACATTCATAACTCCAAGGGAAAATATTCAATAATGATATTAAAGCGCTCTAAGGCGAAACATGCTAGAATTTGTCCAAAATTACATATTTCCACAATTCGGCACCGAAGTACCCCAAAATAATATAATCCCCGCGCATAGCGCTCCAAGGGATGTACATTGAGAATAACGCCTCGGCTAACATGCTAGCCGGGTTAAAATAAAATAGTTTTTCAAATTCAACTTACATGGACAAAATGAACATTTAAATACATATTTATCAACTAAATGTCCAACAAAATAAGTGTGGTCCGTCTCATGCACAAAAGGACGGACATACAACCACACGTCCTCGGAGAGACTACGGAACTCTCCCAACAGGATCATCACCTGAAAAAAATGTATATAACGTGGGGTGAGCTCACTAGCCCAGTAGAGGAAGCGTCATTGCCTCCATCTCGGTAGTCCGAGCGGTTCAACCCAACCAAGGTTCATGCCACTAACCCTAGGTCGGTCTCTTGTCCCACATGGCTCTCACGCCAATCCGGAACCCCTTCGAACCCCACAAATAAGTTTCCCCAACATGCTCACAACATAATTTTCTATAATTATAGCATGCTTCCACAATAACATCATATTCACATATATATGATAGTCTAAATGCACCATGACTCGACACACCCCCCGAGACACACGGCGCCCAACTCAGGTTAACGGATACATACTCTGTCCAATTACTTGTAGAGTACCGCACCGACTCTTCCCAAGTGATTTTTCTCTCTATCACTTCAACAAGGAAGACGGTTGTACGAGAGCCCAACATGCAACTCCGTACGCCATGACTACAAAAGTCAAGAACATGAGCCTCTACCCGGACTCCTAACTCACATTTGGTCGGCTTTTTAGTTCCGTAGGCGTGATACCTCCTGGCCAGTTGTTGCTTTGATCCGAACCCGACTACCAACACATCACTACACCACCCATATATTCCAACATCATGAATTTGACACTACATGAGTACTCAATATGCACATATGATTTTTCATCAACCATACTCCATCATAATATATGCTTTTTCTCTTTAGGCAATATATCATGTCAAAACTTTCCACATGCTCATAATATTACATTTATGATCACTAAACCACAACATCAATTCATATCACATTTATGATCAATAAACAACAACATGAATTCATATCACATAATCATATTATCAAGGGCCTAAATCATAGTCTAAGTTGCCCAAAACCAACTCGTATATATATATACGGCATATATACACTTAGACGCACACACCCTCTTACAAAGACAAAGACAAGTCATTTTCCCCTACCTCAATTCCAATCAAGCTAGCTCAAGAGTGTCCAAGAGAGGTCCAAGTAAGCTACCAACTCAAATGTTCAAGGAAAGAGCTTCCAAGCTTGCAATTACACCATTCAATGAATAACTATTAATATGGTGTTTCTATAAACCAAAATTATTAAAGTGGCTTCAACCACAAAACAAAATCATCCCTAACAATAGCAACTTAGGGTTCTAAGAAAACACAATTCAAGAGAAGGAATTCTTGAACTTACCACAACTCTTCCACAATAGGGTCAAGAATCACAAGATGAGCTCCAAGCTTTTAATAACCGAAATAATTGGTGAAAAGGTTCAACTCATGTCCCTTAACAAGATTCAAGAGAAAAAGGGAACCAATTATCAATAATTGAACACAAAGCTTCAAGGAAATAAATTCTAGGGTTTGAAATCAAGAACCCTAAAGAAGTGAAGAACACTTACCAATTTTTTTATCAAAGGGAAGATAAGGCCATCCTCTACAACTCTTATGTTCAAAGGTTCTTCAAACTCCAAGCCAATGATGATGTTCTTGAAGAAGAACCAAGGAAGAAGAAAAAATAAAATGGACGTGAGAAGAAGAGAGGTTTGTGGTGAATGAGAGAAGTCTTGCACTTTAGAAGACAAAAATCAATACATAATGGTGTATATGTATAACCCTAAATGAGTGTTCTAATCCAAGGGTTCATAACAAAGATGGGGAAAAAGGAAATGAATCCAAGGGCTAGAAATGAGTCTTGCCAAGTGGAAGACTTATTACACAACTCACCAAAACTTATTATTTTGCCAAACAAGGCCTTATCATCCAAGGGCTTAGAATAAAGATGGGAATTAACAAACCATCCAATGGTTGAGAAAAAGTCTTGTCAAGTGGAAGACCAAGAATAATGGATTATTCCATTTAAGTGCCAACCAAACAAGGCCTTATGATCCAAGGGCTTAAAACAAAGATGGGAGAATGAGATCAAGGGCTAGGAATGAGACAACACATGAAAGGTGGAAATGACCAAATTCATCCAAAGTTGGGGTTAATTACAAGAGTGCCATCAAGACTCTTTATTACCCTTTTACCCCTTGTCATCCTCCCTAATTACTAAAATGCCATTCTTGCCCTAATTTCTACATTTTCCACTAATTGTTCCAAATGTGAAATTACTCCTTTACCCCTCGGTCATTTCTTTCCCGAAATCGTTCTCAATAATTTTCATTAATTTCAAAATGAAAATAAAACATGCTACGTACAATTTTTATAACACGTACAACATGTAAGGCATGCTAAAACAATTAAACACATTAAGCACATAAACACATAATTGTTTAAATAAAAATTTTAAATTAACCCGTAAAAATACCGGACGTTACAACCTCCACACCTTAGGAGATTTCGTCCTCGAAATCAAGACGTACCTATAGTAGAAAACAAGTCCGGGTATTTTTCCCGTACTTCACGCTCACGCTCCCAAGTCGCCTCCTCGACTCCGCGATGGTGCCACAAGACCTTAACTAAAGGAATAGTTTTGCCCCGCAAAACTTGCTCTCGAGCATCCAAGATCCTCACCGGTCGCTCCTCGTAGGACACGTCCTCGGCAACATCGACATCAACCCAACTCAATACATGAGAAGGATCCGGCTCGTACTTGCGAAGCATAGAGACATGAAAAACATTATGAACCCGTGATAAATCCGGTGGCAACGCTAAACGGTACGCCACCTCGCCGACACGATCAAGTATCTCGAAAGGCCCAATAAAACGTGGAGAAAGCTTTCCGCTCTTCCCGAATCGCATCAAGCCCTTGCGAGGTGAGACCTTTAGAAACACATGATCTCCGACCTCAAAGAACAAAGGACGTCTATGCCGATCCGCATAACTCTTCTGTCGGCTCTGTGCTGTAACCAAATGCTGTCGAGCAATCCTAATCTTCTCGGTCGCCTCATGAACCATATCGGGTCCCAAAAGTGCAACATCACCAACCTCGGCCCAACAAGTCGGTGAACGACACGGTCTACCATACAACGCCTCAAAAGGTGCCATCTGAATACTGGACTGATAACTATTGTTGTACGCGAACTCCGCCAAATGAAGATGATCCTCCCAACTGCCTCTGAAATCAATAGCACAGGCACGAAGCATATCCTCAAGGATCTGAATGGTACGCTCTGACTGACCGTCCGTCTGAGGATGAAAAGCTGTGCTGAATCGTAACTGCGTATCCAAGACTTTCTGAAAAGCCTCCCAAAATCGTGATGTGAATCGCGGATCTCGATCAGAAACAATAGTCACCGGAACCCCGTGAAGCTTGACAATCTCCTTCACGTACAGCCTACTAAGAACCTCTACATTATCCGTCTCACGGATAGGTAGAAAACGTGCAGTCTTCGTCAGTCGATCAACGATCACCCACACTGCATCCTTCTGATTCTTCGTCTTTGGTAACCCTGTCACGAAGTCCATGCAAATATGCTCCCATTTCCACTCAGGAATCGGTAACGGATTCAACAACCCGGCAGGTCCTCGGTGCTCAACCTTAACCTGCTGACAAGTAAGACATCGGCTCACAAAATCTGCAACTGATTTCTTCATCCCCTGCCACCAATAATGACGCCGAAGATTATGATACATCTTCGTGCCACCTGGGTGAACTGCAAGCCTGGAACTATGAAACTCTCGTAAAACCTCCTCACGGCAAGTCTGTGGTACATAGAGTAAACCCCTAAAACGATAACCTCCGTCGGAGTGCAAAACCCAATCATCAACAACCTCGCCACTAGCAATACGAGTGCGAACCGAAGTAATGCTGTCATCGTGCCCCTGAGCCTCAATCACACGACTCACAAGTGAAGGCTGTGCCATCATGCTAAACAAAGTCACCACTGAATCCCCACTATCACGGAACTGAAGATCCAACTCTGCGACTTCCTCCATCATCCGCCACTCACGAATAAAGATGCTAGCCAACGATGCATGTGACTTACGACTCAACGCATCCGCCACCACATTAGCCTTCCCGGGGTGATACTGGAGTGCAAAGTCATAGTCCTCCATGTACTCGACCCATCGACGCTGCCGCAAGTTCAAGTCCCGCTGTGTAAAGATATACTGCAAACTCTTGTGATCGGAGAAAACCTCAAATCTTTCACCATACAAGTAGTGCCGCCACCCCTTAAGGGCAAAAAGAACCGCTGCAAGCTCTAAGTCATGCGTAGGATAATTCCGCTCGTGAGTCTTCAACTGTCGAGACCCATAAGCCACAACTCTCTCGGACTGCATGAGTACACACCCTAGTCCCTCGTGAGAAGCATCACAATAGATCACGTACCCGACGCTGCGCTCGGGAATAATCAACACCGGAGCCGTAGTCAAACGTGTCCTCAACTCAATGAATACCTCTTCACACTTGTCATCCCACACGAACTTGACACCTTTTCGCGTGAGGCGAGTCATAGGAACCGCCAAACGAGAAAAGTCCTTCACAAATCGTCGATAGTAACCCGCCAAGCCAAGGAAACTACGAACCTCGAAAACGCTACTCGGTCTCTTCCAACTCATAACCGCCTCTATCTTCGAAGGATCAACTGAAATGCCGTCTCCGGAAACAACATGCCCCAAAAATCTAACCTCTTGAAGCCAAAACTCACATTTACTATACTTAGCATACAATCGGTGCTCTCTTAGGATTTGAAGAACGGTCCTAAGATGAACCTCGTGATCACTTTCTGTAGTAGAGTACACTAGAATATCATCAATGAACACCACTACAAATCTATCCAAGAACTCGTGGAAGATACGATTCATGAGACCCATGAATGCCGCCGGTGCATTAGTCACACCAAAAGGCATCACAAGAAACTCAAAGTGCCCATACCGAGTGCGAAACGCGGTCTTCGAAATATCAATATCCCTAACCCGTAATTGATGATAACCGGACCTCAAGTCAATCTTGGAGAAAAACTTAGATCCCTTGAGTTGATCGAACAAGTCGTCAATCCGTGGTAATGGATATTTGTTCTTGATCGTCACCCGATTCAACCTACGATAATCAATGCATAACCGTAGTGAACCATCCTTTTTCTTAGCAAAAAGAACTGGAGCACCCCAATCGGAAACACTAGGCCGAATAAAACCCTTCGCCTTGAGATCGTCAAGTTGCTCCTTCAATTCTTTTAACTCCGCCGGTGCCATTCGGTACGGTGCCATAGAAATAGCATCGGTACCCGGTACAAGATCAATAGCAAACTCCACCTCACGAATCGGAGGCAAGGAAGTCAAGTCATCGGGAAAAACATCCCAATACTCACCCACGACATAAGGTACCTCAGCGTGACCATGAACCTCATCGTCGGAAGAGAGACTTGCCAAAAGAAAACCGGAAATATCACGACCCCATATACAATAGGAAAAAGTAGAGAAGTCATTGCGATCACCAAAGAAGTGGAATCGCTCGCCCTTAGGCGTGCACACCGACACCCGACCTCTAAAGCAATCAATCTGTGCATGAAAGGTAGATAACCAATCCATGCCCAAGATGACGTCAAAGCCCGTCATGTCTAGAAGAATAAAGTCGAACAATAACGATCGTCCGGCAATCACAATATCACACTTGCGACACACTTTAGATAAATATGCACTACCCCCAATCGGCGTGTCTACCCACAAAGGTACCCCAAGATATGAAATAGGTATACCCAAAGTAGATGCATAAGCAGAAGCAATAAAAGAGTGCGAAGCTCCAGAATCAATAAGAACATGAGCCCAACAACCGTATACAGGAAATGTACCTCTCACGATAGAAGGTCTGGCTACACTGTCTGCTGCTGTGACTGCATAAGCACGGCCCTGAGGACGTGGAGGCTGCTGGATAGTCGATGCAGATGTCCTAGCTTGAGAACCCTGAGCTGATGGTGCTGGCTGCTGTGGTGCTCTATACCCAGACTGACCTGCTGGCTGTGTAGCCCTAGACTGCTGTCCAATCCCACTCATAGGAGTGCCACTACTCTGTCCCTGACGACAATTCCTGGCGATATGACCCTGTTGTCCACACTGGAAGCAACCCCTGTTATGCACTGGACCACTACTCTGTCCCTGCTGAAAAGACGGACATTGTGGCTTCGTGTGCCCTGGTTGTCGGCAATAATGACAAACAATCTCCCGACGAGTGAAACCCGAAGATGCTCTAAAGGAAGGTGTAGACTGTCCCCGATGCTGCTGTTGTGGCTGCTGCTGCTGTGCAACCGAAGTTGGAGTGCTATTTCGCTGCCTCTTCTTGTTCCCAAAGCCCGAAGATGAAGAACCTCCGAAGCTCTTTTCCCTAGCCTCACGAGCTAGTCGGCCCTCTCTTGCATCCTCCTCAGCAAGCAATGCCTTTGTAACGGCCTCGCGGTACGTCGGCATAGTAAGCACAGAAATCTTTGACTTGAGATTGCCCCTCAAGCCCCTCACGAAACGTCGGCCCTTAACCTCATCATCCACCACCATCTCTGGTGCAAATCGAGATAAGCTAGTATACTGAAGCTCATACTCGGTCACAGATAAATCACCCTGAACCAACTCATTGAACCGGTCCCTCATGCTCATCCTAGCAAGATGTGGAAAATACCGATCCAAGAAAAGTATGCAAAAGTCCGCCCATGTGATAGTTCGAACGTTCCTTATGTTCGTGACAGACTTCCACCAATTCTTAGCATCGCCCGTAAGTCGAAACGACGCAATCATGACCCGTACCTCGTCATCAACCACCCTGAGAATATCAAATCCATTGGTTATTTGCTCCAACCAATCATCGGCTACAAGTGGATCCGGACCGCCCACAAAGGTAGGTATGTCTAAACGTAAGAACTCCCGGAGAGCCCTTTGAGCACGCGAGCCCTCGTCCTCAACATGTTGCCTCTGAGGAATTTGTGCCATAGCTGCCGCTAAAGCACGTGCAAACTGCTCACCATCCATGAAAGGTGCAGCCGGTACACGCTCCCCTACATCTGGATGTACTGGCACATTCTCGTCCACAACCGGAGGTATATGATCCGGAGCATCACCCTCTCTAACGATACGTGGTCGACCTCTACGTGGCGGCATGCTCTCTACATGACAACAACTAAACATGTAAGGCACAAGTACAATCATAGTATGCCAAACAAAACCACAAAGCCATGCCAACACACATATAAGTCAATGACGTACAAGAGACGGGAACTAATACGTAAACTTGTAAAATAAAAGCAAGCAAGAAGCGTAAAGCGATAACGACCCTCGCCCGTCGTCCCATAGAGAAATAACACGCTCTGATACCAAGTTGTCACGCCCCTAATTTCCTAGGACTCCAAAACCCAAGCCTAAGAGCTAAGGGAGTGAATGCGGAAGAAATAAAAATGAAATAAAATCCATTTCAGTCATAAAATACCCATAAAAGGGTAAAATAGACATAAAACATCTCATATATTTCAAAAAGATCACACGGGATCGAAAAGGAGGCAAACCGAAACACTCGGTACCTTGATCGAATCATTCTGACCCACCATGTTCACCCAAGGGTAAAATGGTCAAATCAGGGTTAAAATAATAATTTCCAACTACAACTACAAAATTTGTACCTAAAACTAGCAATACGAACAAACGGGACCTAATTTGAAGCCACGAGGAAGGAGATATGAATTTTCAAAAGTGGCGTCAGACAACACCGACTTAAAACTAAAGTTGAAGTACCCCTCTTTCACTAAGGGTAAAACAGTCATTTCAGGGTTAAACTGGTCCTTTCAAATTTTATACCGATAATTTGGACGTAGGACAACCCATAGAAACAAACGGGGGTCCATTCCGACGTTCGAGGAGGAAAATACGGATTTTCAAACATCGGACGTCGTAAGCCGCTGCAGCAGGCCTGCACTACCAATTTCGAAAATGCTGAATTTTTTCTAAGTATGGATTAGTGAAGCTACTGCCCAAATCTGCAATTTCCTTAAAGTTTGAATATGCAAAAACGCGAGATTTTGCGATATGGCTTTGTTTTTCGCGCCGTCGGTCCCGAAAAATCATAAATATTGGAAAAGTGAGTTTTTCCTTGGCGGAACCCAAAAATAGTTTTCGAGACCTCGGGAAATGCGAAAAACGTAAACTTAGCAAAAAATGATTTTTTTGTAAGTTTTCATAAAATCTTCCGTCTTGCCCCCGGTATCCGTTTTAACTACCGCCGGTTTCTAAAGTTTAAAATATCTAAGAAAACGAATTTAATTAAATCCGTTTCTAAAAGCAAGGAAATTTACCGGGGCTACGGGGGTAGGCGAAAACGGGTTTTTCCATTCGAATCGAAAAGGGTTAGTTTGAAAACCTAGAAAAAAACGCCGTTTTCGGCCAAACACCTAATACTCGCAATTCATGGCAATTCATCCAATTCACATTCATAACTCCAAGGGAAAATATTCAATAATGATATTAAAGCGCTCTAAGGCGAAACATGCTAGAATTTGTCCAAAATTACATATTTCCACAATTCGGCACCGAAGTACCCCAAAATAATATAATCCCCGCGCATAGCGCTCCAAGGGATGTACATTGAGAATAACGCCTCGGCTAACATGCTAGCCGGGTTAAAATAAAATAGTTTTTCAAATTCAACTTACATGGACAAAATGAACATTTAAATACATATTTATCAACTAAATGTCCAACAAAATAAGTGTGGTCCGTCTCATGCACAAAAGGACGGACATACAACCACACGTCCTCGGAGAGACTACGGAACTCTCCCAACAGGATCATCACCTGAAAAAAATGTATATAACGTGGGGTGAGCTCACTAGCCCAGTAGAGGAAGCGTCATTGCCTCCATCTCGGTAGTCCGAGCGGTTCAACCCAACCAAGGTTCATGCCACTAACCCTAGGTCGGTCTCTTGTCCCACATGGCTCTCACGCCAATCCGGAACCCCTTCGAACCCCACAAATAAGTTTCCCCAACATGCTCACAACATAATTTTCTATAATTATAGCATGCTTCCACAATAACATCATATTCACATATATATGATAGTCTAAATGCACCATGACTCGACACACCCCCCGAGACACACGGCGCCCAACTCAGGTTAACGGATACATACTCTGTCCAATTACTTGTAGAGTACCGCACCGACTCTTCCCAAGTGATTTTTCTCTCTATCACTTCAACAAGGAAGACGGTTGTACGAGAGCCCAACATGCAACTCCGTACGCCATGACTACAAAAGTCAAGAACATGAGCCTCTACCCGGACTCCTAACTCACATTTGGTCGGCTTTTTAGTTCCGTAGGCGTGATACCTCCTGGCAAGTTGTTGCTTTGATCCGAACCCGACTACCAACACATCACTACACCACCCATATATTCCAACATCATGAATTTGACACTACATGAGTACTCAATATGCACATATGATTTTTCATCAACCATACTCCATCATAATATATGCTTTTTCTCTTTAGGCAATATATCATGTCAAAACTTTCCACATGCTCATAATATTACATTTATGATCACTAAACCACAACATCAATTCATATCACATTTATGATCAATAAACAACAACATGAATTCATATCACATAATCATATTATCAAGGGCCTAAATCATAGTCTAAGTTGCCCAAAACCAACTCGTATATATATATACGGCATATATACACTTAGACGCACACACCCTCTTACAAAGACAAAGACAAGTCATTTTCCCCTACCTCAATTCCAATCAAGCTAGCTCAAGAGTGTCCAAGAGAGGTCCAAGTAAGCTACCAACTCAAATGTTCAAGGAAAGAGCTTCCAAGCTTGCAATTACACCATTCAATGAATAACTATTAATATGGTGTTTCTATAAACCAAAATTATTAAAGTGGCTTCAACCACAAAACAAAATCATCCCTAACAATAGCAACTTAGGGTTCTAAGAAAACACAATTCAAGAGAAGGAATTCTTGAACTTACCACAACTCTTCCACAATAGGGTCAAGAATCACAAGATGAGCTCCAAGCTTTTAATAACCGAAATAATTGGTGAAAAGGTTCAACTCATGTCCCTTAACAAGATTCAAGAGAAAAAGGGAACCAATTATCAATAATTGAACACAAAGCTTCAAGGAAATAAATTCTAGGGTTTGAAATCAAGAACCCTAAAGAAGTGAAGAACACTTACCAATTTTTTTATCAAAGGGAAGATAAGGCCATCCTCTACAACTCTTATGTTCAAAGGTTCTTCAAACTCCAAGCCAATGATGATGTTCTTGAAGAAGAACCAAGGAAGAAGAAAAAATAAAATGGACGTGAGAAGAAGAGAGGTTTGTGGTGAATGAGAGAAGTCTTGCACTTTAGAAGACAAAAATCAATACATAATGGTGTATATGTATAACCCTAAATGAGTGTTCTAATCCAAGGGTTCATAACAAAGATGGGGAAAAAGGAAATGAATCCAAGGGCTAGAAATGAGTCTTGCCAAGTGGAAGACTTATTACACAACTCACCAAAACTTATTATTTTGCCAAACAAGGCCTTATCATCCAAGGGCTTAGAATAAAGATGGGAATTAACAAACCATCCAATGGTTGAGAAAAAGTCTTGTCAAGTGGAAGACCAAGAATAATGGATTATTCCATTTAAGTGCCAACCAAACAAGGCCTTATGATCCAAGGGCTTAAAACAAAGATGGGAGAATGAGATCAAGGGCTAGGAATGAGACAACACATGAAAGGTGGAAATGACCAAATTCATCCAAAGTTGGGGTTAATTACAAGAGTGCCATCAAGACTCTTTATTACCCTTTTACCCCTTGTCATCCTCCCTAATTACTAAAATGCCATTCTTGCCCTAATTTCTACATTTTCCACTAATTGTTCCAAATGTGAAATTACTCCTTTACCCCTCGGTCATTTCTTTCCCGAAATCGTTCTCAATAATTTTCATTAATTTCAAAATGAAAATAAAACATGCTACGTACAATTTTTATAACACGTACAACATGTAAGGCATGCTAAAACAATTAAACACATTAAGCACATAAACACATAATTGTTTAAATAAAAATTTTAAATTAACCCGTAAAAATACCGGACGTTACAGATACAACCACTGCAACATTGTTTTAACCAAATGCAACATTGCTACAGTCAAATGCAACATTACTTTAACCAAATGCTGCATCGTTATATTTTTAAATGTCCTGAATTAAAACATAATTAAACCCCCAAGGTGTAAGGATATTCATAGAAACCATTATAATTAAAAAAAAAAACTTTTTTAACAAGTACTAAATACTAAAATAAAATATAAAAACTTAAATGCAACAACTCTACTTCCAATTGTAGCATCAGTAATACCAATTGCAGCAAACAAAGTAAAACAGTTGACTGTAATATATGTAGCAAAATATATGCCAAATATACTTATGAATCTTAGTTTTAAAGTACGTAAAGAGCTTAAAACACCCCTATAGTTTGGTAAATGGGTGCTAAACACCCCTGATTTTATTTTGGGCAAAAAAGTCCTCAAAAGATTTGAAAATGGGCCCAATACCCCCTTGCCGTTAGTTCTCCGCTAAAAATGGTCGTTAGTTGGTCATGTGCATCTCACATGACCTTTGAAATGCCATTATTACCCCTTTTAAAAGAATAAAAAGACCCATTTGTCCGTTTAATGTATTTTCAAATCTTAAAACTTTTAAATTTCGAAACAAATATATAAAAATATATAAATTTAAAAAAAAACATATAAAATTTTAAAACATATATATTAAATTTCAAAAAGAATTCTAAAATTCTAAAATAAATATAAAATTCAAAACATATATATACAATTCGTAAAAAAATATATAAAATTCTAAAATAATATATAAAATTTTAAAATAAATATATTAAATTTCGAAAAAATTATAAAATTAAAAAAAACATATAAATTCATAAAACATATAAAAAATTCAAAAATAATATATAAAAATTTAAAATATATATATAAAATTTGAAAAAAATATAAATTCAAAATATCTATATAAATTTCGAAACAAAACATAAAAAAATTCGAAACAAATATATATTAAATTTTGAAAAATATTATAAAATTTGAAAAAAAAAATAAAATTCGAAAAAAAACATATAAAATTTGAAACAAATATATATTAAATTTTTAAAAAAAATTAAATTTGAAAATAAAAATGAAATTAAAAACAATATATAAAATTCGTAAAACATATAAAAACTTCGTAAAAAACATATAAAAATATAAATTCAAAAATATATATAAAAATTTTGAAAACAATATATATATTTCAAAAATATCATATTAAAATTAAAAATACAGTATACTAGGCAAATAATTATTTTATATTCCGTAGTTCAAAATGGGAAAAAAAACAAGTGGTACTAAGGAAATATCCGTGGAAATAAAAGTATAAAAAACACAAGTAACTAAAGTATAATACACCAAAACAACATTTAGGCAGAAACATATATATTTTTAATTTTATATTTGTTTTTTCACATATATATATTTTTCGAATTTATATTTTGTTTTCCGAATTTTATATAATTTTTCAAAATTTATATTGTTTTTCAAATTTTATACTTTTTCCGAGCTATAAAATATATCTTTTGAATTTTATATTTTTTCCCGAATTTTATATATATTTTCCAAAATTTATATTTGTTTTCGAAATTTATAATTTTCTTTCAAAATTTATATATTTTTCAAATATATATATTTTTTGAATTTTATATAATCTTTTCAAATTTTATATATTGTTTTCGAATTTTATATATTTGTTTCAAATTTTATATATATATATATTTGAATTTTATATATTAACCTTTTATTTTTTATTTTAATGTGAAATATAGAGTTGTAACAAAGTAAATTCATCTCTTTTTTAACGATGTTATGTCGGCAGGGGAATTTTTTTATCAGAATTGAAACTATAGGGACTTGTTTAAACATGTAGCGGGTTTAATGCCCATTGGCCAAACTATAAGGGTGTTTTATGCCTTTTACTTGTTTAAGGAAAATCTATACGAATTACATTTACAAATAACATCTCAAACATGTTTGAAAAAATAAAAAACAAAAAACCTTCTCTCCTCAAAAATTTTGTACAAAACTCTAAATGGATAAACCACAAGTATGGATGTAACATTGCTACAACCAAATGCAACATTGCTTTAACCAAATGCATCAATGTTATGTTTTTAAATGTCTTAAATTATAACCTAATTGAATCCCCAAGGTGTAAGGATATTAATGGAAACCATTATAATTAAAAAACCATTTGAACAAGTACTAAATACTAAAATAAAACATAAAAACTTAAATGCAACAAATCTACTTTCAGTTATAACATCAGTAATACCAATTGCAGCAAACAAAGTAAAACAATTGATTGTAATATATGTAGCAAAATATATGTCAAATGCAGCATCTCTACATCCAAATGTAGTACATATACCCATATCTAAATATACTTATGAATCTTTATTTTAAGGCGGGTAAAGGGTTTAAAACACCCTATAGTTTGGTAAATGGGCGTTAAACACCCCTGACTTTTATTTTGGACAAAAGAGTCCTCAAAATATTTGAAAATGGGCCTAATACACCCCTGTCATTAGTTCTCCGTTAAAAATGGTCGTTAGTTGGTCATGTGCATCTCACATGACCTCTAAAATACCATTATTATCCCTTTTAAAAGAATAGGAAGACTATTTTGTCCGTTTAATGTATTTTAAAATCTTTAAAACATTTAAAATTTGCAACAAATATATAAAAATATATAAATTTAAAAACAAAACATATAAAATTCGAAACAAATATATAGTAAATTTCAAAAACATTTAACAATTAGAAAATAAATATAAAATTCGAACAAAATATATAAAATTCATAAAAAATATATAAAATTCAAAAACAATATTTTAAATTTTAAAAAATATATATTAAATTTCAAAAATAATTATAAAAAAACATATAAAATTCGTAAAAAGTATATAAAATTTTCATTGATAAAAATTTCAAAATCAATTATAAAAATTGAAAATAAATATAAATTTTGAAAAATATATATAAATTTCATAAAAAGTATATAAAATTCGAAAATAATATTTAAAAATAAATATATATATATATATATATATATAATTCAAAAAATTATAAATTCGAAAAAAAATATAAATTTAAAAAAACATATAAAATTAAAAACAAATAAATATTAAATTTTAAAAACCATATATAAAATTCAAAAAAAATATATAAAATTTGAAAAAAAACATATAAAATTCGAAACAAATCTATATTAAATATAGTAAAAATTATAGAATTCAAAAATAAATATAAAATTTGAAAAAAACATATAAAATTCGTAAAAGAATATAAAAAATTAAAAAAAGATATAAAAATATAAATTCAAAAAATATATATAAATCTAGAAAAAGTATATAATTTTTCGAAAAAAAATATTTTTCGAAAATATCATATTAAAATGAAAAAGAAAGTATACTAGGGAAGAATTATTTTGTGTTCCATAGTTCAAAATGGGAAAAAAACAAGTTGGTACTAAACAAATAGTTGTGCAAATAGAAGTATAAAAAAACACAAGTAACCAAAGTACAATACACCAAAAAAACATGTAGGCAAAAAAATATTTTTTTTTTGAATTTTATATTTGTTTTTTCAAATATATATGTTTTTCGAATTTATATATTCTTTCCGCATTTTATATAATGTTTTGAAATTTATATTTTTTTCGAATTTTATTTTTGTTTTGAACTTTAATATACTTATATTGAATTTTATAGATATTTTTTAATTTTATATATTTTTTCAAAAATTTATATTTGTTTTTGAAATTTATATTTTTGTTTCAAAATTTACATTTTTTTTTGAATTTTATATATTGTTTTCAAATTATATATATATTATTTCAAATTTATATATTTGTTTCAAATTTTATATGTATTTTTCGAATTTTATATTTTGTTTTCGAATTTTATATATATATATTTTCAAATTTTATATATTTGTTTCGGATTTTATATAGTTTTTTCGAATTTTATATATTAACCTATTATTTTTTCAGTTTAATGTTAAATATAGAGGGGTAAAAAATTAAATTCATCTCTTTTTTAACAGTGTTATGTCGGTAGGGGACCTGTTTGAACATATAGGGGGTTTAATGCCTATTGGCCAAACTATATGGGTGTTTTGATGCCCTTTACCCTTTTAAGGTAAATTTATATGAAATATATTTCCAAATAGTATCTCAAACATGTTTGAAAAAACAAAAATTAAAAAACCTTTTCTCCTCAAAAGGTTTGTACAAAACCCTAAATAGATAAACCAGAAGTTTGGAGGTAAGATAAGGTATCCCTATCAATACCCTATCTTAGCTTTTATTTTAGGAATTCAACCACTACAACATTGCTTTAACCAAATGCAACATTACTACAGCCAAATGCAGCATTGTTATGTTTTTAAATGTGCTTAATTATAACCTAATTGAACCCCCAAGTTGTAAGGATATTAATGGAAAGCATTATAATTAAAAAAACCCTTTTAACAAGTACTAAATGCTAAAATAAAATAGAAAAACTTAAATGCAACAAATTTACTTCCAATTGTAAACCGGGGGCAAAACGATCATTTTATCGCAACTTTTTACGAAACGAAACATTTCTAAGATTATTAGTCTAATATTGAATCAGTCTATAGGGGTTGAATGTAGTTTTTCAAAAGTAAAAAAATGGCAGAATCACTCGTTGGAAAACTGACATCTTGAAATTGTATTTAGGCTTTTGAATCGCTCGATGGAAAACTGCCATTTTTCGACTTTTGAAAAACTACATTCAACCCTTATAGACTGATTCAATATTAGACTAATAAGCTTAGAAATGTTTCGTTTCCTAAAAAATTACGATAAAATGACCATTTTGCCCCCGGTTTCCATTTTAGCACCCCACCGAATTTTAAAGTGCCAAAATCTTTTCAAACCATTCAAAATCATTTTCTAAAGCGCAAAGTTTTAGTCGAGGTCACGGGAGTAGGCGAAAACGGAAACCGTTTTTGTTTGGTTTTGTTTATTTATTTTGCACTTCGTCATTTCCCTCGTTTCTAGGATCCGTTTCGGAACCCGAGAAATATCGGGGCGTGACAATAATGGTTTCCATGAATATCCTTACACCTTGGGATTTCAGTTATGTCACATCCCTAATTTCCTAGGATTCCGAAACCCGAGCCTAAAAGCTAAAGGAGTGAATGCAGAAGTGAAAAGAAATAAAAGAAAATCTCAAATAAAATAAAAGCTAAAGGAGTGAATATGGAGGTAAAATACCCATCAAGGGTAAAATAGTCATTTCACATCCTAAAGATATAAAAAAGATCACTCGGTATCGAAAAGGAAATGAAATGACTCAAATGACACTTTAAACGGATCATTGCAACACCCCATGTGTTAATTTAGGTATAAAATGGTAATTTCCAAGTACTACAACAAGGTTTGGACGTAGAACGAGCCTTAGGAACAAACTGAACCTAAATCAAAGCCACGAGGCGAGAAATATGAATTTTTGAAAATGGTATCGGACAACGCCGACCAAAACCAAACAAAAATGGGTAAAACACGAGTTTGAGCACCAAAACCGAGGCTCTCAGGCCTCCACTCAAAAATTGGAGATATATATGATAAATAAGGCTCTAAGAAGCCCATATAAAGAAACATAAATGAATTTCGGTAAGCGAGCCGATAAATATAAGGGTGTGTTCACTAATGTGAAACATTTTTCGTTTCTGTTTTTCGAAGAAACATAAACAAAATAACGTTCTTCTTATGAGAAACAGAAAAATAGAAATGACGTTTATTAATTCCAATTGTTCTCATAATTTTTGGAACAGAAACAAATAATTATGTTTTTTAAATGCATTTGTTTCACATATATTTTTGGTAATTTTTTTTATAATTTTTATTTTAGCATTTACTTGAGTAAAATAAATTAGATTAAAGAAACTATTAAACTCAACTATCAGAAGTTAAAGTTACAATCTATAAAATTCGAAATATATATATATATATATATATATATATATATATTGTAAAAATTATATATAAAAATTAGATTATAAAAGTAGTTTGATTCACTTCCTTAGAAAAGATGTGACATTTTACCAATATATATTCTTTTCGTCTTTTTTTGTTTTTATAAATTTATATATTTTTACAAATTTTGTTTTTCGAAATATTTTTTTTTTTAAATTTATATTTTTTTTCAAATTTTATATATTTATTTTGAATTTTATATATGTTTTTCGAATTATATATATTTTTGAAATTTATATGTTTTCAAACTTTATATATATATTTTTGAATTATATATATATTTTTCAATATATATATATATATTGTTTTCGAGATTTATACATTGTTTTCGAAATTTATATATATATTTCTAATTTTTATATTGTTTTCCAAATTTTTATATTTTTTTCTAATTTTATATATTATTTTCAAATTTTATATATTGTTTTCGTAATTTATATATATTATTTTTGAATTTTATATATTGTTTTCGTAATTTATATATATATATATATTTGAATTTTATATATATTTCAAAATTTAATATATTATTTTTGAATTATATATATTTTTTTGAATTTGAGGGAGTGTAATTAAGATTTATCCAAAAAAAAAACATTTCACATTATTGGAACAGAAACATGTGGAACATCTTTTTTATGTTTCTCATTTTTAAGAGAAACATGGGAAACATTTCACATTATTGGGAAACATAAATAATTTATTAAACATGTTTCTTATTTCTATTTATGCTTTTTGGTAGGTGAGAACGTTAGTGAACGCACCCTAAATATCTAAAGAAAGACTGCAACATGTAAAAGTTTAAAATATATCATCATCTTCAAATGAATATAAATATGTCACAAATATGTTAACTCGAGTGATTCAAAAACCTAAATATAATTTCAAGATGTCATCTTTCCAATGCCACAAAAATCAGCTCGATCCGAGTTACGGGGAAGGAGCTACCACATTTTGAAAACTGCCGCGCGGGCTGGACTGCGCCCGGCAGCAAGGTGTAGTAGCTACAGTGATTACTGTAGTTGTAAAACTCTCTGCAAAAAATTAATTTTCAAAAAATTACCTTCAATCCTTATAAACTGATTCAATATTACACTAATAAGCTTAGAAATGTTTCGTTTTGTGAAAATATGTGATAAAATGACCGTTTTGCCCCTGCTCTCCGGTTTAGCATTCCACCGACTTTTAAAGTGCCAAAATCTTTTCAAACAACTCAAAATCATTTTCTAAAGCCTAAAGTTTTAGTCGGGGTCACGAGGTAGGCGAAAACGGGTTTTTCATTCAAAACGAGAAGAGTTTGTTTGAAAACTTAGAAAAATACCGTTTTCGACCAATTTCCTAATAACGTCATTCTATAGCAAAAATCCACTACACAACTCTAAATAAAAGAATTCAAAAACTACATTCAAGTGTCCAAAGACGAAACATGTCATAGTTTGATTAAAAAAATAGTTTTATATTGCCAACACGGAAGTGCACCAAAAGAAAAGAATCCCCGCGTATAGCGCTTTGAGGGACGTACATAAAAATACAAGTTACCCGGCTAACACGGTAGTTGGTAAAAGATAAGTATTTAATCATTTGAATTACAAGTTCACAAAAGAAAGCATGTGAATACATGTATCACATATACATCACAACATGATAAGTCCATCTCTTTAAGTACAAAAGGATGGACAAGACGCTATAATCCATCGAGTGGCTCCGAACATCCTGTAATGGGATCATCATCTGAAAAATATAATATCTCATGGGGTGAGCTCACTAGCCCAATAGAGGAACCGTCATCGCCTCAATCTCGGTAGTCCGAGTGGTACAACCCACTCAAGGTTCATGATATTAATCCTAGGTCGGTCTCTTGTCCCACATGGCTTTCACGCCAATCCGGAACCCCATCGAACCCAACAAATAATTTCTCCAACATGCTCACATCATAATTATTCACAATTATAGCATGTTTCAACATCAATATCATAATCACACATATATGATAGTCTAAATGCACCATAACTCAACACACCCCATGATACACATGGTGCCCAACTCAGGTTAACGGATACATACTCTGTCCATTTACTTTTGAGGATACTAGCTCATCAAGTAATGTAGAGTACCGCACCGACTCTTCCCAAGTGATTTTCTCTCTATCACTTTAACAAGGAAGACGGTTGCACGAGAGCCCAGAATGCAACTCCGTGCGCCATGACCACCAAAGGCAAGAATATGAGCCTCACTTTTCGGACTTACTAGTTCCGTAGAGGTGAACCCCTCTTGGCCAGTTGTTGCTACGATCCGAAACCAGACTACCCACACATGATTACACCACCCGCATATACCCACACCATGATTTTGACACTACTCGATGTATTCAATATGTCTCAAGGTTTCCAATAACAATCATGTTCCATCACTATATATGTTTTTTCTCATTTGCAATATATTGTACTCAATATAACCATCATGCTTACAATTTCACATTTACAAGCAATGGTTCACAACATGCTCAATCACAATACATGTTTTTCTCATTAGGCAATATATTGTACTTCATTTATCACAATGCTTACAATTTCACATTTATAAGCAATAAATCACAAAAAGCATTTATATCACACAATCATGCTTTCAAGGGCCTAGTTCATTGTCTAAGTTGTCAAGACACAACTCGTATATATATATATGGTATATATACACATAGACGTACACACCTTCGTACAAAAATGAAAGCAACTCGTTTTTCCCCGACCTCAATTCCAAGCAAACCTATTCAAGAATGCCCAAAAGAGTCCAACTCAAGCTACCACTCTAAGTGTTCAATAGGATAGCTTCCAACTAGCAATACACCATTCATAAAAAACATAATTACTAGGGTGTCCCAATAAACCAAAACTTATATAAAAGTGGCTCCAACCACAAGAATCAACTTAAACCCTAATGATAGATAAATTAGGGTTCCATGAATGGAATACTCAAAAGGAAAGAGCTAGTTATGTCACTTGCCAAAATCTCCAACCCAAAAGTGAGCTCAAAACACAAAATGAACTCCAAGCTTCCAATAATTGAAAATTGGTGACAAGGTTCAACTTATGGTCCTTAACAAGATTCAAGAGAAAAAGAAACCAAAAATCAATAGTTGAACATAATACTTCAAGAATGGGAAATCTAAGGTTTGAATTTCAAAACCTCAAGAGAGCTAGAACATTACCCCAACACTTAGAGCAAATGAAAGAAGAGAGCAACCTTAGCAATTCCCATGTTGAACACTTCTTCAAACTCCAAGTGAAAGGAGATGAAATCAAGGAAGAAGTGATGAAGGAGAAGAGGGAAAGAGAAATGTAGAGAGAAAATAATCTTGTAGAGAATGTGAGAAGTCTTGCAATGAAAGACTTATGAGTTGTAGTGATTTCCCACTATCTCTCACACTCATCCAATGGCTTACAATAAATGTGAAATAAAAGGGAGAATATCCAAGGGCCACAAAGTGGTCTTGCAAAGTGAAAGACTAAGAATAATGCATTCTTCCATTTAAGTGTCAACCAAATAAGGCCCTATGATCCAAGGGTTAAGAACAAAGATGGGAGAAAAAGATCAATGGCTAGAATTTAGACACCACATAAAAGTGTAAAATGACCACTTTCATCCCAACTTAAGGTTAATTACAAAAGTGTCATCAAGTCTCTTAATTATCCTTCCACCCCTTGTCATCCTCTCTAATTACCAACATGTCACTCATGCCCCAACACTTAGCTAAAATCTCTACCCTTTTTACTAAGTGCTCAAAATATGAAATTCCTCATTTACCCGTCAGTCATTTGTTTCCTGAAATTGTTTTCAATAATTTTTATTATTCTTAAAATGAAAATAGAACATGAAACTTACAATTTTTAATATCACATAAAACATGTAAGTCATGCTAAACACATAAGCATGTTAAGCACAAAATCACATTAAACACATAATAACGTATGCATTTAATTTTGTAATAAGTTTTTTAAATTAGAACGTAAAAATACCGGACGTTACAAATTAGGGTATAATTCAGGACATTTAAAAACATAACAATGCTGCATTTGGTTAAAGAAATATTGCATTTGGCTGTAGTAATGTTCCATTTGGTTAAAACAATGATGCAGTGTTTGAATACCTAAAATAAAAACTAAGATGGGGTATTGATAGGGTTACCCTATCATACCTTCAAACTTGTAGTTTATCCATTTAGGGTTTTGTGCAAACGTTTTGAGGAGAGAAAGTTTTTTATTTTTTTTTCAAACATGTTTGCGATACTATTTGAAAATATATTTCATATAAATTTGCGTCAAAACTAAGATTCATAAGTGTATTAGGATAGGGGGTATAAGTGCTACATTTGAATGTAGAGATGATGCATTTGACATTTATTTTGCTACATATATAACAGTCAACTGTTTTACTTTGTTTTATACATTTTGTTTTACTGATGCTACAATTGGAAGTAGAGTTGGTACATTTAAGTTTTTATATTTTAGGGTGGTATTTAGTACTTTTTAAAAGGGTTTTTTTAATTATAATGGTTTCCATGAATATCCTTACACCTTGGGAGTTCAATTAGGGTATAATTCAGGACTTTAAAAACATAACGATATTGCATTTGGCTGTAGCAATGTTGCATTTGGTAGAAGTAATGCTGCAGTGTTTAAATCCCTAAAATAAAAGGTAAGATATGGTATTGATAGAGTTATCCTATCTTACCTCAAAACTTGTGGTTTATCCATTTAGGGTTTTGTACAAACGTTTTGAGGAGAATTTTTGTTTTAGTTTTAGTTTTTTCAAACATGTTTGGGATGTTATTTGGAAATATATTTCATATAGATTTGCTTCAAAACTAAGATTCATAAGTATATTTGGATAGGGGGTATAGGTGCTACATTTGGATGTAGATATTATGTATTTGACATCTATTTTCCTACATAAATAACAGTCAACTGTTTTAATTTGTTTTGGCATTTGGTTTTACTGATGCTATAATTGGAAGTAGAGTTGTTACATTTAAGTTTTTATATTTTAGGATATTATTTACTACTTGTTAAAAGTGTTTTTTAATTATAATTTTCACGCCACAATATTCCTTGGGTTCTGAAACGGGTTCGAGATACGAGGGAAGTGATGAAGTGTGGAAGAATTAAACAAAACCGAACAAAAATGGGTAAAACACGAGTTTGGGTGCCAAAACCGAGGCGCTTGGACCACCACTTAAAAAATGAAGATAAATATGATAAAGGAGGCTCTAAGAAGTCCATTGAAAGAAACATAAATGAATTCCGGTAAGCGAGCTGAAAAATATGAAATTGTTTTAAAAAAGTCGCGACATGAAAAGTTTAAAATATACAGTCACTTTCAAACGAATATAACTCACTCCAAAATATAATAACTCGAGTGATTCAAACACCTAAACACAAGTTCAAGATGTCAGCTTTTCAACGCAACAAAAATTGCCTCGATCCGAGCTCCATATCTCCAAATATGAGGTTTTGAAAAATATCGCACATGCTGGGCAGCAAGGTGCGACCAACTACAGTGATTACTGTAGCAACCACCAAAAAACCCAACATTCTACCATTTTTCAACTTTTGAAAAAATTCATTCAACCTCTATAGACGGATTAAATATTACTCTAATAAGCTTAGAAATGTTTCGTTTCGTAAAAAATTGTGATAAAATGACCGTTTTACCCCCGGTTTTCATTTTAGCAGCCCACCGACTTTTAAAGTGCCAAAATCTTTCAAACCACTCAAAATAATTTTCTAAAGCCCAAAGTTTTAGTCAGAGTCATGGGGGTTGGCGAAAACAAAAACCGTTTTGTTCGGTTTTATTTATTTCTTCTGCACTTCGTCATTTCTGTCATGCCCCTAAAATTCCCGAAACTCTAACCCGGAGAATCAGCGAATTCCAAGGGGTGACGTAAGTCAAATGACCACTAGATTTATAAAAAGATGAATCCCAGGGATTCAATAGTTTTTAAGAATTTTTTTTTAAAACTCGAACCAATCCATTCGGCATCCATGTCCTAACGTATGAAAACTCAAATCACCTAGGTGGTGACATCAACTACCGAGAAGAAGTGAAAGACAACACTATATGTGTGCACTGAACAACACCAAGCCTCATACCCGAGACTTAGAAATGATCCGAAGCAAAGGTGAAACAAGAAACCACCTTTCAAAATACTACAGGTCTAGATTTTTGAGAAAGAAGTCTCGTAACCTCAGAATTTCTCTGGAATAGGTTTTCTTTAAAAATCCACACAATGAAAATGATCGTCTTGCCCCCGGTCTCCGTTGTTCACTTGTCCTGGCTACGGGGGTAGGCAAAAACAGGTTTTTTCTTTTAAATACAATGAGTTTATTTTCAAAACTTGAAAAACTCCGTTTCCGACAAACAGCCAAATAAGAGTGACTACAACTCCAAGGATTCCTATAATGTCCAAGAGGACAATGAAGGAAGAACAATACGTTGGACTCACGGAACACAACCATTCGTTTCCAACTCCACAAATCAAATGACACCACGAGAAAGAGGTTCGGCACCACGCCATAACCGACGGCTCAAGGAGTGACATATGAGTCAAAGACATGTACTAGTATATAGAGTATAGTAGAAGAAATGCTTAGGAGAATGAACTAAGCACTAGAACCAAGACTATCAAGATATAGTACCTCGAGTGCTTAATAAAATCACTCAGACCCCTTAATATCATGAAAAGGGAAAACTAGTGGCCGATACCACGGAACTAACTAGTTTCAATCAATACCTCTTCCAATTCATTATAACCTCAATTTCACATTTGATACTAACTCTCTAGATTACTAACAAAATCAAGAGACCATTGTCACTCAACTAGATAGGTTCAATCACAACCTCGCCTAACCGCACTCAAAACCTCAAAAGTACGATAAAGGATACATCCCTCTAAGTGGGAAAGAAACATCAAGGGCCAGTAATATGTAACCAACCAAAACCTCAAGACTATCACCCGCCTTCTCAAGGCCTCAACTCACCGTTGATACTACACAATCAACTCAACATCGACTCTACAGTCCATCACTAACCTCAACTATCCACAGAGGTTACTACGCCTATATACTTAACCTCCCCAAGGGTACAAAGTATATAATCACAAGTATAAAAATATACATTTCATTATACTTGAACAATTACCGCATTTAATTCATGTTTTCATATTATTCACTTTCAGTTGAGCATTTTATAAAATATGAATTCATTTGCAATATTCATAATTAACATGCTCCGAAATCCACAGGTAATAATAACACATAATAAACCTGCTCCAACATCACATATAATAATATCACATATACATGTCAAGTGAAATCACATAAATGTTGTACAATGCTATGTGACTCAACACCACTCTTTGCCCAATCACAGGTTAACGAATATATACTTTACTCATACTATGAGAAAACAAGTACTGCACCGATTCTTCCCAAGTGAATTTTGACACTTCACTTTCAACAAGGAAGACGGTTTGCACGAGAAGATCCGTGACAAAAGATCCGAATAACGGATGCACGAGACGACCCGCGACTTCGAGAATGAGACGACTCACCCTATACCCCATTCCCAGACTGATTATTTTCGTAGGTTGGGAACACCCCCTGGCCAGTTGTTGCGACGATTCGACACAAAGACACCCACACATGATTACACATCCCGCATATACCAATACCATGATTTGACACTACACGATGTTCTCAACATGCATCCAGGGCCTCAATAACAATCATTTCTCAACATAAATATGTAATACATCATATTTATGAACAATATCCACATAACACCAACATGAATATCATAATATCTTTAGCATGCTTTTATATCACTAAAGCAATAATTCACGACAAACAATTGTATCACATAATTATGCTTGCAATTCATCAAATTATACTTTAATTCACAAGTATACAAGTTCATTCATTTAAACATGCTTTCAATTCCCTTCAAGCAATAATCCACGTATCATAAGGGGAACCTAGCATAACGTCTAAGTTTCCATGTCCCTTACGTTTACATATCCCTTAACACAGTAAAAAAGGAACTAATAACGCGTTCTAAGTCCACGTCCAACCTTTATAATTTTTTCTAACCCATTTTAATTCTTAAGGGGTTACTAGGCCACCTATTATCTTTCAATTCAAATAGGAATTTATTCAATTTAGAAGAAAATAATTCAATTAATTTCTCAAATTAATTCCTAAGTCCTGCCTCGATTCTAAGCTAATTCTAGATATTTAAATTCACAATTTAATATATCTATATTAAAATAAATACGGGTTTACACACCCAAACCACGTCAACGATACGGAAGGGAGAATAAAATTTCCCACCTTAATTTACGCTTACAGAATAGCCCGAAATCGCCCACCGTGAACAGTACTGGCGCCCGTATATGGAGCCCGCCGACCAAAGTCACCCAAATAATATTTTGAATATACCGAAACATCCGTATCGATAACCTATACGATATATACGAAGCCCATTAGCAATAGGTTAATCAATTTGGGTAAATCTAAAATAACCCAAACGAAAATTCTAACCTATAAACGCGATTTTCCGACAAACCGCTCAACGGAAAATTACGAAATTTTTGTATGACGTACCTAGCATCGATATGAAGCTACTCTCCAAAAATCGTTGTCATTCGACATTAGGAAGAAGACCAAATTGCCGACCGAAGTTTCGGCCGAACACCCTCTGTCGCGCGAATTGCTGCCGCTCCACCGCGCGCAGCTCCAGCAGCCACCACCTACTTCGCCGATGACCTCTTCCTAGGTCGCACCAACCCTCGCCGCAGATGTCACGGCGTATTTCAGCTCCCATAGGTCGCGCCTTTGCGCGACCCTCCATGCCGAATCCTTCCTCTCTCTCTCTTTCTCAATCACCGGAGATGATGATGATGGTGGAGATGAGGGCCGTGTGAAGAGGAAGAAGGAGAATAAGCTGAAGACGTCTTCTCTCTCTAATATCTATACATACGCATATATATATGCTAAATCGCAAAAGCGATCCTACTAATATCTGAAATTAAAAACTAATCACAAATCAATATATATATAATTACAATTAAATATATATATACAATAAATCCAAAAATATATCGAGAACACCCAAACATAATCTCGGAAATCGAAATAATAACGGGATGTCCAATAAACCATCCCAATTAAATATACCAGGGTAGGAACCCAAATGTCGGAACACCTTACAAGCCCAATCCAATAAAACGTGTCGCCTTCCAGTCGAAGCACTAAATGCAATCATCGAAACGAAACCACGTAGTCGAGAATAAAAACCCGCGTAATGTCGTCTAGTCGACTTTAAAACCAAATGCGAAAAATTTACATGTGAAATACCAAGGATAACCAGGACGTCATGAACAAGTGACGTCATAACAAAAATTAAATTAGAAATAATTTTAGGAAAAAGGAAAATAACACGGGGTGTTACAATTTCCCTCGTTTCTTGGACCTATTTCGGAACCCGGGAAATATCGGGGTGTGACAATAATGGTTTTCATGAATATCCTTACACCTTTGGAGTTCAATTAGAGTATAATCAGGATCTTGAAAAACATAACGATGCTGCATTTAGTTAAAAAAATGCTGCATTTGGCTGTAGCAATGTTGTATTTGGTTAAAGTAATGTTGCAGTGTTTGAATCCCTAAAATAAAAACTAAGATAGAGTATTAATAAGGTTACCATATCTTATCTCCAAACTTATGGTTTATCCATTTAGGGTTTTGTACAAACTTTTTGAGGAGAGAAAAGTTTTTAATTTTTGTTTTTTCAAACATGTTTGTAATTCTATTTGGAAATATTTCATATACATTTGCCTCAAAACTAAGATTCACAAGTATATTGGGATAGGGGGTATAGGTGCTACATTTGGATGGAGAGATGATGCATTTGACATCTATTTTGCTACATATATAACAGTCAACTATTTTACTTTGTTTTCCACATTTGGTTTTACTAATGCTACAATTGGAAGTAAAGTTGCTACATTTAAGTTTTTATATTTTAGGGTAGTATTTAGTACTTGTTAAAAAGGTTTTTTTAATTATAATGGTTTCCATGAATATCCTTACACCTTGGGAGTTCAATTAGGGTTTAATTCAAGACATTTAAAAACAAAACAGTGTTGCATTTGGCTGTAGCAATGTTGCATTTGGTTAAAATAATGTTGTTGTGTTTGAATCCCTAAAATAAAAACTAAGATAGGGTATTAATAGGGTTACCCTATCTTACTTCCAAACTTGTGGTTTATCATTGAGGGTTTTATAAAAACGTTTTGAGGAGAAAAAGTTTTTTAATTTTTGTTTTTACAAACATGTTTGCAATGCTATTTGAAAATATATTTCATATAGATTTGCCTCAAAACTAAGATTCATAAATATATTTGGATAGGGGGTACAAGTGTTATATTTGGTTGTAGAGATGCTACATTTGACATCTATTTTGCTACATACATAACAGTTAACTATTTAACTTTGTTTTATGTAATTGGTATTACTGATGTTATAATTGGAATTAGAGTTGCTACATTTAAGTTTTTCTATTATATTTTAGTATTTAGTACTTGTTAAAAGGGTTTTTTTTTTTTTTTTGTAATTTTAATGATTTCCATGACATCCTTACACCTTGGGGGTTCAATTAGGATATAATTCATGACATTTATAAAAATAACGATGTTGCATTTGGTAGTTATTGTGCCATAAGTGGTTGTAGTAATGTTGCATTTGGTTAAAGCAATGCTGCAGTGGTTAAATCCCTAAAATAAATGCTAAGATATGGTATTGATAGGGTTACAATATCTTACCTTCAAACTTATGGTTTATCCATTTATGGTTTTATACAAACTTTTTGAGAAAAGAAAGTTTTTTATTTTTGTTTTTTCAAACATGTTTTTTCAAACATGTTTGCCTCAAAACTAAGATTCATAAGTATATTTGGATAGGGGGTACATGTGTTACATTTGGTTGTAGATGCTGCATTTGGCATCTATTTTGCTACATACATAATAGTTAACTATTTAACTTTGTTTTTTGCAATTGGTATTACTGATGCTACAATTGGAAGTAGAATTGTTATATTTAAGTTTTTATGTTTTATTTTAGTATTTAATACTTGTTAAAAGAGTTTTTTTTTTTTATTACAATGGTTTCCATGACTATCCTTACACATTGGGGGTTCAATTAGCGTACTTTAAAAGTTGTACCTCATATTATCGTTGATTATTTGTAAACTTTAATAAATATTTTTAAGATTAATAAAAAAATGTAATTAAGACTATATTGTCTTCGTAATATTTTTAAAATCGAATTTGGGATTATGTATTTTTATTATATTTGATGTTTTCAGTATATTTTTATTTTATTATAGAGATATCATTGATAAAAAAGTTAATTTGATCTTGTGTTATAATAATGTGGTAGAATCTTACGATCATACTTACTATTCTACGATCCCGATCCGAAAGACCAATTATATAAACCAATAACCGTTATAAACTTATTTTTGATTTATACTCATGTATACTTTTTGTATTTATTTATTATTTATTATTTATTATCTATCATCTATACCTATACTTACTTAAGTTATAAAAGTGTGACTCTAATTGGTATTTCAAAATACATATACTAAAGAAATAAAAAATAATTTTATATGATAGGCCAAACTTATGTAATTACTAAAAAGAAAATAATGGGACTTAATCATTCTTCAACAATAATTTTTTGCCTATCACAACAGTTTTGTCTGCCACTATAGGTGGTTTTTCTTTCAATCCATGAGAGGTATGCATATATTGCACTTAAAGAAATTTTATTCAACACCAAAAATATTTATCTAACACCAATCTATTACAATAAAAGAAGGCTTCTTAAAATAAACTAATTGTAAATCAACCATTCCAATATATTCTAGAGTACTGCATAAACTAACTAGAAAATAAATGCCCAAGTGCCTTTTTGCGCCCAAATAGCTTATCCACAATTGCATGTGAAAATTCCATAGTATTTCTTGGCCCTGTACTCGTGATGAGATTTCCATGGCTTGTTGCAAATTGCATGGTGGCCTTAGTACCTTGAATATAGATTGATATATGAACCTCATTACATGTAAAAGAACAAAATACTGAGAAACTGAAAGGTATAATGTATTAACAACACTACAGTGTATCCCATTCATGTTTAAAACTAACTTTTAGTTAGCTAACAAAAACATAAATAACCAATTCATGGATGAAAAATACATTGATTTCTAGGCTAACAGAGATTCATATTATACTGATAAAACCACCTCTACGAATATCTTCTAACAGAACCTGTATGCTGCTTTCTTTGCTTAACATGAATAATATAAGACAAATAAGGGCAACAATGAGAAGGCTAAAATAACAACTTCTAAGTGCACAATTCCAAATTAACAGAACTAAAGTAAAAGATTCAGTATACAGATGACTATGAGACAAGTACCTCTCATAGGCATGCAATACCCATGTTCCTGTTTCTTAACTAGATACAGATGTGGCAAAATAGTGATTTAAAAAATTTTAAACTTCCACACACCCTCTACCACCCATTCTCACAATTAAGAAAATTAATCAAAATATAGCTAAAGGGACAGATTGCTACTATATCACCTATGTGAATGAAATTGGAAGAGTTCATTAATTTTTTGGGTAAGTTTGAGGTTCAATTTTATTGTGGTGAAAGTCCTAATTGACAGTCGATCCATTCGATGTCTTCTAAACCATACTTGTGAGTATGAATGATGGAAGTGTGATCTTTTTGAATTGAATGTGAATCCGAAAAATCCAAATCATGCTCTCTATTATGTTCTGTAAAGGCACTGTCTGGTATGCAATTCATATATATGACAGGAAAATGAAAATGACAAAGGACAGTTGAGAGTGTTTCATGAAAACTGACAGGAAAATAAAATGAATAACAAAATTTGAGTGGAAGAACATTTTTCAGGATTTGTTTGAACAAGTTGTTGTGGCTAATCATACGATCTCAATAGGACTCATTAGGACAACCATGAAAAGGGAGAACCAATGGCTGTTGCTGGGTTGGATGTGTACTTAAATCTTTATACAATCATAATCAATGTGGCTAATCCTCTGCCACACACACACATTCATAGACTGACCAATATTCTGATATGGAAAAATAAGTAAAAATCTTCTGACCTAGTCACTACAAATTCAAAGAACAAAAACAAAAGGTCTTAACTATTTTCCTTCATTAGTTAGTAGTATTAAGCTTTATATACATGTAATAATGTGTGTGTATGTATATTGTATATACATAAGCAACTCCTTTGCATTGTTTTGGCCACTATGGTCTACAACTATTATTTTTATCACAATGGTCCTGTACTCCTGTACATAATTTATCTTCTGTTGTTTCATAAGATGAAATTTTATTAACTCATATTGCTGATAATCAGGTCACAACTAAAATACAAAGCCCTAGAAAAGTTTGGTTCCTTTTCAATATTTTTTGTTTTCGGACAAGCACCACGAATAAAGAAACACAGTAGCAAAGTGATCACACACAATGGTTCCACGTAAAGACTGCGTCATTACTCAAAAAGATTTCACTGTAAGGAAAACAAAGGTTTACAAGTTTCAGCCCCTAAATCTTCTCTCTTAACTCTTTTAATCTTCGAGCTTTCAGTTTTCTTTCATGCTAAACAATAAACACTACGGAGCCATATATATTAAGCTACAAGGTACAAGAGAGACTCAAAATCCGGCTCCATGACCAACAAAAGATAAAACTCGAGTCAAATTCACAGCGAGACTTCGACCAAAACATATAAAAAATTCCTGCTACACAAGATGGGAAATTTTTCAATGAAGTAGCATCCAACTATTAGATCTCTTTTAATATCTACATTAACTGAGCACTGAAATGTTTAGAGGAAGATTAAAGTGACAAATCAAACCATTGTGTACCTAATTTTTCAACATGGAGATTTAAGACATAAAAGTCCCCAAAACCTCTTACAAGTTAGATGCCAGTTTATAGGAGAATGTTATTCACTATAAAATACAAAGGTCCAAAACATATTCTTGTTCCAAATAGCATCTTGCTAATGTGCTTTATTATCTTAGATTTTTGCAACTAATATTGTATGATTGTATCTACCTAAATTATATTCGTACGGCCTCTTAACAACAAATATAATAAACAAACACAGTATAAATTCCTAAAACAAATTAAACCAAAGAATGGAAGAAGATGTGCATATCTGTCTTTGCTTCAGGGACCATTATTTTCCTATCGCTATCATATTCAATTCAATAAACCTAATATCAGTAAAGTGCTACGGAGAAATCTAGTGTGCATCTGAAGTTTGCAAAACATTAAGAAAGTTTAATGGTTGTGTTGATTCTTCATTACAAATAATAACAGTAGTGATAAAACAAAGTCAATACCGTATTACATTAAAGCAAAATCTGCAACTTGATGTTGGGTTTCATCCTTCAGGAAATAATCAACATATAGAAATAAAGAATAATACTATAATTAAACAGAAAATTCAGTAATCATACCTGATACCTGATTGGGGATTGAATTGTAGAGCATATGATCATTGGATTTATGAAAATAACATGGAGATGACTTTTCCACAACCAAAAATACTTGTTCTCCTTAACTTAGATACTTTCCACTAAATAAAATTAAAAGTCACAACCACAAGGTAATAAACTTTCAGTACAACCCAAATTCATTAAGCATTCCAATCCCATTTTTGAAAATAATACATACTACCACAAACTAAGTTTTACTCAAACAATTCCCAGCACTTGAAGTTAGAACTGAGTTTACTGGTCAATCATTTTCAAGCATCAAAATCAATTTCCAAAAGCAATGAAGAAAAATAGAAAATGATTATGATGAGCAGGAATTAGAAGTATAATAATTCTTAAAATCTTGAAAATAGAGAGTCAAGAATCTTTGACTGAATAGGTCCAACGTAAAAGAGATATCTATAAATTAAAACTCAATACCTTCAGAATTAAAAATCTCAGAATTTAGAATCAATCACCATGCATGTGGCAGTGACAGACAATTGGCAGAAGAAGGATTGAATTTTCTTTACTTAAAGGTTTAATTCTATATTGCCTAGAATCAAAAAAATATTAGTTCTTCAATAAAACATGACATAACAAAGCATACACAAATTGATTCATATACCAAAAATTTCTTTACTTTAGGTTCAGTTCTATATTACCCAGAATCAAAATATTATTATTTCTTCAATAAAACATGACATAACATATCATACACAAATTGATTCATATACCAAAAAATGAATAAACTTTTCATTGAATTGTCACTCAAAACTCACCCCTCCACAATTTTATAAGAATCACAAAACCCTAATCCAAAAACTTAAGTTAAATTGCCCTTGCAATAAACCAAAAATATCAGGGCAAAAAAAATACAGAGGAAGAAAACTCCAGTTTTCAAGTCTTGGAAAAGAAAATAATTGAAACATAAAACCCTAATTTTCTTATTCTATCTAACCAGTACTAAATCAATTGTTCTTTAATCCTCATAAAGAATCTCTCTAACCGAAAATGCCCCCAATTCTAGCATCACCTTAACCTGAGCAAGAAAAAATAGAGTTCTTGACCCGAGCACTGATCCGGGTTAATCAGGCGAAACGACTCCGACTCATCACTCCCAACTACACACTCATAATTAGCCCTCATATACATGAGCTCACCACCATCACCATCCCCATCGCTCTTCGCCGACCCGGATCCGAAACCTGTCGGAATAACACCCGCCCCTAATTTTTCTATTGTTTTTCTATGTTGTGAAAAAACATAGAAATTTCTGTATATGACACTAAAATCGATTTCAAGCGTTAAACCACTCAATCACCCATCAACATTATAATTTGTGTGGCTTAATACATCATTTTATATTCTAAATACCTTCTTAAAATCATTGCCCTCCATCTTAGGGACATATAGAAGTGCAAATTCTAATTTAGCCCTAAAAGTCACACAAATTAGAACCCTAAAATATCATCGATGGAGGAGATTTACCTATGGAACATCCAAAAGTTTTAGGAGCAAACCCATTATTCGGAAAAGAAAAAAAAAGTTAAGATTAAATAGGAGAGTGGAGAAGAACATACTCAAACACAAGTTGTACAACCAATAGATTGACTCCTTCTTGTATATGTATTCAAAGATGCGGGGTTTATTGTACTGATCGACAACCATCTCTTGGTAGATCGTTGAAAAACTGAAGGGTCGGGTTCTTCCTCACAAGGTAAATTTAGGGCTTTTGTTTAGAACCTAAAAAAAATTGAAGGGAAGAAGATATAGATCCCTTCTTAGAATATAATCAAAAAGACAATTAAGTCCCCCAAACATTGTTCCAAATTTCAGATCTCATTCTCTTCAAAAAATTTCAAATTGGTTCAAAAATTTCGAATTCTGCAACTGTTGCATATTTGGTATTACTGTTTGTGTGTGTAAATTGGTGTGTATATGTGTGTGTAAGTCAACCAGTTGGGGTCCATTTGGGGACCATTTTTTTGCCACCTAGACGACTGGTGACTGGTAATGAGAAGTTGAATGGAGATGATCCGTATCCCTTTTGAATAATTATATCCAATCACCACGCTACGAGTCCATAGACATACACTATCTAATCCCTCCACCAACCTCACATCTCGGGGGTTAACTCACAACACACCCTAGTCCTGAAGTCACCAACTCAGTGGCTCATTCCACAACAACCTTAACTAAGAGGTGAGGAAGGATAACCCGCGATCATTATACATGATCTCATACAACACCTCATCAACATCAATGTCGTACCTTGGGGTTGCAACCAAGCCCGGAAGAATGGAGAAAGAGCGGCACTATATGTGCACACCAACAAACTACATCTCAATCCCGACATTCCTCTAAAATTCAAAAGGACACAAACAAACTCAATGGGATCTCAAAAGAGTTCCTAAGACACCTAGGAAGAGGTTTTAAGATATCCAAATGAGGTCGCTAAAGATTCCCAAAAAACGGCGAAGTGCCCGAGGGACCGTAAAACTCCCTCTTATTCAAATGGATACAACTTTGTCATAACAACGTCAAATGGAGTGCTTTAAAAGCTTAAGCTCATCTTCATTTTGTTAGCTTTCCAACGCTTCGAAAAATGTCAAAAAATCTCCAAGCTTAACAAAAGCTACGCTCAAAACCATGAGAACACCGACACAAAAGCGTTCCGGAGGTGTGAGCGTCCCAGGTCAGAAGAACCTGGGCGCTCACGGAATAGGGGGGCATGTAACACCCCGTGTTATTATTCTTTTTACTGAAATTAATTTTAATTTAATTTCAATAATGACGTCACTTGTTATGACGTATTGTTTATTCTTGGTATTTGGTACCTGTAAATTTTTCGCGTTTAGTTTAAAGTCGACTGGACGACATTACACGAATTTTTATTCTCGACTACGCGGTTTCGATTCGACGTTTAATGATTAGTGTTCCGGTTGTTGGATTCCTAAACCGGTATAATTCTTTCGGACTAATTTGGTAAATTGGTGTCCCGTGTAATTACCAGTTACGTAAATTACAGTTGGGGGTTGGTCCATAATAAATTGGGATTTATTATATATATATATATATTTAATTATATATATACATTGAAGTGGGGTTCATTTTGCAATTATAGAAAAGTTGGGGGTTAGTTGTGCAATTAGTACATATATATGTAGATGTGTATACGCAACCACCAATCCATTCTCTGCAACTCCACAGACCTGCTTCTCTTCCTTTCCTCTCCTTCTCTTCTGCAGCAACAGCCACTCCCTCACGCCTCCATCCTCCATGATCGCCGGTCAGGCGAGAGAGAGAGAAAACCGGACGGAGAGGTCACGGCTGGGGTCGCTGGCTTGCTGCGATTGGCGGTAGCGGCTGGAGCTAGGGTCGGCGACCTGGAGCGGGAGCAGCGGCGGCGAGCTGGCGGTGCTGGGTGGTGACGACGAGCTAGTGGCGAAGCTGGTGGTCGCACAGGGGTCGGCGACTGTAGCCGTGGTGCAGTTCGTTCGACAGGACCGGTTCGGCCGGACTTTGAGTGGCCGGTTCGATGACTTCCGGTGATCGGTTTGAGCCGATTTTCGGTGAGTAGCTCCGTATATTCATGGTATTCGTTATATATTAATTTCGTGATTTTAGGATAAATGGTTTGCCCGGAAATCGCATTTATAGGTTATAGATTTCGTTTGGGGTATTTTAGATTTAACCCAATTAATTAACCGATTATTAATGGGCTTCGTATATATCGTATAGGTTGTCGAGACGGAAATTTTGATATATTCGAAATAGTTTTTGGACGATTTTGGTCGGCGGGCTTCATATTCGGGCGCCGGTACTGTGCTGTTTCGGGCTGTTCGGTAACGTATAATTAGGTGGGAAACTTTATTTCTCACTCCGCATTATTGAAGTATTTTAGGGGTGCAAAACCCTTATTTAATTTATTATAGATATATTAAATTACTAGTTTAAATATCTATAAATTGTTTAGGATCAGAATGGGGCTTAGGAATTAATTTAAGAAAATTTATTAAATTATTCCTATGTGATTAAATAATATTCTTATTTAAATTAAATAAGAATAGACGGCTTAGAAAACCCTTACGAATTTAAATGGGTTAGTAGAGATTTGTAAAGCTTAGACGATGTGCTAGGTTCCTTTTGGAATACGTGAAATAATTGTTTAAATTATTTTTAAAGGGCATGTTAATTGAAAATGAAATATTTTCTAAAGAATTAATAGAAAATATATTTTTGGAGAACATGAATTATATATGAAATTGTTTTCATATAGTTTAATTGCTTTATGGTATTTTAAAAGGATGTTGAAAAGAGATTTTGAGACTTATATTACCATGTGGGTATTTTTATAAATATGATGCATGACATATTTATATTGAGATATGATTTGATTGTACACCATGTCGTGTGAGCACATGGGTGTGGGTGCACGTAGTGCACGGGTTTCACCATTTGCAGAGAAAGGTCTTTTGGTGTGGTTTACCTCATTTCGTGTGGTATATGAGAGGGTTTGTGTCGGATCATCACAACAACTGGCCAGGAGGTATCACGCCTACGGAACTAAAAAGCCGGCAAATGTGAGTTAAGAGTCCGGGTGGAGGCTTATGTTCTTGACTCAAGGGTAGTCATGGCGTACGGAGTTGCAAGCTGGGCTCTCGTACAACCGCCTTCCCTGTTGAATTGATAGAGAGAAAAATCACTTGGGAAGGGTCGGTGTGGTAACTCTACACTATGATGAGTGGACAGAGTTTGTATCCGTTGCCCTTGGGAAGGGTGTGTTGTGCGTGAGTATCACGGGGAGTGTTGAGTCACATTACACTGCATGTTATTTATGTGATCTCATTTAACATGTATATGTGCTATATTACATGTGTTGTTGGAGCATGTTATTTATGAATATTGTAAATTAAATTCACATTTTATAAATGCTCAGTTGAAAATGAATAATGTGAAACGAGACTTTAAATGAGAAAATCATTATAGTATAAATGAAACATATAATCTTTATACTTGTGTTATATGCTTTTATGCCTTTGAGGGAGGTTAAGTGTATTGACGTAGTAATCTCTGTGAGTAGTTGAGGCTAGTGGTGGATTGTGGAGTTGATTTTGATTTGTGGCCTTAGAGAGGACTGTTAATTGTTTTGTGGTTGTAGTTAGTTGTGTGATATCTTTAGAGATTTGAGGTCAGTGATTGACTTAGTATCAATTGTGATTGAGGCCTTGGATAAGGTGGTTGATGTGATTGTGGTCTTAGTGGATGTGGTAGTATAGACCTTTAAGTGTTTTTCATTCTTTTGAGGAATGGGTAGAGGTTATGATTGAAGTGATTTCATTAAGTACTTGGAGTACTGTAGGGTGGTTCCTCATGCTTAGTTCATTCCCCTAAGCATTCCTTTTACTGTGTTTTGTACGCCAGTACGTAGTCTTTGACTTACATGTCATTTCTTGAGTTGTCGGTTACGGCGTGGTGCCGAACCTTTTCCTGGTGTTGTCATTTGAATCTGTGGAGTTGTTTTCACTTATTTGGCTGTCATTTTCGAAAACGGTGTTTTCTAAGTTTTGAAAGTAAACTTTTGTATTTAAAAGGAAAAACCCGTTTTCGCCTACCCCCGAATAAACGAACAGTTTTAATACTTATAAAATGATCTTGAGATCTTCTTTGAAATGTTTTTCAACTTTTAAAAGCCTGTGATGGCGACTGACGGAGACCGGGGGCAAGACGGTCATTTTTACTGTGTGATTTCTAAAAAGAAAACTATTTTATCACTTGTCTCGAGATTCTGAGATTTTGAGACTTCTTTCTCAAAATCTCGACTTGTAGTATTTTGAAAGGTGGTTTCTTGTTTCACCTTTTCTTCGGATCGTTCTAAGTCTCGGTTAGGAGGCTTGGTGTTGTTCAGTGCACACTTATAGTGTTGGCTTTCCTTTTCTTTGGGTTGTTGATGTCACCATCTAGGTGATTGGGGTTTTTCACTTGTTAGGGGCATGGATGCCGAATGAAATGGTTTGAGTTTTAAAAACCTTTTTCTTAAAAACTATGGAAATCCTTGGGATTCCTCTTTTATTTACTTTCATACTCGGCCATTCGCTTTTGGTTCCCTTGTCCACTTGTGGTGTTCCTTTCTGGTTCATTCGTGGTGTTCTTTCCTTGTTTGGGTATTCTTAACCTTGACATTGTGTCTCGGTTATCTGTTGGTGTAGCATTGGGACTTCTTTTCCCTTGCTTGGGTTCTTGGCTCTTACGTGGTTTTTCTTATCCTTAGTGAGAGTGTTGGTGAATTATTAATATTGTTGGAGATAGCAATTGAGGTTTGTTATATATATATGGTATATATATATATATATATATATTGATGATAGTGTTATGAGGTAAATGTGATGATGTGATTTAAGGCATTGAGTAAGAGATATGATTGAGGTGATCTAGCCTTTGAGAGGTAGATTTTCCCTAGGACTAGGATGAGGTTTGTCGTATATATATATATATATATATATATTGTACATATATATATATATATATATTGAGGATGGTTGTGTTAGTACGCAAGGACGTGGGTGTTTTCCTTCCTGTGTTATCGGGGTGTAGGATTTGAGCCTTCCTTGGCACTATTGGTGGATTTTGTTTCCTGTGGATATTAGAGGTGAGTGTGTTTCCCTCTGTTGGATTTGGTGGTTAGCGTGGTGAGCATTGATGATTGTTAGATTTGACTTGGGTTGTTGTGTACCTAGTGTACGTTGGTGAGAGTAGTGTAGACTACTGGTGTTGGGTACTTAGAGTACGAGTTTTAGAGACTCATGTTGTGTATTTATATATATATATATGTGTATATATATATATATATATTCCCTATATACTTATGTATACTAGTTTACGATAGTATATGAGCGTGTGACTTGGATTTGCGTGGATGAGACTAGTTGGGCTATATTTACATCTTATTAGACGGTTTAGCTTTACCTAAACTATCAGAGGATGTGGTAGTTAGGATATCTTTTCCCACTGAGCTTATTTGCTCACGGAGGGAATTTCATTTGCCCCCCTGGTATTCCACGCCAGGTTGCAGGAAATATACGGCTATGAGCAGGATGCAGTGCAACGGCAGCTTTCTTTTGTTTCCTTGTTACAGGTTTTGGAGTTGCGTTGGGTGATGCGGTTACGGTTGCAGCACGACTGGGTTTGGGGACGATAGGTATCCGCTTTCAGTTTCTTTAACCATTGTTATGGGATTATTATGTATCTCTTTTGGGAGCCAGTCTGTTGGCATATCCCTATTTATGTATTATTTATTTCCTGTACTTATTCTTTCAGGATGTATTGTATCTATTCCGCACAGTTAGGTGCTTTTCTGTATTTTTATTCGAGCAATTGTGGCTCTGTTGATTTTAGAGGGTTTGAAGGGGTTTTGGTTTCTTTCCACTACTTCGGCCCTATTAGGATTGATGAATGTGGGGCTTGGAAGCCATTGTGATTATTGAATTGCTTTGGGCAGGTTATTGTGTTGTGGTTGTGTATCCGGATGTTCCATTTACAAACGGAACTCTGCCGGATTTTCATTAGATTCCGCTGCTTTGTTTATTATTCATTTGGGTATGAAATATACCGTTCCATCATTATTCCATACTTTTTCATGGCTAATGATATCTTAGTTGGTTGCTCATCATAATGATCACATCCTGGATCCCTTGGATATCCCAGTTCGGGAGTCTTAGGAATTTAGGGACGTGTCAGCATGGTATTAGAGCATTTTACCCTTTTGTGGGTGTTTGATGACCTTCAGTCATTGGTTTTCATTTTTTTTTCGTTTCTTTTTACTTCCGCATTCACTCCCTTAGCTCTTAGGCTCGGGTTTCGGAGTCCTAGGAATTTGGGGCGTGACAGGGCATGTGAGCACCCGGGCTAGAACCCCTAGAGCTCTATTTTGCACTATTTTGATGTGATTTCTGTAGAATTAACATGCTTATGTTATATATATATATATATATAAATATATCATGCATACAAGTATATATATAAGTATTGCAATAATAAACAAGAAACTGACCCGTAATATAAAATTGCAAGAATGAACAGAGAAAATCTGAGCCCTGTGTGATACCACAGTTTCCTTAAGGCAATATTGTTCCCTCTACGGTGCTCAAGGAATCCAAACAAATGTCTCCCAAGATAGAACGAATTTCGTCTTCAAAGTTGCAGCACTGCAATCTATGAGGACCGGCGAACTCAACTTTGTGCCTGTACTCGAACCCGACTATATGTGTATGCAAATGTAGAGAGAAGATGTATTTCTGGAATAACAGAAAAAATAAAAACGTAACTTTGAATGAAATGCAACAGCCTATAGATATAGAATATGGAAAGACACCTCAACTGTGTAAGCATCCATTCTACTCCAATAGGCATTCAAACTGTCTAGGTGATGGTTGATACAACAAACTATATACGCAACTCTTTAGAAGAGTCATTGCAGTTTTTTCCAAAAAAGAAATGGGTTGAACCGATAACCCACCCACCCGCACCGCGCCACGACCACAACCCTGACCAGGCGGCGCATGTGTGGTTAGTCTAAGACTAGCGTGGTTCATGCATGGTCTAGCTCTCCTCCCATGCCTCTAGATATTCAAATCACCCATCCAAAGCAACCATATATAAACACCTTTAAAGTTTACTTTATTTCCAATGTGGAACAAACATTATTACCCAAGTTCAAATGGGTCTCTTTGAGAGATAATTTCTCATTCAATAATTAATAGTTCTGAACATGTAATTATACCAACTTGATCTCCTCACCAAGGAGAACACATTAGTGCTTAGTCCCGTTAAATTCGGAGTTCGGGTCCCATAATTATTTAAGCTCAAAATTGGGTTTAATTACTGTTATTTTTAAACTATTTCCAATAATCCCCCACATGAATGGAAATTAGCATTTCAAAATGCAGATGAATATGCAGACACTATATAGATATTTATATTCTGTTATATTTCAAAATACGAAATATGGTGATATAGATATTTATATTCTGTTATATATATATATACATTCTGATATATATATATACATTCAGTATAATAGTGTATTATGTTATACAGTATATTGTGTATTCATATATATATTTATTCGATTTCTATTGACTAGTGTTTTTCCGGACTTATATATATATACATCCTGCTTTATTTTATTCTGTTTAATTAGTGTAATATTGTGTTATTATAGTATTTTATTAGTATTGTGTGGGTATAATCAAACAATACATAAAGTAGATTTCTGTTTTGTAACAGAAATGGCTACTGGTAATCCAACTACAATCACTGTCCCACATGGGGAGAAGCCTGAAAAATTCAATGGCTCCGATTTTAAGCGTTGGCAACAAAAGATGTTGTTTTATCTTACTACTTTGAATCTGGCCAAATTTTTAATGGAAGCAATTCCAACAGTGGCTGAGGGTGAAACTGATAAAGATAAACTAGCTGCAGTGGATGCAAGGAAGCATTCTGATTTCTTGTGCAGGAACTATATCTTAAATGGATTAGATAACACATTGTATAATGTATATAGTGGTGTGAAAATTGCAAAAGAATTATGGGAATCATTGGATAAAAAATATAAAACTGAGGATGCTGGCACGAAGAAATTCATTGTTGGCAAGTTCTTAGATTTTAAAATGTTAGATTCCAAAACTGTACTCAGCCAAGTGCAATAGCTGCAAGTGCTTCTTCATGATATTCATGCAGAAGGTATGTCTCTTAGTGAGTCATTCCAAGTGGTGGTTATAGTTGAAAAACTACCACCACTTTTGAAAGATTTTAAGAACTACCTGAAGCATAAACGCAAGGAGATGACTCTTGAAGAGTTGATAGTTCGCCTGAGAATTGAAGAGGACAATCGTAAGTCTGAAAAGAAAAGTGGTGTATGGCATCCTATGGAGTCAAAAGCAAACATTGTGGAGGAAGGATCAACTTCTAAGACTAAAAAGAGAAAGTTCAGTGAAGAAGGTCCAAGTAAAGGATCTAAGAAGTTCAAAGGCAAGTGCTTCAATTGTGGAAAGCTGGGACATCTCTCTAAAGACTGTCGAAAGCCAAGGAACTTCAGGAACACTAGACCCCAAGCGAATTTGACTGAGGCAAATTGACTTGCAAATGATGTAGGCGATATGAACCTTGTTGTCGTGGTTTCAGAGTGCAATTTGGTAGGTAATAACAAAGAGTGGTGGGTGGACACTGGTGCTACTCGTCACATCTATGCCAATAGGTGGATGTTCACTGTCACGCCCCGAAATTTCCTAGAACTCCGAAACCCAAGTCTAAGAGCTAAGGGAGTGAACGAAAGTGAAAAGAAATGAAAACCAACAACATTCAGCCATCAAACACCCACGAAAGGGTTATAATGGATGCTCAGATACCATGCTGTCACGCCCCTAAAAGGTGACGCAAGCCAAGCGACCACTAGAATCAACAATAACAAAGAGACACATGGAATAACAATGAAAAATATACTCCATGTCAAATAGAATACTAGAACTCAATAGTATCATCAGATACCAACAGACATGCTCCTAAATTCCTAAGACTCCCGAACTGGGATATCCAAGGAATCCAGGATGTGATCCTTAATACGAATGACCAACTAAGAAATCAGTAACCAAGAAAACATATGGATTAATGATAGAAATGGTATATTTAATACCCAAAGGACTAATAAAACTAAGCAGCGGAATCTAACGAAAATCCGGCAAAGTTCCGTTTGTAAATGGAATATCCGGACAACCAATCGCAACACAATAACCTGCCCAAAGCAATTCAATAATCACAATGGCTTCCAAGCCCCACATTCATCAATCCTACTAGGGCCGAGGTAATGGAAAGAAACCAAAACCCCTCCAAACCCTCTAATAATCAACAGAGCCACAAATGCTCGAATAAGATACAGTAAAGCACCTAGCTGTGCAGAATAGATACAATAACCATCAGAAGAATAAATACAGGAACTAAAGAATACATCAACAGGGATATGCCAACAGACTGACTCCCAAAAGAAAATACATAACAATCCCATAACAATGGGTAGAGGTCTTGAAAGCTGATACTTATCGTCCCCAAACCCAGTCGTACTGCAACCGTAACCGCATCACCCAACGCAACTCCAAACCTGTAACAAGAAAACCAAGGAAAATTTTCGTTGCACCGCATCCTGCCCATAGCCGTATATTTCCTGCATCCTAGCGTGTGAATACTAGGGGGCAAATGAAATACCCTTGTGAGCAAATAAACTCAGTGGGAAAAGATACTCTAACTACCCCATCCTCTGGTAGTTTAGGTAATGCTAAACTATCTATCAATATATATATAGCCCAACTAATCCCATCCATGCAAAACTCAAGGCACACGCACTCATATACTACTGTACGTAAGTATATAACAGGGATATATATATATATATATAAGTATACATGTATAAGTATGCAACCTGAGTCTACAAGGTACAACTACGGCTCATACTCCAAGTACCAAAACCGGTAGTCTACACTACTCTCACCAACATATACTAAGTGCACAACTCCTGAGTCAAACCTCACAAATCAACAATTACTCACAACACAAATAAGAAGATCCAATAGAGGAGATCACACTCACCTCTAATATCCACAGGAAACAAAATCCACCACTAGTACCAAGGAAGGCTCAAATCCCACACCCCGATAACACAGGAAGGAAAACACCCACGTCCTTGCGTACTAACACAACCATCATCAATATATATATATATATACAATATGTATATATATAACAAACCTCATCCCATTCCTAGAGAAAGTCTACCTCTCAAGGGTTAGGTCACCTCAATCATGTCATCATATAAACACCTCAATTGTTATCTCCAACAATGTCAATAAATCACCAACACTCTCACTAAGGATAAGAAAAACCCTGTAAGAGTCAAGAACCCAAGCAAGGGAAAAAAAGTCCCAATGCCAAACCAAAAGATAACCGAGATGACAACGTCAAGGTTAAGAATACCCGAGCAAGGAATAACACCATAAGTGAACAAGGAAGGAACACCAAAAGTGAACAAGAAAACCAAAAACGAATGGCCGAGAGTGGAAGTAATAAAAAGATGAATCCTAAAGATTCAATAGTTTTTAAGAAAAAGGTTTTTCAAACTCGAACCAATCCATTTGGCATCCATGCCCCTAACGTAAGAAAAACTCATATTACCTAGGTGGTGATACCAACAACCCAGAAAAGGGGAAGGCAACACTATATGTGTGCACTGAACAACAACAAGCCTCAATCCGAGACTTGAGCATGATAGGAAACAAAGGTGAAACAATGGAACACGTTTCAAAACTCTACAAGATGAGATATTGAGAAAGAAGTCTCGAAATCTCAGAATCCCAAGAAAATAATAAAATGGTTTTACTTTTAAGAACAACATAGTAAAAATGACCGTCTTGCCCCCGGTCTCCGTCAATTGCCATCACCGGCTTTTAGAGTTAAAAATCTTTCCAAAAAAGATCCTAAGATCGTTTTATAAAGTGTTAAAACTTTTCATTTCCACGAGGGTGGGCGAAAACAGGTTTTTCCTTTTAAAAACAAGGAGTTTATTTCAAAACTTAGAAAACACCATTTTCGAAATGACAGTCAAATAAGAAAAACACAACTCTATGAATTCCCGTAATATCCGAGAGGACAGTAAAGGAAGAACAACACGTTGGACTCACGGATGACAACCATCCGTTCCAACTCCACCAAATCAAATGACACCACGAGGAAGAGGTTCGGCACCACACCGTGACCGACAACTCAAGGAATGACATGTAAGTCAAGGACATGTACTAGTATACAGAGTACAGTAAAAGAAATGTTTAGGGGAATGAACTAAGCATAAGGAACAACCCTACAGTACTCCAAGTACTTAATGAAATCACTTCAATCATAACCTCTACCCATTCCTCAAAAGAATGAAAAACACTTAAAGGTCTATACTACCACATCCACTAAGACCACAATCACATCAACCGCCTTATCTAAGGCCTCAATCACAATTGACAGTAAGTCAATCACTGACCTCAAATCTCTAAAGATATCACACAACTAACTACAACCACAAAACAATTAGCAGTCCTCTCTAAGGCCACAAATCAAAATCAACTCCACAATCCACCACTAGCCTCAACTACTCACAGAGATTACTACGTCAATACACTTAACCTCCCTCAAAGGCATAAAAGCATATAACACAAGTATAAAGATTATATGTTTCATTTATACTATAATGATTTTCTCATTTAAAGTCTTGTTTCACATTATTCATTTTCAACTGAGGATTTATAAAATATGAATTTAATTTACAATATTCAGAAATAACATGCTCTAACAACACATGTAATATAGCACATATACATGTCAAACGGGATCACATAAATAATATGCAGTGTAATGTGACTCGACACTCCCCGTGATACTCACACACAACACACCCTTCCCAAGGGTAACGGATACAGACTCTGTCCACATACTTTTGAGGATACAAGCTCATCAAGTAGTGTAGAGTTACCACACCGACTCTTCCCAAGTGATTTTTCTCTCTATCACTTCAACAAGGAAGGCAGTTGTACGAGATCCCTACTTGCAACTCCGTACGCCATGACTACAAAAGTCAAGAACATGAGCCTCTACCTGGACTCCTAACTCACATTTGCCGGCTTTTTAGTTCCGTAGGCGTGATACCTCCTGGCCAGTTGTTGTGATGATCCGACACATACGTCTACTCGTGCCCCACGCATAAAGGAAGTAGACCACACCAAATGAACTCTCTGTCAATGGTGAAACCGTGCACTACATGCACCAACACCCATGTGCTCACACGACATGGTGTACAATCAAATCATATCTCAATCATAAATATGTAATGCATCATATTTATAAAAATACCCACATGGTAATATAAGTCTCAAAATCTCTTTTCATGCTTTAAAATACAATAAAGCAATTAATTCATATGAAAACAGTTTCATATACATTTCATGTTTTCAAAATATATTTTCTTTAATTCCTTAGAAAATATTTTCAATTTCAATTAACATACCTTTTTAAAATAATTTAAACAGATAATCCACGTAATAAAAGGGGGCCTAGAATAGCGTTTAAGTCTCTCACGTCCAACGTTTTCAAAATCTTCTAGCTCATTTAATTCTCGAGGGAATTTCTAAGTCATCTATTCCCATTCAATTCAATTAGGAATATATTTAATCTTGTAGGAAATAATTTAATAAATTTTCTTAAATTAATTCCTAAGTCCAATTCCGATTCTAAACGAATTATAGATATTTAAATTAACGATTTAAAATATCTATATTAAATTAAATAAGGGTTTTACACCCCTAAACTACTTCAATAATGCGGAGTGAGAAATATAATTTCCCACCTAATTATATGTTACCGAACAGTCCGAAACAGCACAGTATCGGCGCCCGAATATGAAGTCCGCCGACCAAAATCGTCCTAAAACTATTTCAAATATATCAAAATGTCTGTCTCGATAACCTATACGATATATACGAAGCCCATTAATAATTGGTTAATTAATTTGGGTAAATCTAAATTAACCCAAACGAAAACTATAACCTATAAACGCGATTTCCGGGCAAATCGTTCAACTTCCGGGCAAATCGTTCAACGTAAAATCACGAAATTAATGTATGATGAATACTACGTATATACGGAGCTACTCACCAAAAATCGGCTCAAACCGATCACCGGAAGTTACCCGAAACGCCGGCCGAAGCTCGGCCAGACTAGCCCCTGTTCGTGTAGCCATTGCGCAAGCTGCGCCACTCGTTCACGGCTGCTCAGCCTGCACCCCCTGCGCCGCCGCAGTTGCTTGCCAGCACCAGCACCACCGCCGTCCAGACCGGCCGCCATCAACACCACTAGTTCACGGATTGTTTTACCAACCGCGTCCTCCCTCTCTTAGTCGACAGCTCCCTCTCTCGCCAGAGCTCCCTCCCTCGCCGGCGAATAATGACGAAGGTGAAGAAGAAGAGAAGAGGTAGTCGGTCGTGGCGCAGAGAGAAGAGATGAGAGGAGGCGTGTATTCAGTCGTTCGTACAAGGAGACTGAAGAAGACAAGTCTGTGGTATAGCAAGTGATTGCGTGCACATATATACATATATATGCTATATTACACAACTAACCCTCCATTTATCCGTAATTGTAAAACAGCCCCATTTCAATATATATATATATATAAATATATATAATTAAATATATATATATATAATAAATCCCAATAATTACCGGAACGCCCAAACATAATCTCGTAAGCCCGAATTAATAACGGGAAGCCCAATTAAATACATCGGGGTAGAAACCCAAATGTCGGAACACTTAAACAAGCCCGACCAATTAAAATGTGTCGTCATCCAATCGAAACACTAAACATTAAACGTCGAATCGAAACCGCATAGTCGAGAATAAAAATTCGCGTAATGTCGTCCAATCGACTTTAAAACTAAACGCGAAAAATTTACAGGTATCAAATACCAAGAATAAATAATACGTCATGAACAATTGACGTCATAACCGAAATTAAGATAAATATAATTTCAGGAAAAAGGAAAATAACACGGGGTGTTACATTCACTACTTATCAACCTATGAAAGATGGAAAACAACTCTTTATGAGTAATTCTTCTTCTTCTAAGGTAGAAGGTAGTGGAAAAGTGATCCTGAAAATGAATTCCGGAAAAGAGGTGACTCTGAATAATGTGCTACATGTGCCGGATATTCGCAAGAACCTGGTGTCTGGATCTCTGCTAAGCAAAAATGGCTTTAAATTAGTCTTTGTGTTTGATAAGTTTGTACTTACTAAGAATGAAATGTATGTAGGAAAATGATATCTCAGTGATGGGTTGTTTAAGCTAAATGTAATGACTGTTGTACCTACAACTAATAAGATTAATAACACAGTTTCTTCTGCTTATATGTTTCAGTCTTTTGATATTTGGCATGCTAGATTAGGCCATGTTAGTTATGATACTTTACGTAGATTAATTAATTTAAATGATTTTCCTAAGTATAAAATTGACCCAAATCATAAATGTGAGACTTGTGTAGAATCGAAATTAACAAGAAAATCCTTTCAAAAGGTTGAAAGATGTACTGAGCCTCTAGAACTAGTACATACTGATATATGTGATTTAAAGTTCTTGGAAACTAGAGGACGAAAAAAATATTTTATTACTTTTATAGATGATTGCACTCGATATTGCTATGTTTATTTCCTAAGAAGCAAGGATGAGACTATTGATAATTTCAAACAATATAAAACTGAAGTTGAGAATCAACTTAGCAGAAAAATCAAAGCTATAAGAAGTGATAGGGGTAGTGAGTATGAATCTCATTTTGAGGAGTTCTGTAAAGAACATGGAATTATTCACCAAACTACAGCTCCCTACTCACCTCAATCGAATGGTGTAGCTGAAAGGAAAAGCCGAACTTTAAAAGAAATGATGAATGCATTTTTGCTAAGTTCAGGAGTACCACAAAACTTGTGGGGGGAAGCTATACTTTCTGCTAATTACATTCTTAATAAACTGCCTCAAAAGAAAACTTTTAAAACCCTATATGAGTTATGGAAAGGTTATAAGTCTTCTTATAAATACTTAAAAGTGTGGGGGTGCTTAGCAAATGTGGCAATTCCTAAACCTAAAAAAGTGAAAATAGGACCAAAAACTGTGGATTGTGTATTCATTGGTTATGCCCACAATAGTAGTGCATATCATTTTCTTATTAATAAATCTGAGATTTCTGATGTACATGTAAATACGATAATTGAATCAAGGAATGCTACATTCTTTGAGAATGTATTTCCATATAAAAGGACATCAGATTCAAGCTTACAGAAAAGGTCATTTGGTGAGATGACTCAAGATAGTCAGAAACCTATAGACGAAGAATCTATAGAACCCAGATGAAGCAAAAGAGCAAGAATCACTAAGTCATTTGGGCCAGATTTTGTTATCAATCTGGTAGAGAATGAACCTCAAACCTATAAAGAGGCCATGTCTTCACTTGAAACAGTTTATTGGAAAGAAGCTATGAATAGTGAAATTAAGTCCATTATGCAAAATCATACATGGGAACTGGTAGATCTTCCACCAGGCAATAAACCATTGGGATGTAAGTGGATCTTCAAGAAGAAAATGAAGGCTGATGGATCAATTGACAAATATAAGGCAAGACTTGTAGCTAAAGGCTATAGGCAAAAGGAAGGGTTGGATTATTTTGACACTTATTCACCAGTTACTAGAATAACGTCCATTCGCATGTTAATTGCTATAGCAGCTTTAAATGGATTAGAAATACATCAAATGGATGTAAAAACAACATTTCTAAATGGTGAATTAGATGAAGAAATATACATGGAACAACCCAAGGGGTTCATTTCTCCTGGCCAAGAAATAAAAGTGTGTAGGCTTGTAAAATCATTGTATGGACTAAAACAAGCGCTAAAACAATGACATGAGAAATTTGACAGTGTTATGATGTCAAATGAGTTCAAAATAAATGAATGTGACAAGTGTGTTTATGTCAAGAGTTATCATAATGCATATGTCATTTTATACCTATATGTGGATGACATGCATATTATCGGCAGTAATAATTATGTAATCAATTCTACTAAGCAAATGATAAAGAGTAGATTTGACATGAAAGATCTTGGCATAACTGATGTTATTTTAGGAATTAAGATTTCTAAAACATCAGAAGGACTTGTGTTATCCCAATCTCACTATATAGAGAAAATTTGTGACAAGTTTAAGAAGTATGGGATAAGTCCAACACAAACACCTGTGGATGTAAACGTTAAAATTTCTCCGAACAAAGATGAAGGTATTTCACAATTGGAATATGCTCAGATCATAGGAAGTTTAATGTATGTTATGAATTGTACTCGACCTAACATAGCATACTCTGTTAGTAAGCTGAGTCGATACACAAACAACTCAGGTAAATGTCACTAGAATGCAATACTAAGAGTTTTGGGATACTTGAAGTATACTCAAAATTATGGTTTGCATTATACTAGATATCCAGCTGTATTTGAAAAATATAGTGATGCTAATTGGATATCTGATTCCAACGATTAAAAATCCACTAGTGGATATATTTTTACTCTTGGAAGTGCATTTGTGTCTTGGAAGTCCTCAAAGCAAACATGTATTTCTCGGTCCACAATGGAATCTGAATTCATTGCATTGGACAAAGCCGGAGAAGAAGCAGAATGGCTTCGTAACTTTTTAGAGGACATTCCAAACTGGCAAAAACCAGTGCCAGCTATTTGTATACATTGTGACAGTCAATCTACGATTGGAAGGGCTCAAAATCACATGTATAATGGTAAGTCTAGACATATCCGTCGTAGACATAATACCGTGAAACAATTGCTCTCAAATGGTATAATATCCATTAACTATGTAAAGTCTAAGGCTAATATATTGGATCCGTTAACTAAAGGTTTGATAAGAGAGCAAGTTGAAAGATCATCGAGGGGAATGGGCTTGAAGCCTCTGGGTTAAAAGACACCATAATGGCAACCCAACCTAGTTGACTGGAGATCCTAAGATCTAGGTTCAAAGGGACAACCGAATTGTGCGTGACTTAGTTAAAAGCACTGTGGAGATTAAATCAAAACTCCTTCCCATTCCTATGATGAGACAGTGCATATTTTGGGGTAAGCTATGCTTAGGGGTGGCAAAAATACCCGCCCCGTTTATCCACCCCGCCCCGCCCCGTTTAGCTAACCGGGGCGGGTATGGGGCGAAAACAAATTCCCCGATTATAATCAGGGCGGGTATGGGGCACTCCCGCCCCGCCCCGAACCCGCCCCGATTAGCTATGTATATATTTATCTATATATATATATATTTATCTATATATGAATAAACATGTATTGACGAGTTGTTTATTATGCTTTTGAAATTTTTGATTTTGATTTCATATAGATTTATTGTTTGATTTTGATCTCTTATAGTTAGGTTTGATTTTGGGATTTTATTGTTATTTGGGGAAAAAATAATATGTAAACCAGTACACATGTGTTGCAATGGTATAATCTCAATCCCAAATTGGGAAGGTGAGGAGTTCGAGCCTCTTAGGAGGCATTGTGGGTGTGGTGTGTGAATTTCTTACCATTCAAAAAAAAAAAATTTAAAAAACAAAAAATAAATAAAAATTAATCGGGGCGGGTCGGGGAAAAAAAAATTAAACGGGGACGGGGCGGGGAAAAATAATCGGGGACGGGGACGGGGCGGGTGATACCCGCCCCGACCCGCCCCATTGCCATCCCTAGCTATGATTTTAATGATGTCTATGACTTGGAAAAATTCAAGTGAGGAAGAACTCCTAATATAATCACCTATGTGAGTAGAAGGGGCCGCTTCTAGGAGGATTTTTTTATGGCAGAATTCTCTGACAAATACTCATGAAACCAAGTGGTGCCCAAGGCCAAAATAGACACAAATGTGAGAACCAACTATGTTTGAAGGGGAACTGTGTGAAGTCTATTGTCTTGGTTTAAACAAACAGTTGACGGTTCAAGGCATCACGTCCACTGATTAGCTAGTAAATCCGATAGTCTTTCATAAGGGAAAGTTCAAGGCTCTAAGGCTACTTATCCTGATACAGTAACCTTTCATTGTACTCGAACTAGTGTCTGCATTTTCATCTGCATATTGAAATGCTAATTTCCATTCATGTGGAAGATTGTTGGAAATAGTTAGAAACATAGGTAATTAAACCCAACTTTGAGCTTAAATAATTATGGGACCCGAACTCCGAATTTAACGGGACCAAACACTAATGTGTTCTCCTTGGTGAGGAGATCAAGTTGGTATAATTTCATGTTCAAAACTATTAATTATTGAATGAGAAATTATCTCTCAAAGAGACCCATTTGAACTTGGGTAATAATGTTTGTCCCACATTGGAAATAAAGTAAACTTTAAAGGTATTTATATATGGTTGCTTTGGATGAGTGATTTGAATATCTAGAGGCATGGGAGGAGAGCTAGACCATGCATGAACTATGATAGTCTTAGACTAACCACACGCGCGCGCGCCGCCCGCCCGCCCGGTGTGGGTGGGTGGGTGGGTCATCGGTTCTACCCATTTCTTTTTGAAAAAAAAAAAAAACTGCAATGACTCTTTTAAAGAGTTGCGTATACAGTTTTATTTGATCAACCATCACCTAGACAGTTTACATGCCTATTGGAGTAGAATTGATGCTTACACGGTTGAAGTGTCTCTCCATTCTCTATACATAGGCTGTTGCATTTCATTCAGAATACACTTAATTTTTTTTTATTATACCAGAAATATATATACTCTCTCTACATTCGCATATACACATATACATATAGATAGGTCTGGTTCGGGTTTGAGTACAAACACAAAGTTTGAGTTCGCCGGTCTTCATCATTGCAGCAACAGTGAAGGCGAAATTCGTTCTATTTTGGGAGACATTTTGTTCGGATTCCTTGAGCACCGTACAGGGAGCAATATTGCCTTAAGAAAACTGTGGTATCATACAGGGCTCGGATTTTCTCTTATTCTTCTTGCATTTGTATTTTACGGGTCGGTTCTTTGTTTATTGCAATATATATATCTACATTTGTATGCATGATAAATATTTATATATATATATATATATATATATATATATATATATATATATAACAGAAGAGCATGTTGATTAACAATTAGCATGTTTACTGAATAACAATTTCCAATTCGGGATGGCTCACATAGACCTCGATTCAGCACCAATCATAGGAAATGATAAAAACAAACTTTGTAACCATAAGGACCTTAAAAAGAGGATGGAAGGAAAACGGACGAACAAAATAACGCTTAAACGAGAAGCAAAAAAGGGTAGTGCGAAAACTAAAGTCGAATCCAGATACATCCGGTTCGACGCCATAGCTCCCAAACTCAACTCCACAACTCCTCAAACACCGGATAACTAAACGAAACCAAGGCTTTCTCACTTACACGCCTCGACATCCGACCAAGGATATTACTAACATAGTAACATGCCATATATATATAAATAAACAGTACAAATACACATCGGAGAAGGAATCAAGGAATTAAGAATTTCGGATTCGCAAGCTATACAATTTAATAACGTGCCATTGTAAGTATGTATTCCATATATTCACATATACACATACTTACACATATCAACAAGATGTGAGTCAACCACTTGAAGTTCTCAATTTTACATGGCATGGTGTGTGAGCATGCAAATCCCATAATTGGCTAGACGTCAGTGAAATATCATGTAAAGCATATAGATTATGCAAATCCCATAATCTATATGCAATGGATGCAAATCATGTAAAGCATTTGAAATATCATGGTAAGAGTGATGAAATCATGCTATGCAATGAAAGCCTCATGAGAACACATCTCCATTTCATGCCAAGTGCATGACATTAATTTCCAAGATCATGATCTCCCTATAGTTTCAAATCCAATACATATGTTTACATATATACATATATATATTCGTCATTATATTCACGTCAAAAAATCACCTATCAAGCAACAATCATAGTGACTCTATACTAACACCTAGTATAGTCGAGCAAGAATTCCTAACACTTCACCTAATTGCATTCATATCATAGATAAATCTTTGCATTGAAATTTTTACTTTTAGTGATGGAAATTCAAGAGTTTGTGATTAAAAATGAAGAAGTTATAAATATTACTATTATTAAATATTTTACAACTGATTATATATATATATATATATAGATAGATAGATAGATATACACCCCCTTTAGATTGGTGTATATATGTGCTGAGTATGTGTATATTAAAAATTGAATCCTTCCTTATCCAAAAAAAATTCTCTGAAAAATAAGAAGCAAACAAACTGCTGAGTCTGAGAAAGTGGCGCGCCATATGGATGCTTTGTACCATTATTGTCCGGTCAAAGATGTGGTCCCTCATCCAAAAGATTCCAATATATCGTTAATATGTTGTGATATAATGAAATATTGTTATATTCATGATATATTATAATATCGATATATTAAGATGTGTTTTATGTTGCCATGCTCAACTGCCATTAACTTGATGATTAAAATACTTGGATACTCATTCTTAATAAAAGTTTAAATATATCAAAGTTTATTTTTAATTATATTTTATTACACGATTAGATACTGATTCTGTATAAATTTAATAGCAAAATCAATAAATACCAATGCATAATGAAAAAATAAAAGAATATATATATGTGTGTGTGTTAAGAAGAATTTATCAGGTAGAATAGAATACATCAGGTTATTATTTTATTTATTTTTGTATTGCACGTAAATAATTAGGCCGGCAACCGAAGAGTAATACATCTAACCTGGTTTGAGTTGTTGAACCAAATTTTAATCAAGTGTTGGATCTTCACTTTTAGTGATGAAAATTCCAAATTTCGTAACAAAAAAAAAGTTATAAATGTTACTATTAAAATAGGGTAAATTACACAAACCATCCCTGAACTTTGATCTAATTATAGACAGTATCTCTAACGTTTCATTAATATCAGTTACCCCCTTAACTGCACCGGAACAGTGATCCAGCTGTTAGTAGTCGGGAAATGACTGATATACCCTCATATATGTGAAAATATTTCAAGAGTTTTCTAGAGCCACGTGAATTTACATAATTACCCTCAAAAATTTATCTTTTGGATAATACAAAATATAAATTTTATCAAATTTTTTCCCACTACTAATATCTTTCAAATTTATAATAACAAAAATGCAATTAACATATATAATAAATAGTGAATAAATATATAATTTCTGAAAAAATATATAAATTCGGAAAAAAATATAAAATTATAGAAAGTATTTAAAATTCGGAAAATATATAATTTTGGAAAAAATATATAAATTAGAAAAAAATTATAAAATTATAAAAAGTATATAAAATTCGGAAAAATATATAAATTCAAAAAATAATTTTATATTTTTATATTCTTTTCCGAATTTATATATTTTTTACGAAATTATATATTTTTATATATTCGGAAATTTCAGGAATTTATATATTCGAAAAAAAAAATATTCGGAATATATTTTTCCTAATATATGAAAATACTTTTATATTTTTATATTTTTTTCCGAAATTATATATTTTTATTTTAAATGATGTTTTGAAATGGATTAGATATCCAATTCCAAATAAAAAAGATTTGTTGGATAGACTCAACACTGCTGTTTTATTCTCAAAATTTGATTTAAAATCTGGATTTTGGTAAATTCAGGTTAATCCTAAAGACAAATAGACCTTTAATTAATCATGATATTAATTCAATCATTCAATTTGGTATCAGAGCCATGTTAGAGTAGTTTTATTTGATGATGTATGAATCTGTATAGTATGATTTATAAATTGTTGAAATTGATGCGTCCAATAAAGGATATGGGGGTATTTTTTTCTTATTAATTTTTGGACAGGTGTCTTTCAATTCAAAAACTATCTATGAATGGAATATTGATGGTAAATCTGAATATTCTATTTATGAGCTGGTACATCAAATGATGATGTACAACACTGTCTGTAAAACTGCAGATAATAATGAACAACAAATTGTTGGTTTTATTACATGTGGTTTTACTGGCATTTTGAAAGGCTGGTGGGATAATATCCTTTCTCAACATCAAAAGAATGAGATTCAAAATTCTGTTAAGATTGTTAAGAATGAAGTTAATCAAGATATTTTTATCACTGATGCTGTTTACACATTGGTATTAACTATCATTCATCATTTCATTGGTCGTGAGGGTATTAACCATGAGCGTGGCCGTGAGATGTTACAGAATCTTAAATGTCCTTCCCTTACCCATTTTAGATGGTATAAGGATGTTTTCTTAGCTAGAGTTACCGAACGAACTGATGCTAATAGTGAGCATTGGAAAGCTAAATTCATTGATGGTCTTCCAACTTTCTTTGCTGAAAAGGTTAGGAAGAAATTAAAGGATAAACATAATGGAATGTCAATCCCTTATAATGATTACAATTATGGTGATTTAATTAGTATTGTTATACAAGAAAGTCTCTCCTTGTGTAATGATTTAAAATTAAGACACCAATTGAAGGCTCAACGTCTTTCTGGTAGAAAGGAGTTGGGAGAATTCTGTGACCAATTTGGTTACAATGTCACTAATGATTATCCTAATAAAAGGAAAGATAAGGTGTCTAAAGATAGAAAACCTTATCACAGAAAATGTTATACTAAAAGTAAACGTCAAAACACTAATAAGGAGTCTAAACCCAGATCAAGTTCTAAACATAAGGGTAGGGGTAGCTCTAAAATTAATGCTAAATGTTATAAATGTGGCCGTATTGGCCATTATGCCAATAAATGTAAAACTAAGGCTAAATTAGATAGTCTGGATATAGAACCTGGTCTTAAGCTTCAATTAAGTAAATTGTTTCTTAATACCAGTGATTCTGATCAGAGTGCTTCTGATTCTGAATCTGACAATGAAATTATGTTATTGTCAACATCTACATCTTCATCAGAAGATACTCCTCTTTGTACTACAAGTGCTTGTAACTGTGGTACTAATGAGGGCTCTTCTAACTATTGGAAAGCCATTGTTGAGATGAATGGTTTAAGTCTTAATGTCTTAACCAGTCAGCAACAATCTTTTGTTGATTTATTAGATCAAATTAATGATCCTCAAATTAAACTTAAGATGATTGAGTTTTGTTACCAGAATCATATTAAGGAGGAAAATGATACAATTAAGGTTCCTAATCAGCCTTTTACCATGAAAGAAGTTTTCAATAGGTTAGAAGGATCAAGTTCCCAAAGACCAGTTAATATTAATGACCTTCGTCAGGAAGTTAATATTTTGAAAACTGAGGTTCAAATGTTAAAAGCCAATCAATCGAAGACTGAGTTAATAATAACCCAATTGCAATTAGCCCAGGCTTCTCTTAATTCTTCTAGACTTGAATCTGAGGAGAATGTTTCAACACATACTGAAATTGAAAAGGAAACTGTTAAAGATGATTATTTATGTCTTCTTGATCAGGTTACTTTTCAAAAATGGTATATTAATGTTAAAATTGTCATTAATGAAGAGTATGTTTTACCTGATTTAATGGCTCTTGTTGATAGTGGTGCTGATTTAAATTGCATCCAGGAAGGATTAATTCCTACACAGTATTTTGAAAAAACTACTCAAGGACTTTTAAGTGCTAATGGTAGTAAAATGCAAATCAATTATAAGCTTCATAAAGTTTATATTTGTAATGAAGATTTTTGTTTACCAACTACTTTCTTGTTAATCAAAAATATGAGTTTACCAGTAATACTGGGTACTCCTTTTCTCACTTCTTTAATGCCTATTGACAAAATTGATTCTACAGGTATTTTCACTACTTTGCAGGGGACTTCAATTGTGTTTAAATTTATAACACAACCACTTAATAAAAATATTAACTCTCTTCGAGATAATATATTTTTCAAAGAAAAGCAAATCAATTATTTGCAGAGGGAAATTGTGTCCCTTACTATCAATCAAAGATTGTCAAATTATGACATCCAAAATGCAATACAAACTATTCAGAATCAATTTCTTTCTGAAGTTTGTAGTGATATCCCTAATGCTTTTTGGGATAGACAGAAACATATTGTTTCCTTCCTTATGAAGAAAGTTTTGATGAAAGATTTATTCTTACAAAAGCCCGTGCAGGTCAAATGAAAAAAGACTACATGGACTTATGTAAGAAGGAAATCCAAAACCTTCTTGATACCAAATTGCGGAAAGAGAAATGAAAGCTCAGAAGCATATACTTACAATGAACTGCAACACTGGTTGTCTTTATTACAAACTATTATTATTACAAACTGAAGAACAAATTACAAACTAAAAGCACTCCAAAGAAGAGAGAAAACAATCCCTGAAAACTCGAGAGAGAAAAAAGAAGAAGAAGGCCAAATGAAAACCTATTTGGTCTTATATAGACCTAAGAAAGCAAAGCAAAAGTAAAGTCAGAAAATCAATCCTCGGGTGCACAAGGGGCCCCATCGACAGTGACTGCAAACTACTTTACCCGACCAGATCCGGGAATCACGGACCGACAAAAACCAAAAACATAAAATACAGATCATCATTATCTAATACATATTGACACAATTATCATAAAACGACAAAAGACTCAAAAGTCTGATAATTGGCTAACGTCATCGCAAACGTCATATGGCATGTGACAACATGGCAAACGTCATTTGTGACAAGGACCTTTGGGGGCAGAGGTGGATACAGCAGTGATCATTGCATCCCAATAATCACCCATGGTAGCTTCACCATCATCATCCAGCTCATCCTCTGGATTCTGGGCTTCGCCAGCAAGACAAGAAAAAGCATTAACATCATCCTGACTAGCCATAGACTGATCATCAGGAACTGAATCTGGAATAGCAGAAGTAGAAGGAGCAAAAGAACTCATGAACTGAGTCTTCATAAATTCCATACATTTGACCATCAATTCTGATTCACCCAAATTAGGGAACTGGATTCTGAAAGAGGACTTAATTTCCTCAAATGGATTAGAAACTGGTTTAATTACCAGCTGAGATTTCTGCACATTCTCAACATAGACATTAGTTTTTTCAATAATCTGGGTAGCCAAATCTTCAGAAGAAACAGAAGACCACCAACGATAAGAAAATTCTCTATAAAGAGTAGGAACCTTCAAATGATCAAAATTAAAAGCCAATCAATCGAAGACTGAATTAATAATAACCCAATTGCAATTAGCCCAGGCTTCTCTTAATTCTTCTAGACTTGAATCTGAGGAGAATATTTCAACACATACTGAAATTGAAAAGGAAACTGTTAAAGATGATTATTTATGTCTTCTTGATCAGGTTACTTTTCAAAAATGGTATATTAATGTTAAAATTGTCATTAATGAAGAGTATGTTTTACCTGATTTAATGGCTCTTATTGATAGTGGTGCTGATTTAAATTGCATCCAGGAAGGATTAATTCCTACACAGTATTTTGAAAAAACTACTCAAGGACTTTTAAGTGCTAATGGTAGTAAAATGCAAATCAATTATAAGCTTAATAAAGTTTATATTTGTAATGAAGGTTTTTGTTTACCAACTACTTTCTTGTTAATCAAAAATATGAGTTTACCATTAATACTGGGTACTCCTTTTCTCACTTCTTTAATGCCTATTGACAAAATTGATTCTACAGGTATTTTCACTACTTTGCAGGGGACTTCAATTGTGTTTAAATTTATAACACAACCACTTAATAAAAATATTAACTCTCTTCGAGGTAATATATTTTTCAAAGAAAAGCAAATCAATTATTTGCAGAGGGAAATTGTGTCCCTTACTATCAATCAAAGATTGAAAAGTATAAAAAAAAAATTTCCGAATTATAAATAATTTTATATATTTTTATACATTATTTTTGTTTTATCAAATTAACAAATTAAGTAGGGGTATTCTAGTAATTATCATTACAAAAGTAATGGTTAAAATATAAATGTATGGGTAGTAAGGGTAAAATAGGATTTTCAGTTTCAAAATATAGTACTTTGACCAATATTTCCATTTTTCAGCATTGACTTCTACCGAAGGGGGGAAAATGTTACAAATGAGCAAAAGTTAAGGGTGATAATTGATATTAACAAAACGTTAGAGATAATGTCTATAATTAGGGCAAAGTTGAGGGGTGATTTGTATAATTTACCCATTAAAATATAATACTTTACAAATGATAGTGTGTGTATATATATATATATATCCTTTTAGTTGGTGTATAGATGTACTGTGTAAGTTGAATCATTATCCAAAGATTATGAAAAAGTAAGAGCAAACCAGCTTATGTGGGAAAGCCCTTTTGATAGGTTGTTTGGTCTAATTTGGTTATTGGTTCTACGGATCATACTATTATGTTTGGATTTGATCTCAAAATTTGGAATCAGATAAAATGAGATCAAATTAAATCAAATGAGGTATTTTTGGAACCAAATTTTTTTATGGTTCAATCTGGTCTAGTCTTATTAATAAAATATATTTATAAATAATTAAAAATGAATAAATAATAATAAATTAAATAAAACATATTTTAAAAATAAAATATAAATAATAAATAATAAACAAAATGAATTAAATAATACCTAATAATAATAAATAAATGAATACAATAATAAATAAATATAATAATAAATAAATGAATAAATAATAAAATATATTTATAAATAATTAAAAATGAATAATTAATAATATAAATAATAAATTAAATAAAACATATTTAAAAACAAATAATAAATAATAAAAATTGAATTAAATAATACATAACAATAATAAAAAATGAATACAATAATAATAAATAAATATAATAATAAAAAATGGACTAAAAAATAAATCAATAAAATATAATCGTAAATAATTAAAAATTAAAAAATAATAATAATAAATTAATAAAATAAATAATAAATTACATAAACATATTTAAAAATATAATAAATAAATACTTCATAATAATAACAAAAAATGAGTATAATAATAATTAATTGATTAATTAAATTAATAAAATATATTTTTAAATAATTAAAAATGAATAAATAATTTATAAATTAAATGAATTAAATAATGAAATAATAAGAAATAAATAGAATATATTTAGAAATTAATATATAAATGAATAAATACTAATATAAATAATAATTTAATAATAAAAATAATAAATTAATAAAATATATTATAAAGTGAAAAAATAATAAATAATACATAAATAAATATTATAATAAATAAAAAATAAATAATAAAACCAGACTGCTTATCAAACAAACTTTTAAATTTAAGATCTAGATAAATCAGACCAGATCAAATCATACCGGACTAGATCACACCCGACCAAACTAAATAAGACCGCCTATCAAAGATGGCCAAAGTGTTCCATTGCTTTCGTACCTTGTTTTGTATTATTACTTTATTTGTGAAAGAAAATGGGCCTCTCCAGCAGATTCTAAAAGATAATTTGAATCAAGAAAGGATATCTTTTGGAATCTTTTGCAGAGACCCAAGTTTGCGTGGATGTTAATTAGGGAAAAATTTAAGGGATTGATTGTGAATAAGTGTGCTTGTGACGTATGAAAGTTAGTTTTGTGGCATAGAAGCATGATTAAGTCAATATCAAAATGTGTGTGATTTTTCTTAATTTTTATGCATAGGTTGACAAGTATATATCAAGAATTAGGGTGCATTAATACCCGATAATAAATAAATAAAGAATCAAAAGATATAATAAATAAATAATTGAGTCTCAAAAGTTTAATTCTCTTGAATAAATAAATTAAGAAAACCAAATCCCCCAAAGGGTACAACTCGGGAATCCATATTTTTTTACCCCTAAACATTAATAAAAATAAGAGTCTAAAAATATTTCTGAATTGAGTCCCTACACTGAAATAAAGTGAAAATAGAAGAACTCATGAAGGAATGAGATGAGCCTCAACCCTATGGTTGAAACCGTCAATGACTTGAAATGATAACAATAGTGGGTCAGACCCACAAATAAGTAGACTCTACATGATCCCAACAGAGTACCGATAATTTTATCTTCTAACCCATCCAAATATAAGAGTAAAACTATAATCTTATATCTTTAAGTACAACTCCTAAATAAATAACTTCCAAAAGATAGACAAACAAATAAATGTCAACCATAACTAAATACCAAGTCAATAGACAAAATAAATAAAGTGCAACCATAATTAAATCATAAGTCAATAGACAAAATAAATAAAGTGCTTGCATAATTAAATTACAACTCAATAGGCAACTTAATCATATCTAATCATAACCATGTACCCGACAATCTATCACTGTCATGACTAGTCGACTATGATACAAATGAGATTGACTTATTAGTCAGTTCATCGTGCTTTCCTCCATTCCTCAATAAAGCAAAATAAAATAAATAATAAATATTATTTGTTTCGTGTGCGAAAGAATTTATTAGATTTGATCTCAACATCAACATAAAAAAATATTATAAATATATATATATATATATATATATTATTACTTAATTGCTTCACCCAATATAGATGTAACAACAACAACTTTATTAATTTGACACGTTAGTGGTCAAACTAGGCAACAACACTAGTTTTACAAAAAGTAATAATAACAATACTACAACTACTAATAATAATTAATTTCAGGATTGCCAAACTTTAATTATCATAAAATAATTTACGAATTCTAAATTTTGAACATTTACATCCATAATGTTTATTCATAGCTACACAACTATGCTTATACACACTGTGCCTACAACATGCTGATTAAATCCTCCAAATTATTTATTGGGATAGGTGTACAGATTACAAAATTATATATCAATTTATAATACAAGACAATCACGAATCAAGCTAATACATGATTCAATCACTAATAAATATAAAACATATATATATATATATATAGTGAACTATGTGACAAATTGTCAGTACATGACATGACAAGACGAGGAAGCTAGACACACATGATTTAATACACAACTAATATAAATCTAAGGGTTATTCTGACCGAGACCTCCTCAAAGAGACCATAATCTCACACGGACCCTCTTGATATTGAGTATTTTTACACGGACTCCCTCTAAATTGAATGTTTTTCTCACACGGACCCCTTCCGTGGCCACTCCGTTAGATTGGTCCGTTAATTAGTGATGTCAGCCACTATTCACCCCATAAATAATCTATTTTTCCCTCAAATGATATAAAATGACTTATATACCCTTAACTTAATATTGTGAAATTAATTTGATACCTTTTACCTTATAAATTTAGAAAGCTTCTTATATTCTCCCTCTTTACACTAAATTTTGATTCATTTAATTGGGCTTTTCTGTATACATTATCACATTAAAATAACATCAAATTGCAATAGATCAAAATAACACTCAAAATCAAAATAACAGTAAACATTCAAAATCAAAATAACACTTCATATTGATCAACTGATACAGATTGCATTATCAGTTTTCACCCCCCCTCAAAAAAAGACACTTCCACATAATGCATTGCCTAAACCGAACCCAAGAAGTTATGAGTTAGCATGTTACTATACCAGTATGTCTATACCACATTGTCCCCAAAAAATGCCCATACCAATATTCATTACAAAAAAAGGGCTGGTGTATTGCCTAAACCAATCCAAAAATATAAAGTTTGTCAATGCCAAATTTTTACATCATATCTTTGGCAATACACCATCCCTCCAAGTACGCAAATTACTCATTTGGTGCATTGGTTGGAGCTTGCCTTGCTCTTCCTCCTCCACTTGAGATAGAATTGCCGAACACCAGTACGTAGGAAACACTCCCCCTTCCACAAGGTGGCCTTCGTGGTTGTCCTCTTCCTTCTCCAAGATTGGTTGATCTCTATTAAAATAGTCAATAAGAAGCACAAAACAATGACAGTTAGTTGTTAGAAAGGTTTTTCATAATTTTTGACCTCAATTAAATTTGTACCTCCTGTGTAAGTGAGCTTGACTGGGTTGTTCTCTGACTTCCACCAACAGTTTCAAACACTCCTTGTTGTTCATGGTCCACATTGTTAGATTTCTGTTGATGTAAAGTGCAAATAATATTGTTAATTTCAAACAATAAATTCAAAAAAAAAAAATTTAAAAATAGAAATGATATGTTAATGTAAAATATACCTTCTTTCTTTGTCCTTGATTGGTTTGCTCCACTCCTTTACTTGCCCTTTTTCTTTTCCCAGTTTGCCCCCTACTTGGCTAGCTTATTCCACTCCTTGACTTGCCTCATTCATTTCTCTCTGTTTTTTTAACAATTACAAACATCAATCAGTTTGAATAGTTAGTCAAATATCGTCAAACAGTTAAACAAATTCCAGAAAAAAAGTGAAAAATCTACCTGTTGTTTTTTTGTTGGTGCTTTTTGACACCCCCTTCTATTATGTTTAGTATCACCACAAATGCTACATGTTACTTTGTGACTCCTTCTGAAGTTGTTGTGGCCTCTAGGGGATTCTGAGGGATCTCTCCTTCTGTTCCTTCTTGGTCTCCCCGACTATCTAACTCGTTCAGGTGCTAGCAAGGGTAAACCAATGTATTCATCCCACATTTGTTTGTCTGGTATGGGATGAATAATGGCCTCATCGATCTTCATATAGGTTCCAATATCAAAGCACACATCACAATAGCTCTCAATTCTATCCCTTTGGTAAGCTATACATGCAACAACATGTTTACAAGGAATGCCACTCAACTGTCAAACTCTACAATCACAAGTTTTAGTGGTCAAGTTCACAATGTGCCTACATGACTCATCACTCACTTCAAATTCTCCCCTACCAGCAACTATCACCCCAAAGTTTCTAGCATCTTCTATAAGTTTGTTCAATTTTTTCCTTATGTTAGGTGTAACAACTCCACTCCACTCCACCCACACCCTTGTTGGAATCTCTTGTGAATTCTCTCCATCAACTTGGCCCTTATCCCATCAAGGCATGAAAGTATTGGCAGCAATTTCAAATCACCTGCCCAATTATTAAAATTCTCACTCAAATTGTTGGTGACATGATCACTCTTCACCCTTTCATCAAATGAATACCTTGCCCATGTTGAGACTGGATGCTTCATCAACCAATTATAAGCCTTCACATTATCAGCCCTAATTTTCTCCAATGCCTTCCTAAAATCCACACTGTTATAAGCCCTAACAGTCTTCCAAAACTTCTGCCTTAGTGTCATTCCAGGATAGGTCTTCTTGAATGCATTGTACAAATGCCTACAACATATTCTGTGTTGTGCTTGTGGAAAAGTTTCAGCTAAGGCTGAAATAAGTCCCTGTATAACATTAAAACAGTTTCAGTTTCAATTCTATAATAAAAACAGTTTCAAATATTTAGAAACAGTTTTGGTTTCATTTAATGTATAACATTAAAACAATTTTAAATTATTTAAAAATAGCACATTACCTTTTGCATGTCTGACATGAATGTCCAAGGCTTGTCTATTGAATCTGCATCCATTACTTTCTTCAAATTTTCAAAGAAAAACTTCCAACTGTTCTTTCTCTCTTTCTCCACTATTCCATAAGCAACTGGAAATAAGCCATTATTGGCATCCAATGCAACAACTGACAGTAACACCCCACCACATGACCCCTTCAAATGACAGCCATCCAAGCCAATGAATGGTCTGCACCCACTTTTAAAGTCAGTCTTCATTGCCTCTAATGAAATAAAAATTCTCCTAAATTGGGGATCTAAAGTATAATCAGGCCTCCAATGATCAAATGCAATAACACTGCCAGGGTTAGATTTCTCAATTTCTATAGCATACTGGGGTAATAGCATGTAACATCCATCATGGCTACCTTTCAGTTCTTGTATGGCCTTATCCTTAATCCTATAAAGAATTGTTTTTTTGGGAACAATCCCACATTCCTTCTTAATCAGCCCACTTAATCCCTTCACTATCAAATCAGGATTATCTTTGAAATGTGATTTATATTTGTTAGCTAACCAAGTAGAATTGGCTTCACGATTGTAAGACAGCCTTATACAGTTATGGTGGTCATTTAGGGACTTGATTTGGTAATTAGGAGTATCTAAGAGAGGGGATGCATGGACTCTCCATGGACAACCAGGAATTTTACACTTAACAGTGACCCTAGTCCTCTCATTCTTTGTCCTTTTCAATTCAAACCCCTCTTGTATGGCATAATCTTTTAAAACAACTCTAAAGTGACCTACATTTTCAAATACGTGACTCACTTCAAGTTTGAATTTTGGTGCATCACCCCTTTCAAATATCTTGCTATATTCACTAAGTTTGATCTTTCCATTCCCTGAATCCCTCATCTTTCTCTTTGGAGGATCTCCTCTACCCCAATAACTCTCCCCATCATCATCAGATTCAAACTCACTTGAAGAATTCCCACCTGAATTGTCTGAAGAATAGTCAGACAATCCATCACCCTCTCTATTACTATATTTCTTACTGTTGCATTTATCCATGCCAACCCCCACAGGTGTTTCATCAACCAGCTCCTAAAGTGATGAATCATCACCTTCATCAGCCTTTTCAGCTCTCCAATCCTCATCCTCTGCACTAAACCCATACACATTATCTTCATCATCTCCTCCCTCTTCATTAACACCCTCATGTTCTACACTATGCTCATCCTCTTCTCCTTCTTCATCAGCACCCTTAACCCCACCAGTAATCTCCCCAAGCCCTACTCCCTCACCACTTACAGTCCCCTCTCTAATCCCTACACCCTCACTCCCACCCCCACCATGAGCATTATTAAAAACTTCATTCACTTCAAACTCATCCCCACCCATATCATTATCATCAAGTACTACAAATGGTGTGTGTTGTGGTTTAGGCCTATAATCTATAAGTGCTACAACTTCTTGTACTTTAACATTTAGTTTTATCTCTCTCTTACCCTGATGGAATCATTATCACTGGTTATTTCCATACTATGACCACTAGCTGGTAAAAGATATTCATATGTCAATCCCACAACAGCCTCCCCATATATGGTATGATACAATGTTCATAACAATCATTATTTAGTTATATAAGGGAATGCCTATCAGGATCAACATTCCATAAAGTGTACACTTTGCCCATAAAATTGACCTTTAAATCATGTTCTTCCATGATGATAAGCTGCAAAATAGAATAAAATTTAAATAAATATATTACCCAAAGCAAAGCCCATGGAGGAATAATAAAATATAGGGCAACAATTCACAAACTCCCTAATATTCAAACTAGAGTGGAAAAGTGTTAATCATTTTTGCCCCTAATTGCAAAAAACCAGAATTAAAGAAGAAATTGATATTTTTAGGAGGAAGTGGGGTACCAAACCGCCTACGGCGATTGCCCTGCGTAGATCTCAAAAAAATACCCGGAATCAAAAAAAATTCGTCCAAAACGGTCCACCGAGCGCAAAGTTATGGTCGTTTGAAGTTTTCATCATGTTTTACTTGCAATTTGAATACAACAAGTCACATCATTTTGAATACGTTGCGACAAAGTGTAACAGCTATATATATATCATACTGGTGTAACAACTATATATATATATATACACACACATATATAATTGTAGAGTTGTAAATAAAATCCCCAAATCGGGCTTCAATTAAAAAACCCTAATTCGGAGACACGTTTTAGGGATTTCAATTACAACCTTTCACAAATCGAACACTTGCCTATATAAAAACCCTAAAAACTAATTCAAACACAGAATTCCCTAATTTAAACCCACAAATCTAGGTCCAAACCATAGTTATCATCAGAAAAAAACATATCACATACCTGTTCATAAAGACAGCTCATTTCTTCAATCAATTTGTATGGATGACGTGAGAGAATGGCGAAGCAACCTTCATGCGCTTCGTATCGATGGTGTTCAATGGTCGAAAGCCTAGCGACCCCTACAGATCTAGCTTTCTCTCTCTGAATGGGTTGTTTGGAGATAAGAGAGAGTGAAGACGGGAAATGAATGTGTCGGTGGGTAGTTGGGGGTAAAATTGTCTTTACATATATTCATTTTTATTTGATTTTTTAAAATATATCGAAGGGAAAATTAGTAATTTCACAATAAAACGTTAGTAAACCTAACGACCGTCTGTCTGAGGGGGTCCGTGTGGGAATACTCAATATCGAGGGGGTCCATGTGGGATTATGGTCTCTTTGAGGGGGTGCCAGTGGGAATAACCCTAAATCTAAAATATCATTACAATCCACAAGTCACGTTTTTGTAAAGGAAAAATCTATTCTCAAATTCTTTACCCACTTATATTAATTATACATATCCCCTTGACCTAATTTCGCGTGTCAGATGGATGTGTACGGATCATCGCCCAAATTTGCCATTCTATACATATAGATACATGCAAATCCAACTATATGAAACATTCAAAACTATTTATACGTGTTCTAATTTTAATTAATAGACTCGAACATGCCAACAATTATATATATAATATAATATCAATTTCAAATCCATATAGGAACTACTGCATAGAAAAGCATTCAAGTGTAATAGGTAATTATACAGATTTGGAGTACATAGGTGCAAGGATTATGGGTTCAAAGGGGAAGAGTAGAGCAAATAACTTGCGTGATCTTAGAGTTGTGAATGATATCGATGCTTCCACTCCTCTCTTCCAAACGTCTCTCTCTACCCTGTATCACTCGTCTCACGTCTGATTGATAAAATACATAATATTAGGGTTTGTTTTATTATATATATATTTTTAATAAAAACAAAACAAAAATCATTCCAATGAGCCTAAAAATAAATAAAAGTCCACTAGTACCTAAACATTAGACCATTGGACTTATAAACCCAACTACATAATTTATAACTAATTAATTAAATAAATTAAATATATCCAATTTAAATAAATTAAATAACGGGGTATTACATTATTTCCCCCCCCCCCCCTAGTAAAGGAATTTCATCCCTGGAATTTACCACATATCAGAACTAAATAACTTTGGATACTTTGCATGAATTTCATCCTCCCTTTCCTAAGTGGACTTTGCCTCATTGTGATGACTCCACTGAACACGAACAAGAGGAATGATCTTCTTACGAAGTACATGCTCCTTTTGATCGATAATGCGGTAAGGTTGATCCACATAAGTCACATTCGGCTTCAACTCGATCTCTCCCACATCAATACGCTGATACACATCCTTATCTCGTAAGAATTTTCGTAACATAGAGATATAGAAGACATTATGAACCCTGTGTATATGATCTGGCAATGCTAAACGGTACACCACAGGTCCAATCCTATCAATAATCATAAAAGGACCCACAAAATGAGGTGACAACTTCCCTTTCTTCCCAAACCGCATTACTCCCTTCATGGGAGACACCTTGAGTAAAACCTGATCCGCCACTCTGAACTCTAAGGTTTGATTCGCCGATCAGCATAACTATTCTGCCTACTCTGGGCGGTCCTTATACGGTCCCGAATAAGAGCAATCTTCTCTGAGGTGTCCTTGATGAATTCAAGACCCAGTAATATGCTCTCTCCAACCTCAAGCCAACATATCGGAGATCTACATGATCGCCCATACAATGCCCCAAATGGTGCCATACCAATAGTCTTTTGGTAATTATTGTTATAGGCAAACTCTGAAAGTGGCAAATAAAATTCCTAATTGTAATACCCCGTGTTATTTTCCTTTTTCCAAAAATTATTTTTCGATTTAATTTTAGTTATGACGTCAGTTGTTCTTGACGCATTGTTTATTCTTGGTATTTCGTACCTGTAAATTTTTTGCGTTTTACATTTTGGACTTGGAGGGACGACGTTTACGCAGGTTCTTATTATTACTGACTACGTGGTTTCATTTCGATGTTTAACATTAGTGCTTCGATTGGGTGGCGACACGTTTGTTTGTCTGATATTTAAGGGTTCCGATGATTGAGTTTTTAACCCGGTGTATTATTTTTGGACTATATGAGTTATTGGGCTTTCCATGGATTTATGGGTTCGTGTGATTTCGTTGGAAAAAGGTGACACAAGAGTCAAACCACTAGCACCACTCACTGTTGGCCGAATTAAAGACATGTGGGCTGCTCCATCCTTCTCCATTATATGTATATAAGGGAGGTGACATGTAATGAAATGTTAAATGTAAATGTGACCAAATAAATTGGTCATGATCCGGTTGTGTAACAATTTGTTCTCACCACACAATTCCTACACATTAATATTTATATATGTAAATATAAGTAATTCCTACACATTATATAATATCTATCCTTTTTCGTTTTTCTTCTCCTCTCAACAGACCAGGCCACTATTCTTCTTCTCCATTGCATCTCGTTGAGATAAAGAGAGAGATGGGTCGGGCAAAGCCACGCTCGGTCGCGCGCGAGAGAGGACGAGGGTTGCTGGTGGTCGCCAGCTCAAGAGCAGCGGCGACTGCGAGGGTGACGGTGGTGGCATCGTGAGCTGGAGAAGGCGACGCAAGGGCGGCAAGGTGGTGGCGTTGGGTCGCGTAGGGAAATGGGCAGTTCGTGCGAAAGTGCAGTTTCAGCCATTTTTTTGGTCAACTTCCTGAGCTTGGATAGCTGTGATTTTCGGAGGGTAGCTTCGTCTCGATGTCAGGTATGACGTGTAAAATTTTTGTATTTTTTCGTTGAGCGGTTTGTCGGTAAATCGCGTTTATAATTTTGAATTTTCATTTGGGTTATTTTAGATTTGCCAAAATTGATTAACATATTGCTAATGAGATTCGTATATATCGTATAGGTCGTCGAGACGGACGTTTCAGTATATTCGAAATAGTATTCGGGCGACTTTGGTCGGCGGGCTCCATATTCGGGCGCCGACACTGTTTACGATGGGCCGTTTAGTGACTGTTTTACGCGTAAATTAAGGTGGGAAAATTATTCTCACCTTCGTATCATTGATGTGGTTTGGGTGTGCAAACCCATATTTATTTTAGTTTAGATATATTAAATTGTGAATTTAAAATATCTAGAATTGGATTAGAATCGAAGCAGGACTTAGAAATTAATTTGAGAAATTAATACCTATTTGAATTGAAAAGAATAGGTGGCCTAGTAAACCCTTGAGAATTAAAATGGGTTAGAATTTTTTTTAAAAGTTGGACGTGAACATAGAACGCGATATTAGTTCCCCTTTTGGCTGTATTTATTAAAATTAAAACATGTTAGGGGATATGAGAAAGAGAGGGACGTGAAAACTTAGACGTTATGCTAGTTTCCCCTTATGATATGTGGATTATTGCTTTAAGTGAATTAAAAAGCATGTTTAAAGGAATGAACTTGTTTCCTTGTGATTTAAATGTTGTAATTAAAATAAAAGCATGTTAAAAGAAATAAAATTAATATTCTCATGGTTTATTGCTTTAGTGATGTAACAACATGTTGGAAAATATTTTTCAGAGGCGTGGGTTTTATTGAGGCCATGTATGCATATTGAGTACACCGAGTCGTGTTGAGTACATGGGTGTTGGTCTATGCGGGTTGTGTAACCATGTGTGAGTTTTACTAGTGTCGGATAGTCGAATGTTTTCATAAATATGGTGAGATACATATTTGTGATGTTGGATCGTCGTAACAACTGGTCAGTGGGTGTTTCTTGCTCCTACGGAACTAATCTTCCAAGAAACGCAGACGCTAGGGGGAGGACTTGTTCCAAATCCTAGGTTCACGACTGCGTCGTGTTTGACGGTCTTCCTTGTAAAAAGTGTGAAGTGTCAAAAACACTTGGGAAGAATCGGTACGATAAATCTACCTTCCTTCATGAGCAGAAAGTGAAGGGTAAGATAATGATCATGTTGACCCTTAGAGTAGGATGTTTGGTCGTGTGTGTACCACGGGTGGTGTTGAGTCACATTGCATTTGTGTAACATGTATGTGATTTCATTTGATATGTATAGCATCATATTATTACATGTGAATTTTTGGAGCAGGTTTATTATGTGATATTATTACCTGTGGATTTTGGAGCATGTTGATTATGAATATTGCGAAATAAATTCATATTTTATTAAAATGCTCAACTGAAAGTGGATAACTTGAAAAATATGATTACATGCTGTAATTATTAAAGTTTAATGAAATGTATATTCTTATACTTGTGATTATATACTTTTGTCCCCTTGGGGGGTTAAGTATATTTGTGTAATGACCTCTGTGGATAGTTGAGGTTAGTGATGGACTATAGAGTCGATTTTGAGTTGATGCCTTAGAGAAGGCGGGTGACGAGATTGTAAACCTAGTTGGTTGTGTAGTATCAACGGTGAGTTGAGGCCTTGAGAAGGTGAGTGATAGTCTTGTGGTTTTGGTTGGTTGTATATTACTGACCCTTGATGTTTCTTTCCCACTTAGAGGGATGTATCATTTATCGTACTTTTGAGGTTTTTAGTGCGGTTAGACGAGGTTGTGATTGAACTTGTCTAGTTGAGTGACAATGGTCTCTTGATTCTGTTAGTAATCTAGAGAGTTAGTATCAAATGTGAAATTGAGGTTAGAATGAATTGGAAAAGGTATTGATTGAAACTAGTTAGTTCCGTGATATCGGCCACTAGTTTTCCCTTTTCATGAATGAATTAATATGGTGATTAGGTTAGCTCCTTTGTTTGTAAGTTGGAACATGTGTTATGTGATGGAGATCTCAACTTAGAACGATTATCTAGTTCCCCTTTTGTGAACGATATTACTATGTTGGGATTGGATATTATATTTGTAATTTGAATTATGGGAACTTGCTTTAATTGAATAAAGAACATGTTTAAAAGAATGAAATTGTTATCTTTGTGAATTAAAGGATAACTTGATGATTTGGGACATGAATTGTGTATGAGAATGTATCATTGTGATTTAAGAGCATGTTAAATAGATTGATGGCATTCATGTTGGCATTCTAGGAATTTTTTCATAAATATGATGATATACATATTTGTGTTGGTGCATGGGTCTTTTGAGACATAATGCATATGTAGTTCACCTTTTGCATTGAAATTCAATTGGTATTGGTCTACGCCTGGTTGTGTAACCATGGGTGAGTAGACTTGTGTTGGATCGTCGCAACATCTGGTCAGGAGGTGTCCCCTACCTACGGAACTAGTAAGTCCGAAAACATGATATAGGGTTGGTTGATTCCCCATCGTGTGTGGAATGCGCCACTCTTAAAGTCTTGATCCTCGGATCTTGGGGCGCGGGAGTCACAAGCGGGGCTCCCGTGCAACCGCTCTTCCTTGTTAAAAGTGAGAAGTGTCAAAATCACTTGGGAGAATCGGTGCGGTACACTTTCTCAGCGTGAATGGTTAGAGTATGTATCCGTTAACCATATCGGGCAAAGTGTGTACCATGAAGTGTGGGAGTCACATTGCATTTGAGTTACCATTATGTGATTTATCTCTACATGTGAATCATGATGTTATTCAATGTGGTAGTCGAGCATGTTTAATGTGGATTTTGATACTTTAATTCACATGTTATTAAAATGCTCGAATGAAATTAAATAATGTGAGAATATGATTGATATGATGGCCTTTGAAGTATAAGGAAATTTGAACTTTTATACTTGTGATTATGTACACATTTGGTTTGGATTTATTGTACAATGTTGATAGATTCTTGTACTTGTGCCTTTATCCTTGATATGGATATGTGAGCTTAGCGTAGTGTTATCCTGTTGAGCTAGTTAGCGTTGGTGTAGGAACGTGATATCAATCGTGAAATTGAGGTTGTTGTTATGATAGACGAGGTTTTGAGTGAACCTAGTCATTTGGGTATTGATGGCCATATGATTTTGTTAGAAACCTAAGTGATTTGGTTTCAAAGGTAAAATTGAGGTTTAAAAGAATTGTACGAGGTCTTGATTTGAAACTAGTTGGTCCTGTGGCAACGATCACTAGGTTCCCGTTAGCGATCTTAAGGATTGGAGTGTCCTTGGAGTGGTGGTCACTCTTGATTAAGTCATTATATAGTTTATGGAATGGGATGTTGAATCAAGAGTGGTTGTGTTAGAGTTAGTGTTCTTGTGTGAAGTCACTTACCTTTCCCTTAGAGGTGCCATTAACTTTCGGTTCTTCATTCCTTTATTCCATTGAGCGTCTATAAATTCGCTTTGGCATTTTCGTTGATGTTTCGATTTGTTTCCCCGAAAACGGATTTTTCATTAGACTTACATTTAAGTTTGTTCGTTCTTTAAGTGAAAAACCCATTTTCTCCAACCCTCGTGACTCCGTCTAAAACTTTGGGATTTAGAAAATGATTTTGAGTCATTTGAAAACATTTTGGCACTTTAAAATTCAATGGGATGCTAAAACGGAGACCGGAGGCAAAACGGTCATTTTTCGTAAATTTTCATAAAACGGAACATTTCTAAGGTTATTAGTGTAATATTGAATCAATGTATAGGGGTTGAAGGTAATTTTTTGAAAGTTAAAAAATGGCAGAGAGTTTGGGAGCTACAGTAATCACTGTAGCTGCCGAACCTCGCTGCCAGGCGCAGTCCAGCGCGCGCGGCATTTTTCAAAATGCCGTAGTTCCATCCTCGTAGCTCGGATCGAGCCGATTTTTGTTGCATTGGAAATATGACATCTTAAACTTGTATTTAGAAATTTGAATCACTTGAGTTAACGTATATTTGAGTGAGTTATGTTCATTGAAATTTGGGTATTTCAGCTTTCTGTTTTAGTCGGCGTTGTCCAACACTGTTTTCCAAAATTCATATTTCTTACCTCGTGGCTTTGAATTAGGTCTCGTTTGTTTCTATGGCTTGTACTATGTCAAAATACTTGAGATAAAATTTGAAGTGTCATTTTTACCCTCGTAATGACCGTTTTTCCCTTGGTGAAAGTGGGGCACTTTAACTTTCTGTTTTGGTCGGCTTTGTCCGGTACCATTTTCCAAATTTCGTATCTCTCGTCTCGTGACTTTGTTTTAGGTTCCGTTTGTTTCTATGGTTTAACCTATGTCCAAATATGTGGGATAAAGTTTAAAATTTTATTTTTGCCCTTGAAATGATCATTTTACCCTTGGGCGAACATATGACCTTGAAGTGGTCGGTTTGATGAGTCGTTTAATCCCTTTCACTTCCCTTTCATTTTCCGACAATCTTTATGGCTTCCCTTAGGTTAAAATGACTATTTTAACCCTGTATTGGGTCTATGGATGGCAGGAAGTGACATGTTAGGTGATTACTAATATGAATTGATAGTGATTGGAAGTTTTGGGAGCTCGGTATGCTTGTGATCTAGGAACTGTGATTGTTATCCTTCCAGGGGTGGTATGAATAGGAGTGTTTCTCCCGTGATTGGTGATTAGTGTTGTGTTGATTGTCAGAGTTGGACTGGTGGGTACAAGTCATAGTGATTCCAAGGTTGTCTGTACTACGTGACTTGTATTGGTAGTATGTCTCTATATATACATATACGTATATACATATATATATAGGTGTATGTTTACTATATGTTGTTGAGTTATGATTTCACTACGTGCTAGTTGCCCTGTTTGTTGATGCATGGTAGGTGTCACAGGGGTTAAGTTTCAACACGAAATTTTGGCCCTATGATGACACTTGACACCAACCAAGTCAGCCAATTCTCACATTTAGTGCCCTTGAGTTATAATAAGTCTTACAAAAACAAACACACAGTATATGAAATGCAATATAATAACAACACCCACGAATTTACAGGCAACCACAATCAATGGTTCCCCAACCTTCACTATTAAACAAAAATAGTGCAAAGGATTCCTCTCAAGTAGACACACTACAACACTCACAAGCACTATCTATCTCTGAAATTCAGTACTTATACAAATGCTATACATATGTGTCTATATAGGCAAATACACAAAATCGCCAATTTGTGTGAATGACAGCCCCATCCACTTAGGCTGTGTTGACACCAATCAGAGGTTGCCAACACTTGTCACACAGTTGCACTCTTCAACTGCATCATGTTATGGCAACCTCCTACAAAGCCACATGCCCCTTGGTGGTTGTGTGTCATCAAACTGCCCAACTGCATGTTTGAGCCACACCTAGCCTTGACCATCTTTCCATATGTCTGAGTCATGTTGCACCATCACAAGCCATCTGTGCCAAACATATGCCAACACTGCATAATTGTTTCCTTTGCTGAGCTAAATGCCTTGTCCCATCTCCTTTCAAGCCTATGTGCACTTGAGAGCATTGCTAAGACTGAACCAATGCCTTTACCATCGAGCCAGGACCTAGCCACTCCCATATCTTGGTTTTGTCAATGCCTTGGCACCATAGACATGCCTCTCCATGGCCATGTCTTAAACCAGCTTGCATCAACCATTGCTAGTCTTAGTGTCACAACCTTAACCCAAGCGCAAGTTGGCCTAGCCAAAGCTTGGTGTGCACATGGCTTGCCGAGCCAAGTGCATTGTATGCACACCAATGCATGCCAAGTTAAGGCATCACCTTGCCAAAAGCAAGTTGGCACACTCGTGGGCATGCACACATAGCTTGCCAAGCCATCCGTGCTCCAGCACAGCCCACAGTGTCTAACCGAGCCATCATTGCCAACCGTGCCACTGAACCATGTCAAACCATGTCTTTACAAGCCAACATGCTTCCCTATACATGCCTTAGCCAAGGCTTGCCCATGGCCCTGCTAAGTGGCTGAATGCCTACTTGGGTTAGAGACCCACCCCTCCCTATATATGCAAAATTCACAAATACAGCTCTGACCAGAACAAATATTAACCCTGCTTGAGGAGGCATAATAGCCTTTTTCGAAGCTCCCAAATTCCAAATCCGGATTTTCTTTGACAGATCAACTTCTTATGATATAGAGTATCTATAACTAAATTCCCAGTATTTTCCAACACTCCTAAGCCCGACTTCCAAAATTGGACTTATTTACCGAAATTGTCACTGTGCCATCCTTCCATGTCACACTAGTATGCCACAGTGTACTTCAAGACTTCACCGGGTAACAAACCTCCCCCACTTGAAGAAGTCCAACATCCTCGTTGGAGCAAATCCATTATGCGATTAACCTCTGTTGCCACAACCCAATACTCTACAATTCAAGTGTTGCTAGAAACCTTAACCTCAGTTTTTGAATCAGTAAAAAGTCGGCACCTCCATGCACAACTTCAAACAACATCTCTGCAAATTTCTGAACAAGTGTATCGTATTCTTTAGTCACGAATCCGTCCTCATCCGCATCAATCCTGACCAATATTTCACAAGCAACACCATGACTTGCCTGAATCCCATCATCCACTTCAATTCTGACCCAGCCATCACCAATGCCACGCCTTGTCAAGAGTCCCAACCTCCGCATCAACCCTTGTCATGTCAAACATACATACAACATGGACTCTGTTTATGCAGTCATCAGCCCATCACAACAAAACATAAACTTGAGGACCAAATCAGTAGTAATGCCTTCGTTTTCTGGTGAGTATCTTTTCACAACCTTTCCTCGCAGCCACGCACTCACCACAACTACTCTGATTCACTTCTTGGCACGCTGGCCTCCAGCCTGCCCATCATCCACCACCATTAGTGGACTAAGTCGAATAGGAGCACCACTACCCCTATTTGAGTCACAACTTTCCTCGTCTGGACCATCCGCTGTCATGGCAATCATTTTCTCTTTTCTTGGACAATCTCTGGCCCTATGCGGTCCTTTGCAAACGAAACAACCCAAGTCATATCTTGGTTTCTGTTGACTCGTTGGTGCCTCAATCTTGCCTTTATCTTCCTCAATCAGTGGCTTCCTGGGCTTGTCACCGAACTTGCCCTTCTTCTTTGCCTTGCCTGGGTTAAGATCAAACTTCTCCATCCACAAGTCCAGCAAACTGTCTGCAACAACAATGGCAGAAGAGAGGTCAGTCACACCCCTTCTCCTTAACTTGATCTGAGCCCACGATTGTAAACTAGCCATAAAATTGAATAGCTTGTCACCCTCTGACACGTCTTTGATGTCCAGCATCAAGGATGTGAACTCCTTCACATACTCACGCACTGAACTAGTGTGCTTGAGATTTATTAGGCACTCCCTTGCCACCCAGCCTGAATTCGCTAGCAAGAACTGCTCCTTAAGTTCCTTCTTCAATTTTGCAAAAGAATTGATTCTTAGGCGTGACTCGTCCTCCAAGCATGTCCGCCACCATAACTTTGCATCACCAGTCAGATACATGCTAGTGATTGTAATTTAATCTTCCTCTAGAGTATGGGCAGCCCAAAAATACTGATTCACATCCTATAGGAAATTCTGTAGATCTTTGGCACTCCGCTTCCCTCCAAAGGCCTTCGGTTCAAGGATTTTGATCTTTAATGATGGCTTCTCCCCCACTGTTGTCTGATTCTGTACATCCCAGTTAATCAGCACGTACTCCCCTTCCAGATCCCTAACATTTGCCTTGAAGACGTCAACAATGACAACAAAGTCTTTTGAGACACCTTCATCTTAGAATTCATGTTAGTCATGTATTTATCTATCAACTTGCGCATGGTCAGCAATTCCACAGCCATCAAGTTGGTTTACACCGACAAACAGTCATCACTTCCAGAAAATGGACCACCCACCAAGGTTTCCAACCGAGCAACTCTTTCTCATAGTGCTTCTGTAGCATTTCCCTCAGCCATTCTGAGATTTAAATGGGCTCTAATACCAACTGTCATAGGGGTTAAGTTTCAACACGAAATTTTGGCCCTATGATGGCACTTGACACCAGCTAAGTCAGCCAATTCTCACACTTAGTGCCCTTCAGTTACACTAAGTCTTGCATGAACACACACACATAGTATATGAAATGTAATATAATAACAACACCCACGAATTTACAGGTAACCACAATCAATGGTTCCCCAACCTTCACTATTAAACAAAAATAGTACAAGGATTCCTCTCACTTAGGCACACTACAGCACTCACAAGCACTATCTCTCTCTTAAATTCACTGCTTATACAAATGCTATACATATGTGCTTATATAGGCAAATACAAAAAACTGCCTATATGTGTGGATGATAACCCCATCCACCTAGGCTGTGTTGGCACCAATCAGAGGCTACCAACACTTGTCACACAGTTGCACTCTTCAACTGAATCATGTTGTGGCAACCTCCTATAATGCCACATGCCCCTTGGTGGTTGTGTGTCATCAAACTACCCAACTGCATGTTTGAGCCACACCTAGCCTTGACCATCCTTCCATATTTTTGAGTCATGCTGCAGCATCACGAGCCATCTGTGCCAAACATATGCTAACACTGCTTAATGTTTGCCTTTGTTGAGCCAAATGCCTTGTCCCAGCTCCTCTTAAGCCTACGTGCACTTGAGAGCATTGCCAAGACTGAACCAATGCCTTCACCATCCAGCCAACACCTAGCCACGCCCCATGTCTTGGTTCTGTCAATGCCTTGGCACCATAGACATACCTCTCCATGCCTATGTCTTGAACCATCTTGCACCAACCATTGTTTGTCTTAGTGTCACAGCCTTGCCCCAAGGGCAAGTTGGCCTAGCCAAAGCTTGGTGTGCACATGGCTTGCCTAGCCAAGTGCATTGCATGCACACCAATGCATGCCAAGATATAAATGCCAAAAAATACACAACACAAGAATAGAATGCTTTATTCAGATTTGGTTTTCCTTATATACATTCCTTTCTTGGACTTTGAGCCCATTAGGGCAACATTCTCTTGCTTACATCATTTTTATCCTTTTGCCACGTCACTAATTTATTCCTGAGGCTTGTTCTAGAATATTTCATGAAATGGTCTTTGGGGTAGGCTTTCCATTCGGGCTCCTTCCTTTTTTGGGATAGCGGGCTCTTCCCTTAATGGGCTTGACAGAATCCGCACGTACACAGGCCCACTTCTTGATCATGGGATTTTTACTGAAGGCCAATCATCGAGAATCAAATATGTGGAAATAAATACATACATCACCCCTATCGGGTGACGTGGTGGTTGTATTAAATGGAGTAGGTACCATCGTCATTTTGAATTTCAAATGCACGACCCTTATGGCTTCGGTTTTCGTGAAGTGGGTTGGTGAGACGACTCAATGCCCCGTTCTTTGTGCACACGATCCTTAGTCTTCTTCTGTAACCTCTATAAATTCTCCAAAGTTCATTTGCGAAACACTTCTTATATTTCAAATCTCTTGGCTCTCAAAAGCTCTCTGCAACTTGGTTTCTCTTATTGCCAGAATCTACACCTTTTTCCCAGAAAATTCACAAAATCTTGCAGGAATCATCCTTAGAATAAGTTCTTTCTTCCTGCTCTTCTACCTTTCTGTCAATATGTTTGATAGCGATGATACTCGATCGGGTAGTGACCATCTCCCTTTTTCTGTAGATCCCAATGCCTCCCTTAGTTCCCCATCGGTAGAGGTGGTCAGAAGGGCCAGATCTAGTCCTCCTGAAGTCACCCAAAACAATGCTGTGGGTGGAGCTCTGGCTGCAGGAATATTGGGAGATCAATTTTATGCGGATCCCCTTCCCCCTACACATAGGGTAGATATTGTGCTGAAGAAATTGAGGGTTAAATGTAGAATACCCGATGGGGTGATAGTTAAGAATTATCCCAAAAAGTACGATTTCAAGATAGGGGAGGGAGTTAGGGATGATCAGATCTTACTGTCGGCCTTTCATCTTCAGGTTCTTTATTTCCCGATCCACCATTTGTTTCTCTTTATCCTGTCCACCCTAGGTTTAACTCCGTTTCAAGTGAGGCTTAATTTCTTCAGGATCGTGGCTATGGTCCTGATGATTAATCGGGAGATGGGCCTTGATCTGGGTATTGCTGAGCTCCTGTTCTCTTACAAGATACATGACCAAAAGGACTGTAGGGATCGGTACAATCTTTTTCCTTTAAGTGGGAGAAAGATGTGTGATGGTAATGAGAAGTCCAATAAGGGGTGGAAAGAAATAATGATCCTGCTGAGCGGGAATTGGAGGCTTCTCGGATCAGCAGGATTCATAGTCCCTAGTGAGTTTAACAAACATTTATTTCCTTTCTTCAAACCTTATCATAGAGGGTCATGCTATTGTGAATAATGCAATGATAAGTTGGGTCATCATGTGCTAGAGTTTCTAGGAGCACTTGACCGATTTAAAACTCCAAACTATATCTCATCCTGATTTCATATCCTTAAGTCTAAAATTTAGGGCCAGCCCCTGAGGATGTGTGGCAATTACCTGACTGGTGCTAATTTGCAGGAACTAACATCAGAAGGAAAGAACACCATGTTGAGGTTCTCGCCACCCGTCCTTAAGAAGAAGGCTAAGCGAGTACCAGGCTTTCAAACAAACCCTTCGGTGCCAGGGGATGCCCAAGACAATCAACCGTCCCAGGGTATTCCAACTCATCCCTTCGGGATAGTTCCTCCACCATCATCGGGAAGTCCTCTAGTAATTCCACCTCCTCCTTCAGGAGAGGGTACTACCGATTCGCCCTTTGTCCCTTCTTCGTGCAAAATCCCTGTTCCTGGATCCCGATTAGTTGAGGGAGAGCCCAGTTTGGTGGGAACACAACGTCCCCGCTCTGAGGAAGATGTCCCCGACCGATCGGTTCGGCCCCGCCAGATTACGGCATCATCGCCAAGCATAGTGGCATCATCGGTGATGGCTTTTTGGTCATGGGGAACGAGACCATTGATAATGATGTTGCCCTTCGGGAAATGGGTCTCTAGATTTGGACCCTCACATACCAGAAGAAGCTGACACAGATCGATCATGCAAAGTTGGCTTTGACCGGTCCAGATATTGCCATGAAGGTATGTTTTTGACCTTGCTATTTCTCCAATCACGTTGTATTTCTGTATTTTATTCATTGATCTGGCTAACACTTGTGTTTTTCATTTTTTTATCTTTTACTTTTGGTAGATGCTCTACCTAACCCAAGCTTATAATACAAAGCTAGAGGAGGATAACATGTTGCTCAGTAAATCTTTAGAGCTCCTGAGGTTAAAGGAGAATGCAAGGAAAAAGGTGGCCACCTTGCTATCGATATCTAATGATAAGCTGGAGGTCCAGACCACAAGGGCAATCTCTGCGGAGCAAAAGCTTCAGGCAACCCAAGATAGGATCAAGGAGATGGAGATAGTTCTTCGGGCCCTAGCTACTGAAGTCGAAGGCTTGAAGGCAGAGAATGAGGGCCTGAGGGCCTCCAAGGAGAAGTTTTTGGAGGAGAAGGTTGAAACCGAGAATCTTCGGGCAGTGGAGAGGTCAACAGTGGAAATGTGGCATCGGGGTGGCAATCAGATGTATAAGCGTCTTTGCGACACTGCCCAGTACCGGATCGGGTTCAGTTGGAGGACCTGCTTCCTAAACATTCAGAAACCTATTAAGGAGAGGGACTTTGCCTCAATGGATGAATTGGATGAGTCTCTGGGCATTGCTCCGCGGTATGATGATCCGGTTGGAGGTCTAAATGAAGTTCTATTTTGTGAGTTCTTGACCAAACCTTTTCTGGGGCCAACTTTCGATTTTGATCCTTCAGTTCAGCTCACTCCTGTCCAAGTTTTGGACCCGGCAATTGCTCTTGTGGAACCAAATGCGGAAAGCACTGAGGCTGGCACTTAGATAGTGAATTCTATCGGGCTTCCTTATAGGTTTCAGGATAGTAGAACGTAGGATTCTTCTTTTGTAAAAAAATTTGTAAGCCTTGGCCATCGGCGCCCATATTTTGAATAAAAATCGGGGTTCCTGTCTAGTTGACTTCTGCAATACTTAGATTATTTTACCCAAAATGTATTGTGTCTTTCGGGCGCTTGAGGCCATAGGAGAGACATCACCACACTTGATTCATTTTTCACAAAATTTTGACCTCTTTTGAACAAATGTTGTGTATTTCGGGCATTTGAGGCTATGCGAGAGACATTACAACACTTGGTTCATTTTTCCAAAATTTTGATCTCTTCTGGATCAGTGTTGTGTCTTTCGGGCACTTCAGGCCACGTGAGAGACATGACAACACCTGGTTTATTTTTCATAAAATTTTGATCTCTTCTGGATCAGTGTTGTGTCTTTCGGGCACTTCGGGCCATACGAGATACATGACAACACTTATTTTATTTTTCAAAAATTTTTGATCTCTTCTGGATCAGTGTTGTGTCTTTCGGGCACTTCAGGCAATGCGAGAGACATGACAACACTTAGTTTATTTTTCACAAAATTTTGATCTCTTCTAGATTAGTGTTGTATCTTTCGGGCACTTCAGGCCATGCGATAGACATGACAACACTTAGTTTACTTTTCACAAAATTTTGATCTCTTCTGGATCAGTGTTGTGTCTTTCGGGCACTTCAGACCATGCGAGAGACATGACAACACTTAGTTTACTCTTCACAAAATTTTGATCTTTTTTGGATTAGTGCTATGTCTTTCGAGCACTTCAGGCCATGCGAGAGACATGACAACAGTTAGTTTATTTTTCACAAGATTTTGATCTCTTCTGGATCAATGTTGCGTCTTTCAGGCACTTTAGGCCATGCGAGAGACATGACAACACATAGTTTATTTTTGCATCAGTAGGTATTTATAAGCTGTTTTTGCGAAGAAAGATAATTTTACTGATGAATATTTTTTATTGATCCGGCGCTGGGGCCTTTTTACAAAAGTGATCAAAGTAAAAGTAAACTTGGCCTGTTACGGGTAGTACCTCTGCAGGCGAGAGGCGTTTTGGGAGTTTGGTTCCATTCTACCGTCTCTGTTCCTACGGATGCGTTATGCTCCATGCCCAATGACTTCGGTAATGGTGTACGAGCCCTCCCAAGGCTCTGTGAGCCTGCCCACGAGTCCAATTTTCCGCCTAAGGACCATGTATCCGACCTGGAACTCTTTTTTTTTCACTTTTTGGTTGAAGTGGTTCCTGACACGCGGTTGGTAGGCGTCTAACCTGATCCCGACAGCTTTCTTTCTTTCATCCAGTAGATCAAGGTCGTGAGCCAGGTGCTGGTTATTTGGGCCTTCCACCCAGGCCTAGCTCCGGAGGGTTAGAACCCTAACCTCCGTTGGGATCACAGCCTCACTGCCATATGCCATGGTAAAGGGGGTCTCTCTAGTGGGTTGCCTGGGGGTCGTTCTGTATGACCAGAAGACTTCAAGTAGCTTCTTGAACCAAACCCCTTTGGCTTCCTCAAGTTTTTTGGCCAGGGTGTCGAATATGGTTCGATTTGTTCTCTCAACTTGTCCATTCCCTTGCGGATACCCGACGGAGGATGTATTCTGGTTGATACCATGCTCGGTAAAGAACATTCTCACTTCCTTGTTGTCAAGATTTGTCCCATTATCCATCATAATTGTCCTTGGTAACCCGAATCTGCAAATTATGTGGGTCCAAATGAACTTGATGACGTGGCTACTTTTGATGGCGGGGTAGGCTTCAACTTTCACCCATTTGGTGAAGTAATCAGTGGCCAGGAGGACATAGGAATTCGATCGAATTGCCTTTGGGAGAGGTCCTACGATATCCATTCCCCATTGGGTGAATAGATATGGGACTATGGTTGGGTGTAGGAACTCCGGCAGTCGATGGATAGCGTCCCCGTGCATCTGGCATGGCTTGCACCTCCAGACATAGTTCTTGGCATCCCGTGACAGATAGGGTTAAAAGTATCCTTAGGAGAGTATTTTATTGGCAAAGGATCTTCCTCCGGAGTGGTTCCCACAAGATCCACTATGAATCTCTTGCATCACTGCAATTGATTCTGAGGGCGTAATACATTTTAAATAAGGACTCGAGAAGGACTTTTGATAGAGTTGCCCATTTATGACTGAATATCAGGCTGAATTCCTCCTGATCTTGTGAGCTTCAGCTTTGTTCTCCGGGAGTGTTCCATTTCTCAAGTAATTCATCAGGGGATCCATCCAGCTGGGCTCCCACGAAATAAGCATCACTTGTTCGGGGTCTTAAATACTTGGTCTGGTTATAAAATCTACCAACATAACCCGGGTCATGTCCTCTCTAGCTGAGGACGCCTGACCGGCTAGGTGGTCAGCTATAGAGTTTTCACTACTCGGGATCCGAGTGAAGGTTATTTTTGGAAAGTTCTCTATTTCCTTCAACACAAGTGCCCGGTAAGACTCCATTTTGGGGTCTTTTGCCTCGTATTCCCCTTTAATTTTTTGAACGACTAGCTGAGAGTTGTTGTGCACTGCTAGGGCCTGAATCTAGAGGTTTCGGGTTAATCTCAAGCCAGATACGATCACTTCATATTCTGCCTCATTGTTTGTGGCTAGGAAGTGTAGTTGCACTAACATGTGGAGGTGTGTTCCATCGGGCGTCTGGACCTCCAATCCAATTCTCGATCCGGTAGAACTGGCTGATCCGTCCACGAAAAGCTTCCAACTGTTTGGCTCAGTCTGCTGGTCAGGTTCTTTAATTTCATCTTCAAGTAAGAAATTTGCCACCGCTTGTCCCTTAATGGAAACCCGGGGTATGTAAGTTATGTCATATATGCCTAATTCGATGGCCCATTTGGAGATTATGCCCGAAAGATCAGGTTTTGATATAATAACCCAGAGAGGCGTAGAGGTCGGAACAATGATTGGATGAGCCTCAAAGTAATGCCTCAGTCGACTTTTGACATTTACCAGTAATAGAACTAGTTTTTATTGCCTGATGTATCGGGTTTCCGCTTCAGCCAAGGATTTACTAGTGTAGAAAAATGGTATCTGCAGGTTCCCGTCCTCTCTGATGAGGGCTACGCTGGTTGAGACGGATGATATTGCTAGATACATATGTAAGACTTCATTGGGACCTGGTGTGGATGGGATCCGGGATCTGGTTATATACTCCTTTAACTTCACTAGGGCTTCAGACTGCTCAGGACCCCAGATTTCCCCCTTTTTTTCCTGAAAGAATGGCATGCATCGATTAGTGAGTCATGAAATGAACCTGCTGAGGGCAACCACTCCCAGTTAGGACTTGAATATCTTTATGTGTCTGGGGCTCCTTTATTTCCATCAGGGCCTTGACTTGTGTCAGGCTGGCTTGGATCCCGGTCTGGTCCATGATGTGTCCCAGGAATTATCCGGATTACATGCCAAAGGAGCATTTATCTGGGTTAAGCTTCATGCCATACATCTTGAAGGTGTCAAACACTTGGTACAGGTGTGCAAGATGATCTTCCTCTCCTCTGCTCTTAACCACAATGTCATCAATATAAGCCTCAATCACTATACCCATCATTCCCTTAAAGATCTTGTTGACCAACCTCTGGAAAGTGGCACCTGCATTTTTCAGACCAAAGGGCATAACCTTAAAGCAGTAAGTACCTGTTTCAATAATGAATGAGGTCTTTTCCTCGTCCGTTGGGTTCATTCTTATCAGATTGTATCCCGAATAAGCATCCAGGAAAGTCAGACGTTCGTAGCCGGCGGTAGAGTCCACCATCTGGTCGATCTTTGGTAGTGGAAAACTATCTTTCGGGCATGCCCTGTTCAGGTCAGTAAAATCAACACAAACCCTCCACTTACCATTTTTTTCTGGACGACCACTACGTTGGCGAGCCACTTGGGGTACTTGACTTCCCTGATAAAACTAGACTAGAGCAATTTGGACACTTCGTCCACTATCATCTAGTTCCAATGCGCTCCCATGAGCCTCTACTTTTACCTGATCGATCTCACGTTCGGGTCGACGTGTAATGAATGATGAGCAACAATAGGATCGATACCTGGCATGTCTGTATGTTCCCACGCGAAGACATCAGAGTTATACTGCAATAACTGTGTCAGTTCTTTCAATTCAGAGTCAGTAAGATTTGTACCTACAAAAGTAACTTTTTTCGGGCTATCGGGTATAACAGAGATTGGCTGTAATGGCTCGACCACGATCGGGGTACCCGGATCCCTCTCCTTTGATTGTTATTTGGGGCCTGGATTATTTTCCTTGGAATGGGACACCTCTGGGCCTTTTCCCTTCCTGATCTCCTTTAGAGTGACCGCATAACATTCCTTGGCAGCCACCTGGTCACCCTAGATATCGATGATGTCCATACTTTTCGGGCTTATGCATTTCATCACTTGGTGAAGGGTTGAAGGCACGCCCCGCATTCGGTGAATCCATTCCCTTCCCATGAGTAAATTGTACGAAGGCTTTACATCCACTACAATAAACGTTTCGGTCAAGGTCCTTAAAGCAGCAGATACCAACAATTGGACTTCCCCGATCGGTTCGAGTTATTTTCCATCGAATCCTGTAATTGGACACCAGGAGGCCACAATCTCGATCGGGTCAATTTCAAGCTTTTTAAAAGCCCATTTGGTAATGATGTTTGCACTGCTCTCGGGGTCAATCATGACACTCTTAACAATGCAGTTGGCCACCATCAATGTCACAACTAGAGGGTGATCATGTGGGGTCTGTATATTCCGAAGGTCTAATCCAGAGAAAATAATTTGTGCTTTTCCTGTCCTGTGGTGGACTTGACTGACTTCGTGGAGTTTTTTTATTTTTCGGGCTCTTCGCAGCTTGCTTCGGCTGGATCCTTCCGTCTCTTTGGAGGCGGGGCCACCAAGAATCATATTGATGATCCTCACTGGTTGTGCGGCTACGGGGTTCCGAGGGGCGTTAGGAGCTTGTTGATCGGCCCTCGGCCTCTCCCGTTGGATGTAATCCTGGAGCTCGCTGCGAAGCAACAGTGCCTCTACCTGTTGTCTGAGATTACGGCACTCGTTTGTGATGTGTCCGAAATCGCTGTGGAAAGCACAATGTTTTGACTTGTCGCTTTGGTCTAGTGGTTGTCTGATGGTTGGGGGTTATTGGAAGATCCCTCTGGCCTTATTCTCTTGGTAGAGCTTGGCAAGGCTGATCCTCAAAGGGGTCACTCTTTTTTCAGATTTGGAACGTTTGAAAGGGTTCGGGGCTGGAGGTCATGAAAGAACTGAAGGTCCAGATGATGTTGGACGCCTTCGATTGGTTTCCTGATCCTTTGATCAAGCTTCAACACTGACCAAGGCCGCCCTTTTTTGCCTGATGGCCTCCTCGTCTTCAATCCTCAAGTACCCTTGGGCTCTGGAGTTTAACTCCCCAATACCCGATGAGGGGCGTTTCACCAGAGATTGATGGAATCATGGAATAAGGGCCATCCGGAAGGCTTCAACAACAAAGTGTTGGTCACAATTATCAATAGAATAAGACTCAATGTTGAATCGGGATAGGAAGTTGTTCATGAATTCTCCTTTCTCTTGGATCATAGTGAAGATGCAGGATATGGTCCTCCTTTGTCTCTTATTCCCGTAGTATTGGGCAATGAAAAACCTGGTCAATTGTTGCCAGCTGCCGATGGATCGAGGTGGTTGCTTCCTGAGCCATAGCAGAGCTGCATCGGCAAGACTTGTAGAAAATACCTTGTAAAGCAAGGACTTGTTCTCAACATACATGGTCATCTTCTGATGAATTTGATAAATATGTTCCTCAGGGTCCTTGGTGCCATCGTATGGGGTAAAACGAGGTATAACAAACTTCTTCGGAAAAGGTTCCCAGGTTATCTCGGGGACGAAGGGTGACTGGATCAGCTCGGTTGACGCCTGGATGGCTAGGTCATCGGTAGAAAGGGTTTTCAAGTCCCCGAGGACTTTTCTTTGGAACTCGGCCATCATTGCTTGGAGCTTTTGGGGGGTCATGTCTTCGTTGGCGGCGGGAGCCTTTCCTAAGCGTTGGGAAGATTCGGTGTGCTCTTCAAGTCTGTCTCCATCTTCCTGGTTCTGAGAGTGGTTGAGCGCCGCTGTCGGAGGGGCAGGCAGTTGTAGATCCAACCTCGCTATGAACTCTGCATTTTGCTTCTCAAGAGCTTGGTTATGTTCCTCAGCGGCTATCAGGCATTGCAAGATTTGCTCAATGGTTTGAGGACCTTTTACACGGTTGTCCCCGGTGGTCGGAACGTCCGCTTGCGAACGGGTGACCGACATGTTTGTTTGGGAAGTAGTGGGTCAGCGTGAATGGAGATTTAGAAGATGGTGAAGAATAGAAACAAGCTCTCAGATCTTCAGATTGAATAAAACAAACTCAGCTTAACGAGATGGGAAGAAATAGATGATCTACAAATCTCCAAGAACAGATCTGGAAAATCAAGAACTCCTTGTAGTTTCCCATAGACGACGCCAATGTGTAAATGCCAAAAAATGCACAACACAAGAATAAAATCCTTTATTCAGATTTGACTTTCCTTATATACATTCCCTTTTTGGGCTTTGAGCCCATTAGGGCAACATTGTCTTGCTTACATCATTTTTGTCCCTTTGCCACGTCATTACCTTGTTCCTCAAGCTTGTTCTAGGATATTTCACGAAATGGGCTTTGGGGCGGGCCTTCCATTTGGGCTCCTTCCTTTGTTGGGCTAGCGGGCTCTTCCCTTAATGGGCTTGACAGAATCTGCACATACACAAGCTAAGGCATCATCTTGCCAAAGGTAAGTTGGCACACTCGTGGGCATGCACACATAGCTTGCCAAGCCATGCGTGCTCTAGCACAGCCCACAGTGTCTAACCGAGCCATCTTTGCCAACCGTGCCACCGAACCATGTCAAACCATGTCTTTACAAGCTAACAAGCTTCCCTATACATGCCTTAGCCAAGACTTGCCCATGGCCTTGCGAAGTGGTTGAATGCCTACTTGGGTTAAAGACCCACCCCTCCCTATATATACAGAATTCATAAATACAGCTCTGACCAGAACAAATATTAACCCTGCTTGAGGAGTCATAATGGCCTTTTTCGAAGCTCCCGAATTTCAAATCCGGATTTTCTTTGACAAGTCATATTCTTATGATATAGAGCATCTCCAATTAAATTCCCATAATTTTTCAACACTCCTAAGCCCGACTTCCAAAGTTGGACTTATTTACCAAAATTGTCATTGTGTCATCCTCCCATGTCACACTGGCATGCCACAGCCTACTTCAAGACTTCACCGGGTAACAGTAGGGGACTAGAGGGGTCTCATATTGGCGTGAGTGCCATGAGGGTTGATAAACTGACCTAGGATAGAAGCATGTACATTCGTTGGTTCACATTAAACTTGGACGATTATAGGATGTGACGGTTATGATTCCCTTTTTCCTACTGAGTTTTGATGAGCTCACCCCGGCGTTTTAGGCCCTGGTGTTTCACACCAGTTTGCAGGAAATGTTTCGGCTATGGACAGTAGGTGGTGCAACGACACCTTTCTTTTGTTTCATCGTTGCAGGTTCTAGATTTTCGTAGAGTGATACAGATGATGTTGCGGGATTGGGACGTCTTCACGTAGTATTATTCCTTTTAGCCTTCCTTTGTTGTCCTTTTATATTGGGACTGTTATTGTATTTCTTGGGAGACAGTCTGTTGGCGTATCCCTTCTTTGTATTTGGTATCATTGCATCATTGTATCGATGTATTTTTTCGGCGTCTCGATGTGCCTTGTGTAGTATTTGGTTTTAACTTCCGCTCAGTTGTGTATGGAATTATTGTTATTAATACTATTCCATTCATTTTATTGTTATTGATGTTCTTAGTTGATCACACCCCATAGTCCTTGGATGTTTCGGTTTGGGAGTCTTAGAATTTTAAGGGCATGACAATAATAATAATTTGAGGATTGCCAAACTTTAATTATCCTAAAATAATTTACCAATTCTAAATTCTGAACCTTTGCATCCATATTGTTTATTCATAACTCCACAACTATGCTTATACGCAATGTGCCTACAAACCATGCTAATTAAATCCTCCAAATTATTTATTGGGATAGGTGTACAAATTACAAAGCTATATATCAATTTATAAGGGGTAAATTACAATTTGACCCCTATTGTTAGTGTAAATTACACCTGCATCCCCTCTTGTTTCGCTAATTACAATTTCACCCCCTATTTGTTTCACTTTCACCCCTTCAACTCATTCTCCGGCGAGGACAAACTGGGTCAACCAAAATCTGAGATGCGAAATGACCAAATTATCCTTATATGTGTGTAAAGACTTTTTACCCATCCAAAATGATGTGAAATGCCTAAACTACCCTCATCACTTATATATATATGTGTGTGTGTGCATAAATATATGTATATACCCATATGCATACATCTGTAAATTTTTCCCTTATACATGGCAAAAACAAGAATTAAACCTTAACCTTGAGGGGGATGAATAAAACTAGACTATAACTTTGTAATTTCAATTTTAAAGACCAAAAAAATCTCTACTGATCTTTTCATTTCTAGCTCTCCCCATTCGTGTAGTATTCATAGAGGTCCCTTGAGCCACCAAATGTCTTCTAGTAGAGCAAAAACACTCATAAAAATCTATCCAGTTACTTTCTTCAACCCAATTTAACCACTCAAATTAACCCCACAACAACATCAATGAAGGTCTATTTACTAGAGAAATTAAGAAAACTGAGGAAAACATAGCAGTTTTTGTGATGTGCCCATCATAATTGATTGCTTGATGTGCCCAACTGCTGTACAAAGTGTTGTTGTATATATATATATAGATAGATATAGAGATAGAGATATATATATAGATATATATGTCATTTTGTTTTGATTTTTCTATCATTGAAAATGAACAATTAATTGAGTATGAGTAGGAATTGAGGTTTGATAATTGGTAGGTCATTTTAGGGTTATGGTTTGATTTGAAGGGTTTTAAGAGAGAGTAGGGGTGAGCTGAAGAAGATGATGGAAGGGTAAATAGGTAATTTAACATAAAAGAATATTTGATTATTTAAAATAAATATAAAAAAGGGGTATAAGAGTAATTTTACATATCCAGTAGCCGGATATGAGTTTCAGGGAGTGAAACTGTAATTAACAAAATAAAAAAAGGTACGGGTATAATTTACACTAACAACAAACAAAAGATGAAAGTATAATTTATCCACTTATAAGTGTTGGACAATCAAGAACCAAGTTAATACATGATTCAATTACTAATAAATATAAAGCATATATATATATATATAATCAATCAACTATGTGAAAAATTGTCAGTATATGACAAGACTAGGAAGCTAGACACACATGATTAAATACATAACTAATATAAATGTAATATAACATTACAATCCACAAGACACGATTTTGTAAAGGAAAAATCCATTCTCAAATTCTTTACCCGCTTATATTAATTGTACAAAACGTCCAGATGGGTTCCAATCCCCTTGACCTAATTTCGCGTGCCAGATGGATGTGTACGGATCGTCACCCACGCCCAAATTTTCCATTCTACATATAGATACACGAAAATCCAGCTAAACATTCAAAGCTATTTATATGTATTCTAATTTTAATTAAGGGTTAATTTGAAGAAACCCCTTATACTATTCAGTTTAATCAATTAACTTTCACTGTGTTTATTTTGTCCCCTATACTATTTAATTTTATCATTATGTCCCCTTACCTTACATTTTGAGTCAAAATGCCTAAACTACCATCAATAGTATAAGGGGATTTAGTGAAATCAACAATCAAAAAAATTATTTTTTGGAGGGAATATATTATTTTCCAAAATATGAATTATTTTGGAAAATATAATGTATATTTTTTGCAAAAAAATTAATTTTCGGAACAAAATCATATTTTGGAACATAATAATAGTATACAATTTTTGCAAAAAAAAAAAAATTCGGAACAAAATTCATATTTTGGAACATAATAAATATTTTTCGCAAAAAGAATATTTTTCAGAAAAAAATCATATTTTGGAACATAATATATATTTTTTGTAAAAAAATTATTTTTCGGAAAAAAATTCATATTTTGGAACATAATATATACTTTTTCGCAAAAGAAATAATTTTCGGAAAAAAAGTCATATTTTGGAAAAAAATATATATTTTACGCAAAAAAAATATTTTTCGAAAAAAATTCATATTTTGGAACATATTATATACTTTTTCCCAAAAAAATTATATATTACACAAAATATATTTTTTGCAAAAAAGTATATATTATGTACCAAAATATGAATTTTTTCCGAAAAATAATTGTTTTGTGAAAAATATATATTATGTTCTAAAATATGATTTTTTTTTCCGAAAAATATATATTATGTTCCAAAATATGATTTTTTTACGAAAAATAATTTTTTTTGCGAAAAAGTATTTATTATGTTCCAAAATATGAATTCTTTTCAAAAAATATATATTTTTGCGATAAATATATATTACGTTCCAAAATATGATATTTTCCGAAAAATAATTTTTTTGCGAAAATATATACTATTATGTTCCAAAATATGATTTTTTTTCCGAAAAATAATTTTTTTGCAAAAAGTATATATTATTTTTTCTGAAATAATTCATATTTTGGAAAATAATATGCTCCCTCCGAAAATTATTTTTTTTGCGAAAAATATATATATTTTTTTGAATTTATAATTTTTGCGAAAAATATAATTGATTTTTGAAAAATAATTTTTTTAAATGATTGATTTCACTAAACCCCCTTATACTATTGAGGGTAGTTGAGGCATTTTAACTCAAAATGTGAGGTGAAGGGGCATAATGATGAAATTGAATAGTATCGGGAACAAAGTGAACATAATGGAGGTTAGTTGATTAAACTGGATAGTATAGGGGGTTTCTTGAAATTAACCCTTAATTAATAAACCTGAGCATGCCAACTATAATATATATATGGGTAAAGAGCATTAAATCCTCTTGGATTATTTTTTCTCTCTCAACTAATCCCCCTGAACTATATTTTTTATACAAAATTCTCTAAACTATCATAACTTTTACAATTCACTTCATTCCGTTATAACATCGTTAGTTAAATTAAGATAATTTGCACGCAGATCCCCTAAGGTTTCGGTCAATTACACTCGCCCCCTGAGATTTCATTTTCCTTACAATGACACCCCCTTAAGGGGAGAAATGACCGGAATGCCCTTGTGTTGTCTCCCTTATTTCATGAGACAAATATCTAGGTGGTGAAATTACATTCATGCCCCAAGATGAAAACCCTTTAATATATATATATTTATAACAACTATTCTAAAATGTGAGGGGTTGTGAATATTTCCAAATATTTTCTTCAAAATTAAAATTAATGAATTAATATGTATTAGTTGAAGTGCAACTCTAAGGAGTATGTCAAAACGATATAGAATAAAAGAAAAGGGGTTGGAAATATTTCAATACTTTTAAAAATTAATAATAATTAATTAATATGCATTACTTGAAATGTAACTTTAATGAATATTTCAAAAGATATACGACAAGGGGTTACAAATATTTTCATATTTGTTTTTTAAAAAAATAATTAATTAATATAAATTAATTGAAATGTAACTCTAATAGTTATTTCATAAGATCTAGAGTAAAGATATAAGACAAATATATTTCGGCAAGGAAAAATAATATAACTTAAAATACAGAAATCTACAAATTTATCTATTTATTTATATACTACTAATAAAAACACAAGGATTGTCTAATATTTCGATTCATTATCACATTTTACTATATCAAAAATTATAATAAGTAAAGTTTGACATTATTTAAAGTGTAAGGGCTTAAATTAACTTTACAAAAACATTAATAAATAATAAACCATTTTTCATATTTTTATAAAAATATAAAAAATTACAATAAGTAAAGTTTGTTATTATTTTTTACAGTGTAAGGGTTTAAATTAATTTTACACAAAAAATAATAAATTATAAACCATTTGTAAAAAAATTATACATTTATCACCTCTTACAATACAACAAAAACTATAATTAAAATGTATTACTACTTGTTTAAATTGTAGGAGTTGTATATTATTTATTTACAAAATAAATTAAATTATATGAGCTCACAAATATTTTATACATGTATCACCTTCTAAAATACAAAAAAAATATATAATCATAAATAAAGTGTATTATTATTATTATTTAATTTTAAAGGTCACAGTATTAGTTTTAGGGAAAAATTAAAAAAATGATAACTTTTGGGGCTTATATTACAAAAACGACAATTTTTAAAAAATAATTTAAAGAAATGTAATAATATTTCAAAAATCATTGTATCAAATTAAGCTTAAGACACAAGGGTTGTTTGGTCCATTAATTTAGCCAACATGTCTTTTACACTAAAGTAAGGGTACAAGAGTCATTTCATGGGATATTCACCCCTTCAGGGGCAGTCATTGCAAGGAAAATGAAATCTAAGGGGGCAAGTGCAATTGACCGAAATCTCAAGGGATCTGAGTGCAAATTATTCTCATTTAACTATTGGTGTTATAACATAATGGAGTGAAGCCCAACTACATAATTTATAATTAATTAATTAATTAAATTAAATATATTCAATTTAAATAAATAAAATATTGGGGTATTACAATGTGTTTGAATGGATTAGTGCCAAGTGTCTTTTGTATATTGAATCTACATATCTAAATGCCTATATATATGTATATAGGTGGTGTCAATGAGCATCACCCTTGTGGTCTTTTGCAAGTGAAACTTAATTTTGTACAATTATAACTTGTGGTGGCATGATAGCTTTTGATGCCTCGCATGTGGGATAACTTAAAGTATTTCATTTCATGTCATACTTATTAATTCATGGATTGATCAAGGGTATATTCATTAGTTGCATTAATTATACATAGAAATTAATTTTCAAAAATTTTTGGATAGTCGCAATAACTGGCCAAACAGTGTTTTCGCTACGGGCAAACTAGTAATCTGGAAAGCAGAGAGGTAATGGGGAGTTGTCTCAAACACAGTTTTAATTGTGAGTGTGCACTACACTCGGTCGATTTGATTATAGTGACACATATATCCGGTTTGGGCTTGCATGAGCAGTAAAATGCATGACTTTCGAACCTTGTTTCATCACATGTCATTAGATGTCATTACATGATGATATCTCGTTATTTATGAAAATGTAGGTTTATGCCGATATTTTATGCAATGACCTTAGCCGCTACCGGGTTATGTATATGGTTAGTCTTGGAGTGTGGAGTTCACTCGGGTGCACATGTTGTTACCAACTAAAGGTTGAGACTTTGACTGAGTTGGTCGGTAATTAGCGTGAGTCATGTTTAGTCTTGTAGCGTTGGGCCATTTCATGGTTTCAGTGTTTGTCAGGTTTCATTGACTCACGATGTATTGTTTGTTGATCTATATTTTACTTTATTGTGGTTGTTGCCTCTTTTAGTTGGAAACCGATGCTAGATTTCTTCCACCACCTCTTAAGCTTGGTCCTTTCACTACCTTCTTTGGAGTTGTTCTGAGGATTTAAAACGTAACTCATGGTTTCTCAAGTGTCGGGGTGGGGTTCGGTAGGAGTCACCGGGTCCAAACGATGCCAATCGGTGCTAAAAAAGAGCTTTTTTCGCAACCTGGACAGCCCTATTCTCGGCAAGATGTCGCCCAAACCCTTTCTGTTTTGACACCTAAAAATTAAGGGTGGAGACATCTCGCCCAACCCTACGTTCGACCTTACGGTGTTGGTCATAACGTTTGCTACGGTTGGAGTTTTTTCTACCTTTTTTGAAGAGTTGGAAAGATAGTTGAATGAGGATAGTGTTAGACTCTTGATCCACTCAGTTTGGAGCTGTTTAGACTGAGATATACTTGACACTTTTTGGAGATTCTTTGGGATCTTCCTGATTTTTTTAGGAACTCTCCTTAGGTGACTTACGAACCTATTTAAGGTTCCATTGAGATTATTTGGATCTTTGTTGGTTTCCTAACTCATGTTCTTGTTTTCGGGTTAGGTATTCCTTTTGACTTACTTTCCGGGTTTGGGTATAACCCTAAGGTATAGCATAGATGTCAATGAAGCCTTGTATGAGATCATGTATAATGATCACGTGTGGTCCTTCCTTAACCTTCTGGTTGAGGTGCTTGGGGAATGTCTCATTAGGTTGAGATTTCGAGATTAGGGTATGTTGTGGGTCTACCACCGGTGTAAAGTGGGGAGGTGAAGGTTAGTTGAGGGTATTGGTTAGGGTTTAGTCCACAGACTTATGATACGGGGGTTGGATTCACCTTTGGATGCATGTGTAGCATGTGTGTGCGACGAACACATGTAGTGTTAGTACCATTCACCCATGAATTTTTTGAGTCAATGGTAGGGTGTTTATAGTCGTCAACGGACTAGGTGGTTTGGTTATTCTCGGGGTTGGGAATATGTAGGTGTGGTATGTCACCCTATCACCCACATCGAGGCATAGTTAAGGTGGTTGTAATAGTAGAAGGGTGACTTTAAGTTTCACTGATGGATTGCCATCAATGAGATTAGTTGGATGTTCAAGTATGTATTCGGCCTAGATCGAGTGAGGTTACGGTGTAGGTAGGTAACCTATGCAAGGTGTAGCGATGTGTTGTTGTCATGGTGGTGTGTTTAAAGTACTTAGGTACGAGAGTGATTTTCTCCAAGGATGTATAAATGGTTATGCAGTTGCATATACAATTATATGTATATGTAAATGGATATTATGTGCTCCTTCTTATGGGTTTAGGGAGTGGTCTATGTGTCTCTTTCGGTCTTTGGGTTATGTGTTGTGGGCACAATGATGGTTGTTTCAGGGACTTAAGGGTTGCGTGCTTAATGCATGGTGGTGTGTGTAGCGTAAGTTACTGGAGTTGGAGTGTAGGGTATGGTCCTAGTCGTATTCTTGGTAGTCATTTCTATATATATATATATATATATATATATATATATATATATATATGTACATATATAGCTTTGTGTGTGTTTACCTTATGACTATATGGTTGAGACTTGTTATGTGTTTTTGTCTTTTTGTGTATAGTCAGTGAGTAGGGGCTTATCTTGGGGATTTGGATTGACGTGAGTGTCATGTCATGCAACGGACTTTTCTAGGATAACAACATGCACCACGGGGTGGGTTAACACTACTTGTAAGGTCGGGCGACATTCCATTCTATTGTTGTTTTATTGTCTTGTAGTGTGTTCTTTCACTTATATAATTGGGACCGTTGTTGTATCTATTGAGCCAGTTTGTTGGCCTCCCAATTCATTGTATCTTTATATTTTGTTCGGCACCGCTATATGCCTTGTGTATCTTCGTTGTACTCATTCTATTCATTTATTATGTTTTGGAACCATTATTCATGTTATCGTTCCATGTATCTCCTCTATTATTTACATTGTATCAAGTCGCTCTTGCTAGCACCACATCTCGAGATTCCTAATTCTCCGGTTTGGGAGTCTTAGGATTTTGGCGGCGTGACAATAACCTACCAATAGTCTGTAAACAAACAAAATTAGAGTATGTGCATAAGTGCCAAATATCCATCCTATGAATCTATGATCTGTTTGAAAGGATATAACATGATTCGGTCACAAATATAGTAATTGTCTGGTCCCAAAATTCGATTAATATAGCCCTTGTTTTTGGCAATGATAGAACTCATTCAACTGTGAGAGAAACAACTGAAATTTTTTGGCAATAGTTTTCCTAATCTACAACACACACATGTGATCCATTGCAGTGTTTAGCTTAAGATTTGGTATGGAAAGCAAGAATTCAAAAAGTTTTGCATTACATACCCAAACATACAACATAAACCAAATTACAAGAGTTGAGTCACAACTGTTCTTCAATGAAGGCTCCTAAGAGCTACAACAGTGACTTTGTGATCCAAAAAGTGCCCAAACTGACTCAATCGACTATGAAATTATTGAAACAACTTATTATCCTTCAGTTCCAAGAATTGGAAATTTAGAATTTCCCAAGCTCCCCTTCACCATACTCCAACAGCTCTTCTACATTCTTGCTTTTGCAATCACAACACTGCCGTCACCCATATCTGTTGCCCCTGGCCTAGTCCATGTTTCTTTGAACTGCTCCTCAGTCACACCTGAAAATTACCCAAGACACAAAACATCATGTGTGTAATGTGTGTGTATTTGTGTGTGTACTTAAGGTGAATGATGCAAAAATGTGAGAAGTGAGAGTAAGGAGAGGGCAATTTTACCTTTTCCCATAGCAGCAGTTGAACTGATGCCCCCTTGGACAGTTTTGAGGACCCTATCATAGTAATTTGCACCAGACCATTTCTGATGAGCCAATGTATCAACCCCATGGTTCCTCTCCTCTCTCTGGATCTTCTCCACATAAGCCAGCATTCCCCTCCTAGAGAAGTCCTTAGCAAACGTGTCGACAATGAGTGCATCAGCATGGAAACCAGCCAATGTAATGAACTGCCAAACGTAGCCCAGCTTGGCGATCCGGGGGATGAAGTCCCTCATCTGTTCGTCATTCATTCCCGATGCATCCCAATTGAACGAAGGCGACAGATTGTACGCCAACATGATCTCGGGTTGCATTGATTTCACCCCTTCCGCGAAATTGGTGCATTCAACCATGTCAGGGCTGGCAGTTTCCATCCAAATGATGTCAGCATGAGGAGCGAATGCCCAGCCACGAACAACAGCTGCCATTACAGACCCTTTGAACCTATAGAAGCCTTCTCTGGTTCTAGGCAAATCCCAGTCCCAGAAAAGATTGTGAAGGCCCAATCTCTCAGCGATTTCGCGGCCTTGCTCATTTGATAGGCAATTGTTGTAGCTGGAATGGTTCATCCACTCATTGAGTCTCCTCCTCTTCTCAGCCTCATTGATGTTCATGTTCTTGATTGCATCCACCACGCAATCCGAAAAGGTCTTCAATTGTGCCATGGACAACCAGTTGTCCTCAATGGCTTGAAGCTCAGCTCCTGTTTTGTTGGCAGCCATTGCTTCTGATAGGAGAGTGGCCAAGCTCTTACCCTTGAGGTTTGGGTTAGTGACCCCCAAAATGAACTGGTGATCCCTAGTGTCGACATTGGTCTGAATCAAGGTAGCTGCAACTGCATCAGTTCGCGCCACCAAGACCGTCTCAACGCCCATGATATCAAACTGCAGCCTTGCAGCCACAAGCCTATTGATATGCTCACTGACTGCAACAAGCACTTTGCCAGCCATGTGGCCACATTTTTTGGTGACTGAGGACTGGTCCTCAATATGGACGCCGGCAGCTCCACGCTCCACGAAGAGCTTGCAAAGCTTGACGGTCGCAGTTGCACCACCAAAGCCAGTATCACCATCAGCAATGATAGGTTTCAAGTAATCAACAAAAGGGGTTCTGGCCCTTTCTTCTCTGCTCATGTTCATCCGAGCCTCTCGTTGTTTTCGGTCATGGTATTGCTGAGCAAAGAAGAGGTGCTCCACCTTGTTCGGCACAGTGTCATATGGGTAGTCAGCCAAGTCTGGACCTGGCTCATTGGTGGATGTGTGGGTTGATGAGCACTGCCAACCAGAGACATAAATGGTGTCCAAGTGCTTGGCCATCATGGTGACTTGAACAGGGTCTAGTGCACCAAAGGTCCTTGAGGCAGTGCCATTGGCTTGGTGAGTCTTGAGAGTCCTCCACAGCTTCTTGGCCAGCTCATTCGAGCCATAGCTCTGCCTGAGATTGCCTCGCAGCGCCACAACGTCCCTAGCTGAATATGGCCGACGGGTGAGCTTGAATCTCTCTGAGTTCCACCATGCTTGCACCTCTGCTACTTCTGCTTCAAACCTCCCTTCTTCCTCCATAATCTGTTCATAAAAATTCGACTTTGCAATGCAAATTAATTATTATATATTTTTCAGGCAAAACTGATCTCAATGCTATATGAATAGCAATCACACCCCATTTTTCTTTTTATCAGATCAGAAATAATAGGTAATGCAACAAAAGTCCTATTTAGACAATCCAACTGGTTTAGCCTAAGGAAATTATTTTACATCTCTACACCAGTTACATACAGTCACATAAATTAAGAGGTTTAAATACCTAGAGAATTCTTATGATGATGGATTGGATCAAGAGCAAATATATATATATATATATATATATATATATATATATATATGTATATGACTGTTTGGTAAATAGAAATCTAAGTCTTAAGGAAGAGTTATTTTTGGGATCGCTAGAAAATTAATTTAAGTATTTTGCTGTAAGGGACAAGACTATCAAAAGGAATACAAAAGGGTAAGACTACTTTGAAAATAATTTTTTCCCTGAAAAGCATATACTATGTCAATATCAAATCCCAATTGTAAATTTTTTTTCCTACATGTAGGAGTGATACAACACATAGGGCTAGGGAAATAGTCTCTCCTACCTATACACACACACACACACACATGCCAGAACAGTGCTAAAAGCAGGACATTTTGAAAGTTTTCTTCATAATAGATTATAGAGCCTCTGAAATTGCAATAAATTTTGCTTACATCTGCTAAATCAACGACAGAAACAGAAAATAGAACAAGAAAAAGTGGGTGCTAATTCTCCAACAGGTGAACAACTTTTGTTTTCTTTTGGAGCAAAGTTACACAATTTCTTGCAGCCAACAAAAACTTATCTGTACCAACTACTATAGATTGTAACATATTGTATATGTAATGGACTGTCATATGATAACAAAACTTATCAAGCCCGTGTTTACAAATACGTGCATATGTGTGTGTGTATATATATATATATATCTGCCCTTCCCTTTGCCATTGCTCTAAAAGTAGCAAAGCACTGCAGGATCTTTTACAGCTAAAAGGCATATCAGACTTAAATATGTGCATTTTTTAAGTAATCAATCATTCCAAAACCATGCTTGGTGCTTGAAAAGCTCAAAGTAAAGCAAAGCTAAAGTCCTCTGAAAGAAACAAAATCTAATATTGAAAATATTGCAAGCCTAATTTGATAGAATGGATAGATACAGTTTGAATCTATGTGTAATGAGCCATGCATGTATATATACAACCACTTTGTATAAACTGAAATTAGAAGAGAGGAGAGGGAAGTGTACCATTGAAGGCACTGAGAAAGATGCAGCCATGGCAAGAACTCTAAATGTATATTTTTGTATGTAAAGCTTTTGTATATATCTATACAACTACTACTATGAGAAGTAATTCATACAAATGGCTTTGCCAAGTACCCAAATTTATAACACATGGAACTTTGAAGATAAGGGGCAAAAGAAAAATTAAAAATTAAAAAATTAAATTTCAATAAATTTGAGCATCTCTTCATTTATGTCTATCTCTTATTGGTTTTATCAGTAACTTTATTTGAGATAAATGAAACTTGGCTAATGCAGGTGCACAGTTGCAGGCACGTAAGCTATGGCGGTGTTGCTAATGTGCGCATCACACCAACCTTGTCTTCTTCCTCCTCATGTGACCTGACCTCACTTTAGATAAATCACAACTGATTCTGTTTTTCAGGTTAACTATTTTATCATTATTAACCCCAATTGGCTCAATTGGCTCAATTAGGAAATTAATATGTTAGAAGAAAAAATGCTCTATTGTGTTAAGAGAAAGAATATAATAAAGATAATAGAGAGAATAATGAAGAAGAAGAATGAGATAAATGAATATTGTATTATGTATATTGAAGTACATGAAGTATATCCATTATAATAGAGATGACCTATATATATAAAGGATAAGGTGTGGTGAACAAGTAAATTTGGTGTGGGGGACAAGTTAATCTAATTTAGGTAGAAGAGTGGAGAACAAGACAATATAAAATGGGTTGGGCTAGCTATCTAGATTAGCCTTGGCCCTTATACTTTCCAAAGTAACTAAAGAAATGTACTTTATTTGAGTTGGTTTTGAATGAAAGATTCTAAAACACCAAAATAGGACATAGAAGATGATGTAAAATTGAAGATTCGATCAATCAAATAAGAGATGGAGAACGATGGAAAAAGAGACGACGATTAATTGAGAAAAGATGCGATGATTGATCGAAAAGAGATAGAGCAGTGATTTTAAGTGCCATTAAGATTAGATTTTCCCACAAGATGAGAAAATAAGATAGAGAGTACCCAAAATGGGCCAAGAACCCTAAACGGGTCAGATTGAGATTTTCTCGTGAGACGAGAAAATTAAGAGTACCCAAAATGGATTTGATACCCTAAACAGGTCTGATTCCCTAAATGGGTCTGATTCGATTTTTCCTTGTAGAGGAGAAAATTGAGAGTACACAAAATGGGTCTGATTCCCTAAACGGGTGAGATACCCTAAACGGGTCTAATTTTCTAAATTGGTGAGATGAGATTTTCCCCCTAGAGGAGAAAATTGAGAGTACCCAAAAATGGGTCTTATTCCCTAAACAGGTGAGATGAGATTTCCCCCCTAGAGGAGAAAATTGAGAGTACCCAAACAGGTAGAGAGTAAGAGCCAGCGAGAGAGTGTCGACAAAAAAGAGTCGAAGGGAGCCGACTAGGATTTTATTGGTGATGTTGGCTTGATAGGATGACGATGGTGATTTGCAGAAGAGTGGTGGAAGATGGTGGAGCGGTGGAGTTGATGTTGGAGTTTGTGATATTGATGTTGGTGGTGTTGGTGCGGATTAATGATGATGGTGGTTGTCTGGTGGTGGAGGATAAGCGGTGGAGGTTGTTCGTGAAGCCTCTCTGCTGGTGTGCGCGAAGATGGGTGGCGGTGTGACAGGCCTGGTGCGGAGGAGGTTGATTGATGCTGATGAACTAACAATCGATCAAAAATAGATGACGAACGATCGATATGAAATTGCAAACAATCGACGAAAAAACGATGGTGATGATTGATCAAGGAAGTGGCAGCGATCAATCAGATATAAAGAGATTGATCGAGGATGAGGCGACCGATCGAATATGAGGCGATCGATCTGAAAATGAGAGCTCTGAGAGTTAAAGAAAGCTCTGAGAGTTAGAGGAGCGATCGATTGAGACGAGATGTCGATTGATCGGTAAGATGACGATTAATCGATAAGATGATTGCGATCTATCGGTAAGAGATGATGGTCGATTGGTAAGAGGTGGCAATTGATCGGCGAACGATCGAAGATGAAGCGGCAGTGATCGATCGGTACAAGAGGCGGTCATCACCAGAAGGGAGAATCGATGATGGGAAGAGATAATGATTGATCAAGGATGGGGCGACAAAAGAGAGGCTGTTGCGGACAATTTTTGTGATGTGGTTGATTAAGGCATGAAAACCGAAGTAGTGAGAGATGACTTTAGATAGAGAGGGAGATTGAGAGTCTGGTGATGAGAGTTGATTGAGAGATTAGGGTTTTTAATTGAGGATCACCGTCGGGGATGGAAGATGGAGTGTCATCCCCAGTAGAGATGACGATAAGCGGAAAGACCTACCAAGAATTTGTAGGCTCTAATACCAAGTTAGAATAAAAGATGCTCTGATATTGTATTAACATATAGAATATAATAAAGACAATAAAGAAAATAATGAAGAAGAATAATGATATAAATGAATATTGTATTATGTATATTGAAGTATATGAAGTATATCTATTACAATAGAGATGACTCATATATATAGATGAGAATGTGTGGTGAACAAGTAAACTTGGTGTGAGGGACAAGTCAATCTAATTATGTAGAAGAGTGGAGAACAAGATAATATAAAATGGGTTGGCCCTTGGCCCTTATATATTCTAACATAACCAATGTCTCAACAATTATTGGATCAATTTCATCATACTTGACATTTCTCATTATATATTAAAAAGTGTTATCTTTGTCTCAGGTTATATGAAAAGAAACTAAATATTTTTATAAATTTCAAAATCTTTTCATAAATCATAAATTTACTTGATTTTTAAAATTTTTTTAAAATAAAATTATGCCAAGGAGAAAGCCTGACGGAGCAATGACGTGTGGAGGTAGAACTGCATAGGACACGAGCGGATACTTTTCAAGCCTATGTGACCAATATCACTGATAGTCCTTCGTGAGTGCAACACACATCTTTTTGTTTGTTTCGAAGCCATTTTGGCGGGGCGTACTAAAATTATTAATTTTTTTGGAGATATGTATATTTTTTATTGGACCACACCACATGTAAGAAGCTTCTACTTATATGGGTGAAGCAAACATTGCTTTTATTAAAATAATATTGAAGTCCCGACCATAGATATAGTATAAACCTTATTCAATTCAGTGTAGAAAAGTTGATTTATAAGAGTTTACAAATTAATAATATAAATATAAATATAGATACAAATTATGGTTGGACAGGCACATAAACATTCAGAGCATTAGTGCTCTAATGGTGAGTGAATATGTTAGCCCACCACTTTTAAATAAGAACTACAAATATTTTGATTAACTTATGCGAAATACGTGACGCATTTTGAATCACCCTCTTCACATTATCAAATATTATTTATTTTTTTAATTTTTTTTGCCCTGGAATAGAGTTATTGTAAAGTTTGTAAAAGAATGATAGGATTTTTGAGGTGAGGTGAGATGTGTGGGCGTCCATTAATGTTCCAGTCATAATTAAATTAAAAATTAAGTAATGGTGTCAAAAACTCACAATACCAATGTAGTTAGACCTGTCAATGAATTGGATTTTGATCCGAATCCGATCCGATTAGTCGGATTTGGATTGCAAAAAAATCCAATAACCCGAATATGATCCGAATCCGATAATCCGATTCCTTAACAAATTGGATTTGGATTAGCCTAATCCGATCCGATAATAATCCGATCCGATAAAATATACATATATATATATATGTGTATATATTTAATATTGTATATGTATATAAATGTTAGTTGTTAATTATTTTATTATTTATTAATAAGGATTGATCATAAATACAATTATTAAAAGTGTGAATAATTTTGGTGTTTCAGTATTTATTGATTTTTGTATTTTTTTAATTAAATATTCGGATCAGATATTCTATAATGAAGAAATTCGAATATGAATTAATTAAGTGAAAATCTGTCGAATTGGGAGTTTTTGTCATCCTTATCAATAGACTTATCAATAATCCGATTATGATCTGAATCCGATCCGAATCTGATATTAACCGGATATGGATTGAAAGTAAAATCCGATAACCCGATTAGGATCCGAATCCGATAATTCGATTTCTTAACAAATTGAATTTGGATTTAACTGATCCGATCCGAATCCGATCCATTGACATGTTTAAATGTAGTGGACTTGAGAAAAGGTTAGGTCCAGCAACATAGATAATGTTTCTCACTGATCACTTGGGTCTATTTAGCCCAAGCAACAGAGTCCAATACATAAAAACAACTTTGACAATATGTTTAGGAATCCTAATTATATTGCCTTTCAGTTTCAATTATTAGACTTCAAAAGTTTCTCTATTTTTGAAAGGGAGCACTTTTTCATGAATAATCAAGATAGTATTTTTTTTCTCTATTTTCCTCTTTTTCTTTGATTAACACATTTTACTAAAAAAAATATAAATGTTTACTAATGACAATTACTTAACCGTGACATTGCACACTTAGTCGCTAATTAAACTAAAATTACAGTTGATTATAGTAAAAATATGGTATTTTTTTCACTATTTTCCTCTTTTTCTTTGATTAACACATTTTACTAAAAAATATATAAATGTTTACTAACAAGAATTACTTAACCGTGACATTGCACACTTAGTCAGTAATTAAACTAAAATTACAGTTGATTATAGTATAAAAGGATGGTATTTTTTTCACTATTTTCCTCTTTTTCTTTGATTAACACATTTTACTAAAAATATATATAAATGTTTACTAACGAGAATTACTTAACCGTGACATTGCACACTTAGTCACTAATTAAACTAAAATTACAGTTTATTTTACAAATTTATACTCTAGATAAATATGTACTTGGTCTACATCATATAGGAGCTCGTTAGTGATATTCACTTGTCACATCATTTATAAAGTCAAACTCGTTAAAGTTAAAATAATATCAAGGGTAAATAGCTAAAAATACCCCTCAACTTTCTTCTCTTTTTCTACTATACCCCCTCAATTAATTATACCCCCCTCAACTTTCATTTTCTTGCACCATGGGTTTGCCCTCAAATTTTTTTACCCTTTTACCCTCCAAATTTTTTGTATTTCCACATTACCTTTAATCCTATCCTTACTATTATATTTATTAATTCTTTAAATTACAAAAATATTATTTCTTTTAGTTACAATATTAATTATGTCATTTACCTTTAATGTATTAGACTAAATATACTCTCAAATGTAATTTTTTTTTAATAAGTTATAATTATTTTATTTGTAAATCAACTAACTTGGTATTAAATTTTAATTTGATTTAAATCATAAAACTCAATCCTAATTAATATATTCATAAATAAATCCAATTTATGAAAACAATATATATATTTTGAACAAAATATATATATTTCGGAATATATATATATATATATATTGGAAAATGATATATATTTCGGAATATATATATAATTTGTTAAAAATATATTTTTTCCGAATTCTTTTAAAAAATATGAATTTTTTCCGAAAAATAATTTTTTTGGGAAAAATATATATTATGTTCCAAAATATGATTTTTTCTGAAAAATAATTTTTATTGAGAAAAATATATATTATTTTCAAAAATATGAATTTTTTCCGAAAAATAATTTTTTTGAGAAAAATATATATTATGTTCCAAAATATGTTTTTGAGTCATAATACCTAAACTACCATCAATAGTATAAGAGGGTTTAGTGAAATCAAACCTTCAAAAAAATTATTTTTTTAAAAAATATGTATATTTTGGAATATATATATATGATTCATCAAAAGTATATATTTTTCGAATTATTTTAAAAAATATGAATTTTTTATGAAAAATATACATTATTTTCTAAAATATAAAAAATATATATTTCGGAAAAAAAATCATATTTTGGAAAATAATATATATTTTTCTCAAAAAAATTATTTTTCGGAAAAAATCATATTTTGGAACATAATATATATTTTTCCCAAAAATTTTATTTTTTGGAAAAAATTCATAATTTTTTAAAACAATTCGAAAAATATATATTTTTGACGAATTATATATATATATTCCAAAATATATATCATTTTCCAATAAAACTTAATTTCATTTAAATCATAAAACTCATTATCCTAATTAAAATTTTTTTTTGCCCAAATGAAACTTTCTTTTCATAAAAATATATTCATAAATTGTTATTTATTTATGAATATATTAATTAGGATTGAGTTTTATGATTTAAATCAAACTAAAATTTAATAACAAGTTAATTGATTTACAAATAAAATAATTAAAACTTACAAAAAAAAAATTTAACATTTGAGAGTATATTTAGTCTAATACATTAAAGGTAAATGACATAATTAATATTATAACTTAAAGAAATAATATTTTTGTAATATAAAGAATTAAGAAATATAATAGTAAAGATAGAATTAAAGGTAAGGTGGAAATACAAAAACTTTGGAGGGTAAAAGGGTAAAAAAAATTGAAGGCAAGCCCATGGTGCAACATTTTATGAAACTTTAGGGGGTTCTAAGCTCATTTCATAGTTGAGGGGGTATAGTAGGGAAAGAGAGTAAAATTGAGGGGGGCTTTAAGCTATTTACCCTAATATCAATGTGAAACTTGAATGGACAACAAATATTAAATCACGTTAATTACAGTTTTATCTCTTGTAAATTGAATTTATTATAGCTTGACCCTCTTTAGTATAGTCAATTACTATTATCTCTCTTATTGTTCATACTTTGGTTTTACTTTTCCATATCATTCAAACTTCCTGCACAGTCAACGTCGGCCAACTATGATGTCATCTCATTTTTAGAAGTAAAATGACTCTATTACGCCTTAATTATTGTAAAGATCTTTTTGCCCTTCTCAAAAGTAATATAAAATAACATGGCGAGAATTGTAAATTCTTTTTTCCTGTCATCGGAATTAAATATCAATAATTATTAAGGAAGAAAATTATAAATATTCAAAATACGGAAGTCAAACTATAATAAATGATGTGAAATTATAATTTATCCTATAAATTTTTAACTTTCTGAAATGACAAAAAGTAATGTTAATTATTAGGTAAATTGATTCTTTGACACTAATTCTAATAAAAAGTACATATAGATGAGTAAATCAATTTATACTTCAAAACTAAATAACGTAGTAAATAAATTTTTGCTTCAAAACTGATGATGTCAATAAATTTTCCTATTCAAAACAAACCCACCACCGAACGAGTAACCCTCCTCAATCGTTGGTTTGTTTTGGATGGACCATCAATGCATACAGATGGTTTGTATGCCCTATCAAAATAATTTTTTTTTAGAGATTATAATTAACAGTTATTCATTTTATGTTCTTTATAAATTAAATAATTTATATTTATAATTATAATTGGTGAATTCTATGTATTGGATGATTCGGCATTTGAATCAAGGTTGTTGTCACATGGTCAAATTTTTACACTATAATTTTTTTGCCCTATGATGGCCTTGGTTACACACCAAGTCAGTCAATCCTCTCAACACTTAGCCAAATATGCACAGAATATGAATAACATACAACAATATAAAGGACACACATAATTTACAGAGGTTCACACCTCCAACCTTTCACTATATATATCAAATAGTACAAAGAAACACCTATTATGTAATGGAGTTACAAGACAACTCTATATCTCTCTCCTCTATAGAATCACCATTAAGGTCTATATAGACGTTACTCACAAAACTGTCTATACAACTTCCTTCCTAGGATCTGGGAGACAACCCCTCCCATAAGTGTGCTGGCATAGCCAGCCTTGTGTCACATATATCAAGACGTTACAACTACAAGCCATGTCAGCAAACTGCCCAATTGTCCTATATCTTTGGATCTATTGTGCCATATGTGATTCAATGTCTGAATGTCACGTGCCATGTGTACTCTAGCACACTACCAAGCTATGTAAACATATGCCTTGGTCTTTGCTCAGCTTGTCTGCCTTGTTGCCTTCATCTTGCCATGCACAATCACCAATTTGGGTATGCTCTAAGCCACGCCCATGCCATAGCATGCATTGCGCCATGCCATGACAATGCCAAGTCATGTATTGCTCCACGCCTTGCATTCTGAAGTCAGCTATCTGTGGTGTCATGGCCTTGTCAAAGATAAGTTAGCATTGCCAAGGCTTGATATGTGTATGGCTTGCCAAGCCACGCACATTGCATGTACTCCAGCACATGCCAAGTCAAGGCAATCCTTGCCCAAGGGCAAGTTAGCACAATAGTGGACAACGTACACATGGCTAGCCAAGCTAAGCGCACACACTTGTGCCCACATTGTCATCAGCACCTTATCACCATCACGGACCCATGCCATAAACCCGAGTGTTGTTAAACCATGCCCACGCATGTCCATAGGCCTCCCTATACACACCCTAGCCAAGGCTTTCCATGGCCTTGCTTGGTTGTTGGCTTCCAACTTTTGTCAAGCTCACTTACCCCCCTATATATGCAAAATACACAAAAGTCACTCTGGCCAAAATAGATATCAACCATGTCTGAGGAGGAATAATGGATTTAATGAATAATTCCCACTAACCTCCTTTTGTGGATTCATGCCATTTGCCATAAGGTTGCTTCTTGACTTTTCTCCAACACTTAGATTATTTTTTGCCTTCTTCTTCCAATGTCACTCCAAGTGCCATCCAATGCCACTCCAAGTGCCATTCCCAACCCCCATTGCACATGGGTGCTGTCTTGGGGCCTTTGCCCATGTCTTAAAGGCAAAGTCCCCACCCCAACAAACCTCCCTCACTGGAGGAGCCCGACGCCCTCATCGGCTGTTGCTTGCTTAGATACTCCTGAATCTAGTTTTCGAATTGCCACAATGTCACATCTTTCCCATGTAGCCTCCTGCACTCCACTGCCTTTCCATAGAACCAAGCAATCTTTCCTACGATTTTTCTTGCTTTAGCCCACAGTATTGTGGTCCAAAATTAGATCAACTTCCTTATCAAATTGTTTCCTTATCACCGGAGGTGCTCTCTTTGTCTGTAGTCTGCTTGCATCTGCAGTGTCCTCATGGAATGGCTTGAGGAAACTGACATGGAATGTTGGGTGTATCTTCAATCGATCTGACAGCTTCAATCTATAAGCAACTTCACCTACCCTTTTGATCACTTCAAATGGACCATCATATTTAGGAATCAACCCTCTATGCACCATTTTGATGCTAATCTTCTTCCAAATTTGTGGTGTCAACTTCTGTAACACTTTGTCACCAACAACAAACTCTAAGGGTCTCTGATGTTGGTCAGCATACTTCTTCATATGCCTTCCAGCCTTAGCTAGGTTGTCTTTTGCCTCATCCATCATTTCCTATCTGGATCTGGCCAAGTTGTAAGCAGCTGGACACTTCCCTCTAGTCTACTGTAATACCACCTCCCGTGTTGTTCGTGGCTGCTGTCGTGTTGCTAACTCAAAAGGATTCATCCCTATTACTAATGAGTGGGGCAAGTTGTAGTAGAACTGCGCCGTATCCAGCAACTCAACCCAGTTCTTTTGGGAAGTAGTCACATAGTGTCTCAGGTACTCTTCCACCAACTGGTTCATTCTCTCCGTCTGCCCATCTGTTTGTGGATGATTGGTTATAGAGAACTTCAAATCTGTCCCAAGAAGGTTGAAGAGGGCCGTCCAAAACTGACCTGTGAACCGAGCATCCCGATCACTTATAATGTCCTCTAGTAGCCTAAGTGTTTTACCACATTCTTGTGAAACAGCTTCACAACGACATCAGCCGGATATGCTTCTGGTGCAGCAATGAACACTGTATACTTTGAAAACTTGTCAACAATAACAAATATGGAACTCATTCCATCTACCTTCGGGAGTCCGGAGACAAAATCCATTGATACTGATTGCCATGGCCTTTCCGGTATGGGTAGGGGCTGTAGCAATCCTGTCTCTTTCTTTCGTTCAAGCTTGTCAAGTTGACACACCAGACGAGACCAAACATAGGCTTCGATGTCATCCTCCATCTTTGGCCAGTAATATCTCATGGAAATCAGTGCATGCATCCTTTCAACTTCTAGGTGACCAGCCCATTTGGTGTCAGGTATCTCCCTCATCAGTTCTCTTATTAGTCTGCCCCCATTAGGTACATAGAGCATGCCTCCTCTGGCATAGAGCAACTCGTCTTCTATCCAGTATTTCCTCACCAAGCCTTCCTTCACTTGCTGTTGAAGCTTGATGTAGGTAACATCTCCTGTGATTTCACGCTTGACTATCTCAAGGAATCAGTATATACAGCAGATAATGAAGTCACGTATTCTTGTACTTCTTTTCTGCTCAGTGCATCAGCCACCTCGTTCTGCCTCCCTGGTTTATGCATCCACATAAAATTGAACTCAGCTAAGAATTCTTGCCACCTTACTTGTTTCGGGGACAACTTCTTTTGCATCTTGAAGTAGGTATTTGCAATGTTATCAGTCACAACTGCAAATGGGATCCCAAGCAAGTAGTGTCTCCAGGCTTCTAGGCAGTGTATGACCGCAGTCATCTCCTTCTCATGAGTGGAATATCTTTGTTCTGCATCTTTAAGCTTCCTGCTTTCAAATGCACAAGGGTGTCCCTCCTAGAATAGTAACCCACTAATGGCTCGATCAGAGGCATCCGTGTGAACTTCAAATGGCAAGTTAAAGTCTGGCAACCGCAACACTGGTTCAGATGCTATTGCTTGCTTCACCTTCGCAAAGGCATTATCACAATCCTCTGTCCAGCTCCATGGTTTATCCTTTTTCAACAAGTCTGTCAAGGCATTCACCATCTTCGAATAACCCTTGATAAACCTGCGATAGTAGTTAGGAAGACCAATGAATGATCTCAACTCAGTTACCTTGGTTGGAGTAGTCCACTCCACAATAGCTTTCACCTTCCGCTCATCCATGCGGATTGTGCCATTGCTAATCCAGTGCCCCAGAAACGTGATCTCCTTCCGACAGAACTCACATTTCTCTTTCTTGACATGGAACATGTGTTCTCTAAGCCGTGATAACATCCACCTCAAGTGACTCAAATGCTCCTCAAGAGTATTGCTGTAAATTACAATGTCATCTAAATATACAACAATAAATTTATCAATGTACTCATAGAATACATCATTCATTAAATTGCAAAAGGTTGCTGGGGCATTGGTGAGTCTGAATGGAATCACCAGAAACTCATAGGAACCGTATCTGGTCACGCATGTCGTCTTTGACTTATCACCTTCTGCATTTATGACTTGCCAATATCCAGATCGTAAGTCCAACTTGGTAAAGTAAGTGGCTCTGGACAATCAGTCAAACAAGTCTGCAGCATTAGGAATTGGATACTTGTTCTTCATCGTCACTTTGTTTAGAGCCCTATAATCCACGTACATCCTCATGGATCCATCTTGCTTCTTCTGAAATAGGACAGGGGCACCATATGGGGCCTTGGAAGGTTGAATCAAGCCAGCATCCAGTAACTCATCAAGTTGTTTCCTCAATTCTGTCAATTCTTTAGGCGCCATTCTATATGGTGCTTGGGCCGGGGGTCTCGTTCCAGGATCCAACTCAATCTTATGATCAATAGCACGTCTAGGGGGTAGCATCTTGGGTAATTCTGGTGGCATTACATCTTTAAACTCCATCAGAATGTCTGCTATTGCATCTGGCACTTCCACCATCACATCAGGCTTGATCTCAATCAAGGCTGCTAGGTAAGTGCACTCCCCTTTGTGTAACCCATCATTCACTTGCAAGGCAGAAAGTACACATTTCTGCTTATCTTTGTACTACACCTCAGTAATAGAGGATACAAAACAAGGGCATATTTCATTACAAATAAACATACCTCCAAGATATGGAAATAATGCAACCTTTCCCTTCAAAAAGAAGTTAATCCCCAGTATCACGTAAAAATCATCCAAGGGCACCGCCATAACGCTGCACTTGTATTCCCACTCCCCCAACTTGAGGGTCACTGTGGCTAGGCCTTGGATAGGTTGGGCATCTGAATTCACTGCCTTCACCTTGCTAGCATTTTGGGACAAATTCAGGCCAAGGTGTTTCACTTCTCTTTCTGCCATGAAATTGTGTGAAGCACCAGAATCAACCATGGCCAACACTTATCTTCCATTCACCCACACTTGGACATACATTAGACCTTTCTGTGGTTTGGATTTCGCCGTTGTTAGTGCATTGAGAAGTTGTAATGGATTCACCCTTATTGGTGTCTCTCCATCGCTGTCACTGTCATCCTTGCCAGCCTGAATGACATTCACCTTTTCCTTCCTTTGGCAATCTTTGGTTCGGTTTGGTCCATTACAAATGAAACAACCACCAGTGTATGTGGGTTTGGTGCCACTAGGACTCGCTCCTTTGGCATCAGTTCTAGGCTTGTTGTTGTTCTGATTCTAACCACCATAATTCTTCTTGAAGTTATTTCCTTTCTTCTTGAATTTAGGGGCAACACCTGTCTCTGTTGTTGCCTCCATTGTTGAATTTTTTTTATTGTAATTGTCTTTACCACCCGAAATTCTGAAATCCATCAGCCCATCTGCCAAAGCAATGGCAGTAGGCAAGTCTCTTACACCTTGCCTTCTCAATTCTATCTGGGCCCAAGTATGCAACCCTGACATGAAATTGAATAGTTTGTCTTCCTCCGACATGTTCTTGATGTCCAACATCAAAGAACTGAACTCCTTCATGTATTCACAAACCGTGCCTGTATGCCTTAACTTCTTGAGGGATTCCCTTACAACCCATATTGTGTTGGAAGGGAGGAACTGATCCTTCAATTCCTTCTTCAAGATCTCCCAAGTCTCAATCTTGGGTCGTCCAACACTTGCATCATCTTCCATCCATGTGTGCCACCACAGTTTTGCATCCCCGGACAAGTACATGCTTGTGATTGTCACCTTCTTAGCATCTGGAACACGAGAAACCTTGAAATAATTTTGAACGTCCCACAAGAAATTCTCCAATTCTTTGGCATTTCATGCACCACCGAATGCCTTGGGTTCTGACACTTTGATTTTCGATGGGGTACTTTCACCACCGTGAAAAGTCATGTTGTGGCATGCGCGCTTCAGTAATGTGACATCATCTTCAACATCCTTCATATTACCTTTAAAGAAATTAATAGTAGCGCCAACATCATTAGACACCGAAGTCACTCTGGCATCCAATTTGGCATTCAAGTCTGTCACTGAATCTTCAATCACTTTGCACAGAGTCTGCAACTCGTGGGCAAGAAGATTTGTCTGGGTAGACAGAGTTTTTGTATTCCCAGAATATGGGGCACCCACCATGGTCTCCAAATGATTAACTCTTTCACGCAGTGCTTCCATGGAGTCTCAACCTGGCTCTGATACCAAATGTCACAAGGTTAAATTTTCACACTACAATTGTTTTGCCCCTATAATTGCCTTGGTTGCACACCAAGTCAGCCAATCCTCTCAATACTTTGCCAAATATGCATAGAATATGAATAACATACAACAATGTAAAGGACACACAGAATTTACAGAGGTTCACACCTCCAACCTTTCACTATATATATCAAATAGTATAAAGGAACACCTATTCTGTAATGGAGTTACAAGATAACTCTATATCTCTCTCCTCTACAGAATCACCATCATGGCCTATATAGACTAACTCACAAAACTGTCTATACAACTTCCCTCCTAGGATCTGGGAGACAACCCCTCCCATAGGTGTGCTGGCATAGCCAGCCTTGTGCCACATATATAAAGAGGTTACAACTACAAGCCATGTCAGCAAACTGCCCAACTGTCCTATATCTTTAGATCTATTGTGCCATATGTGATTCAATGTCTGAATGGCACATGCCATGTGTACTTTAGCACACTACCAAGCTATGTAAACATATGCCTTGGTCTTTGCTCAGCTTGTCTGCCTTGTTGCCTTCATCTTGCCATGCACAATCACCAATTTGGGTATGCTCTAAGCCACGCCCATGCCATGGCATGCATTACGCCATGCCATGACAATGCCAAATCATGTATTGCTCCACGCCTTGCAGTATGAAGTCAGCTATCTGTGGTATCATGGCCTTGTCAAAGACAAGTTAGCATTGCCAAGGCTTGATATGTGTATGGCTTACCAAGCCACGCACATTGCATGTACTCCAACACATGCCAAGTCAAGGCAATCCTTGTCCAAGGGCAAGTTAGCACAATAGTGGGCAAGGTACACAAGGCTAGCTAAGCCAAGCGCACCCACATGTGCCCACATTGCCATCAGCACCGCATCACCATCACGGACCCATGCCGTTAACCCGAGTGTTGTTAAACCATGCCCACGCATGTCCATATGCCTCCCTATACACACCCTAGCCAAGGCTTGCCATGGCCTTGCTTGGTTGTTGGCTGCCAACTTTTGTCAAGCTCATGTACCTCCCTATATATGAAAAATACACAAAAGTCACTCTGGCCAGAACAGATATCAACCATGGCTGAGGAGGAATAATGGATTTAATAAATAATTCCCACTAGCCTCCTTTTGTGGATTCATGCCATTTGCCATAAGGTTTCTTCTTAACTTTTCTCCAAAACTTAGATTATTTTCTGACTTCTTCTTCCAATGTCACTCCAAGTGCCATTCTCAACCCCCATTGCACATGGGTGTTGTCTTGGGGCCTTTGCCCATGTCATTAAGGCAAAGTCCCCACCCCAAGTCTTTAAGGGGTTAACTGTTGTCCACTTCACTATATATGTATTTTGTATTTACATGGAGGGTTCGTGTATGGAATATACAAAATCAAGTATTACATTGTCATAAATTATTCATTTACAGTGATAAATGATGGACTCTTTATTAATGAAAAAATGAACTGGATCATGGATAAGTCGGGCTTATTGTGAGAGGTATTGAAACAATTGCTCCTTATTAGTATCATGTCGAATAACTCCTATGCATGAGAGAGATATAAACTCTTGTATTAATTAATAGTTACTTTGAATTATTCGGTAGACCCTAGGGTTTAATACCCAATTCTTTGGGTAATTATTAATTAATAGCTTGAGAATATATTCCCAATAGTTGCATCAATGCTGAAACATTTATTTTGATTTGATTATTTTGATCATGAGAAATATTCGGAGGCCTCCGTGTCTTTTTTGATAAAATTATTTATATATACATATTTATTTATTAAATATATTATTTTCTAAATGATTTATGTGATAAAAGGATAATCAAAGATTCAAAATAAATGTATTAATTAAGCGGTCGGATTGATGGCATTTATAGATCCGGTAACTAATTAAGCATAAAGGGGTTATTAAGTAAATTGATTTAGCGGTTAACTATTTTCGTCTTGAAGTTCAAATATTTTTATTTAGTGGAGCTAAAAATAGTTAATGGGTTAATTGAATTTGGCCAATAGAAATTGACTATGTTAATTATAAATCCATTGAAGCCAAAAAGAATATGGGCCTAATGGATCCTCACTCCTAACTCAGGAGTGATTATAAAAACTGGAAAAGAAAATAAAAAAGAAAAAGATATTTGTATAGATATATATATATATATATATATCGGTAGTTCAAAATTTGAATTATGATTTGAATTCATAATTCAAATTTTGAACTGCAATATTACCTAGGATATTGTTATATCAGATATAGGTAATATATATATACATGCTATCACAACGTATGGTGTTGGTGTGTGATAATCACGTATCATAGTAGTGATATTTCTTTTCGAGTATTCTCTATTCCCACCAATAAAGAGCTTTCGGTGTTAATCACACGGGTCATTGAGTGATTCCAGAAGGGCAGAATTGATAGAATGGGAACAGGGCAACGTTGATAGTATGAGAACATTGTGGAAACCATAATTCTTCCTCTTCTTCAAGGATGGTGGTTTGAGATCTTTGTTCAAAGTCTTTGAGGTATATATATATATATATTTATTTATATATGTATATTCAAGATAGATCTTTATACGCAGACATATAACCTGTGGATGTATACATGCTTCCGATTTTTTTTAAAAAAAAACTGTGTATTTCCCAACAGTGGTATCAGAGCAGGTTATTGTTTTTGTATAAAGGTTTTTATCACAAACATTCATGGATCTAAACTCACTATTATTGTTATTATATGCATGATGTTGTATGTATTGGTATAACAATTATGATTGATATATTTGGTGAATGTTTTGGGAACTCCATGGATAAGACCTTAGGCTTTTGGTTTATAAAGGCATAAGCCTATTTGTTTTGTATCATCGGTAATATTTGTTTTGTATCATCGGTAATATTTTGTATGAAAACTCTTGTAATCGGGTGATCCTCTTCATGAACCCAGACTTAAGAGTTGTGTAACGGCAAAAACTTTACATCGGAGGATGAAGTTTTTTCAAGTATCTCACTGGTAAATGAAAAAAGGAAAAAATGGAGGGATATATATATATATAATGAGGTTTTGAACCTATGCCTTTTTTTATTATTACTCTTTAGGTAATATCATTGTTCTCTCTCTCTATATATATATGTATATATATATTGGAATTTTAGAATAGTGTGTATACAATAATACAACATGGTAGCGATCTCCCAGTGTGGGAGTTCGCTGGATTTTCTCTTACAGTGAATGAGGCATTTTTATAATATATATATATAGTTTTTTGTTTCTTTTTAAGAAAAAAAAAACTATGGTCCATAAATAAATAGTATTTTTAATTTATTTTGGACATTTTTTTAAAAAATCCTCCATTTTCCTCTTCTTTCAGGAAAATGTTCGGCTTCAAATTGAAGGACGCCGTGGATGTGAAGTCAAGAATTTTATTTTTCTAGCATTTGTTATTATTGATAGAAATATTGTTAAATGTTCATCCATGGTTTTATACAGTTTTTTTATTTTTTATTTTCATGTGAATGTATGGATATTTATTTGTTTCATGCATAAGGTCCATGAATAAAATTATGCATTGATTTAAGTGATTAAATTACGAGAAAATTGAATATTCGCTTTCTAGTTAAATTAGATTTTATATAAAAAATAAAATTCTTTCGAAAATGTATTTTTCTAATTGTGAACTAGAAAGCCATGGGATTCAAAATATCTCTAAATTTAATGAGATTAAATCAAAGCATATGCATGCATTATAGATGTATGGTTTAATGCAAAACCCTAAATGTGTATGATTTAAAAATTGAGTGGGAGTGGGGTTGGGGTTTTTAAATACAACCCCATGGCCTTTGTTATCAAAATCATAATAATTTATTTTAAAATAACTTCCTTTAAGTTAGTTTAAAATATGGATTTATGGTATTGGTTTTCTCATGAAAATAAAATATTAATATATTTTCCCGTCAGAAAAGAAATATTAATTTTTTAATAGCATTTGAGATTTGATGACAGTTTTTTCACTCAATCTAAAATTAATAATATTTTTCCCTGTCGGAAAGGTAATATTATGTGATTTTAGAAAGGCTAAATATAATTAAAAAAATTATTTGTATTTAGGCACGAGGTTGTCTAGGGGAATATAAATAATGGGATTTTCCCGCTAATTGTAATAATGACTTTTTCCATCGGAAATGAGTTATTGACGTATTAGTTGTTTGATTATTTATGAAATGTGTCTTAGATTATTTACATGCATGATTTGAATTGAATTCAACGAGACTTATTTATATAAATGTATTTATTTTACAGATTGAAAATGTCTAGCTCTTTCAATCCACTTGCATCTATCCTAAAAGAGAATAAGCTAAATGGACCTAATTACATTGACTGGAAAAAAAACTTAGATATTATGCTCACATATGATGGGTACAAGTTTGTGCTTAATACTCCAAGACCCAACATTCCAATGGATGATGATTCAGATGAGGTGCATGCGAATTTCAATCGGTGGGTTAAAGCTGATGAGATGGCTCGGTGCTACATTTTGGAATCTATGTCTAATGTGCTCCAAAGCCAACATCTTCATTACCTAACTGCAAGTGATATCATGCTTAACCTCAGAGAGATGTTTAGTGAAATTAGCAAAGACTGCTCGACAACAGGCTATGTACAACTTGATGACCACTAAGATGGCCAATTAGGGATCATGTTTTGAAAATGATTTGTTTTTAAATGAAATGGAAGTTTTTGGGGCTGACTTAGATGGAGAGTCTCAAGTGAACATGATTCTTGCCTCGTTGTCTGACTCATTCAACACTTTTAAGTTGAATTATAACATGAACAAGCTTGAGTACTCTTTGGATCAACTTATGAATGAGTTACATGCAACTGAGGGCATAATAAAGGAAAAGATTAGTGTTAATCTCACACAGGCTGGGCTTTCTAATTTTAGGCCTAAGAGGATGGGTAAGAAGGTTAAGAAGAAACTCAAGGTGCCTGGACCAAACAAGGGAGTCATCAAAGGCAAAGGAAAGAAGGTTATTCCTAAAGGTTCCAAGGGAAAATGCTTCCTTTGTGGAGAACTAGGACACTGGAAAATTTTCTGTCCAAAGAAGCTTGCGCAGGGCGAAGACAAAGGTATATTTTTCATTGAGGAAGGTATTGTGGTTGGATCTACAAAAACCTGGTGTGTAGATTTGGGAGCCACTAATCATGTATGCAATTCATTGCAGGGGTTCCAGGAAACCAGAATGCTCAATGAAGGGGAAATATATTTGTATCTCGGATTGCAAGCTAGAGTTGCTGCTCGTTCAGTAGGAGTTGTTATCTTACATTTTAATAATGGTAGTAGTTTAGTTCTACATAATTGTCTTTATGTACTAAAAGTAAGGATGAATCTCATTTTAGTTTCTTGTCTTGTGTAATAACATTTGTTAGTATTGTTTATTATTGGCATGTTCTAGACAATAATCATGCTTAGTGACTTGTAAGGTCAGGTAGGTTCAGGAAAATTAATGTGGTCAAACAAATGCATCAACAAGCTTCGTCAAATTCAAATCAAGTTTAAAGAAAGTGGAAAATACAAGATAAATGAAGAAGAGGCAAGTTTGAGCAAGTTTGAGCGAAAAATGCTTTACGGAGGACATAAATGATATTTTTTTAAGCCGAAACTTCAAGAATCATTCTAATGGAGTCGAGGGTGTTCAAATGACACTATTACAAGAAAAGTGGTTTCCATGAAATTTGATACGTCCAGCCTACAGACTTAATAGTTAAAAGTGGCTAAAAAGTGCTAAAATTACGCCCCATCTATGCCCATTGAAATTGGCCTACGCGCTTCGTGTAGCCTATGCCTACGCGCCACGCGTATCAGGGGCTACGAAATTATGATGCGAAATTTTAATTTTGACCTCGATTTAATTTCTATTGATGGGGCTGCAACTCTAACACATTGATATACATGATATATACATATTGAAGACCAAATTAAAGGGGTTTGCTCAATTTGATATGAAATTATGAGAAATGGTAAACTTAGGGTTTCTCTCAGCCTTGTTTATAAATACCAAACATTACTACAGATTTGCAGATAACTTTTTGGTGAGATCTCTGCAAATTTTTTACAATTTATATTCTTTTGCAGAGATTGAGATAGAAAGAGAAAATCATTGAGTGATTATATATCTTCTAGTTCTCTCTTAGGGTTTATTCAATTATGTTTCTACATCGATGATCTTAAGCACAATTGGATGACCTAGATTCTGTAAAAATCAACACACCATTTATTGCAACGTGGTTGCTTTGATCCGTTGAGAAATGGAGCCGTCTGAGTGCGGAGATCGAAACAGGAAGCTTCGTGGTTATTTGATCCATTGAGAAGCGGAGTCGTTAGAGTATGGAGGTCGGAGCAAAGAGCTTCGTGGAACGCGAGTGGATCTAGACTTTCAGATGTTGAGTGAAGAACAATAAATTATAGTGGTTATAAGTTATGTTTTCATAGAGTCTGTACAAATTCTCTGATTCATAGTGCATCGATACCTGAGCGTATTCGTGATTTTTACTTGGGGTTTTTCCAAAGTTTTGCATGTAAAATCTCTATGTCTTCTCATGATTTTTTTTTGCACTTATATTCATGTTTGTTTAATTAATATGAATTGAGAATTAGGGTTTCGTGACTAATTAAAATTGAATTTTCGCTAGATAGTTTTAATTGATCATTAAATAAAAAAGCCCATTCACCCCCCTTTAGGCTATTTTTATTGATCGTCTAGGTAATTTCAATTGGTATCAGAGCGTGGTTACCCAATTTTAGGTTATTGACCTAGGGTTAGATTCTGAACTTAGATAATGGAGATACCTCGAGAAGGAGGTTTCGTATCTAGGTCCCATTTGTTTGATGGCTCAAATTACACATATTGGAAAGTGAGGATGAGAGCATTTTTTAAATCGTTAGATGAGAGAGCTTGGCTAGACGTAGAGGTAGGATACTCACCTTCTACTGTGATGGATGCAATGACTAATCAATCGAAACCTAAACCATCGAATGAGTGAACTGCTGCTGAGACAAACCATGTTAATTGGAACTCCAAAGCATTGAATACTTTATACAATGTTGTGATTGTGAGTGAATTTAAGAGAATTTCCACATGCGAAATTGTCAAAGAAGCTTGGGATATTCTCCAAGTAACTCATGAAGGAACTTCAAAGGTTAAACAATCAAAACTTTAAATGTTAAACTCTCAATTTGAACAGCTTAGGATGGAGGAGGATGAAGTCTATGCCGACTTTGAGGCTAGACTAATTGTTATTGTTACAGGTTGTCACAATCTAGGTGAACCCATTCCTGAGACAACCATAGTGATGAAAATTCTTAGGTCTCTACCTAAACGTTTTCGGTCTAAGGTTACTGTCATATTAGAGGTCATGAGTCTTAAAGAAATTAAGGTTGAATAATTGGCAGAGAACTTAAAATCTATGAGATGGAGATGTTCAAAGATCCCCCTAAGAAGGCTAGTGACACAAAAGAGAAGAGCATACCTTTTAAAACCACTAGGGAGGATCATGTTGAATCTGATGGGGAAAGTGAGTTGAGTCTGAACGATATTGCCATATTTGCTAAGAGGTTGAACAAATTTGTTAAGGCTAAATATAATGGCCAAGGAAAACAATTTGGGGATAAGTTGGTTGACTCTAGAAGTATAAATAAGACCCAAAATCGGAAAGACAAGTTTGATATTAAAAACAAGAAACCCCAATGTTTTGAATGTCAAGGATATGGTCACATAGCTGCAGAGTGTGCAAACACTTTGAAAAAAATTCAAAGGATTAGCTGTCAGTTGGGATGATGAATCTGATAATGGATCACCTAGTGATGCGACAGACTCGGAGATAGGTGATGATTCTGAGAATTTCACCATATTTGTTGCACAAAGCAAGGAGGTTAGAGAAGTTGCTACAAGTTGAGCGATGTCTGGAGAGGAAGGTTCTGAGACTGATGAAGATTGTGATGACACGCTTCAAGAGTCTTATGATAAATTACTTCATAAGACCACACAACTTCAGAAAAATTACATGAAACTATTGACTAAAAGTCTTATCATGGACAAATAATTACATTATTTAAAATACGAATTAACAAATAGTTCTTAAACTCTAAATCTCCTACAGACTCAAAAGGCTAAATTATTTGAGGAACTAAATAAGTTTGTACAAGAAAGGACTCAGGCTTTGAAGGTAGTAGATGGTTTCAAGAAGGAATTAGTTGAGAAATCTAACAAGATTGGAAATTTGGAAAAAGGAATTGAATGTTGCTAACTCAACTATTCATAAATGGTCTAGTGGAACTCTTAAGCTTGATCATATGTTGAGAATGGGAAAATCTGTAGGAAATATAAAGGGACCGGGCTTTGATGGAGTATTGCATAATTTAAACATTGTTTCGAAAACCACATTTATAAAATATTCTCATGTACCATCTAGTTCTTCTCAAGGAAATTCGAATTGGAATCCTAATGCTCAATCCTATGTCAGAAGAATTGTTCAAAGCAAGCCTTTCATTACCTCTAGATATCCTAGTAGGGTTTCACTGATAATGTTCAAAGGTTAATTCTTTTTTTTCACCATTGTGGTGTGAGAGGTCACATTCGACCTTTGTGTTCGAAGCTAAAAGGAAATGATTTAAATCAGTGAAGGAGTAAAGAATTTAATAGGGAGATTGTGTTCAAGATCAAATTAGAGTGCTGAGTGAAAATGTGAAGAATTTGTCAAAATTGGCAAATAGATCTCCAATGATGAAGAAGGCATGGGTAAAACAAAATGAGCTACACTATTTTATAGTTCATACTACACTTAAAACACGTAATTCTAGCTCTTGGTATCTGGATAGTGGATGTTCGAGGCATATGATTGGAGATAAGTCATTGTTTGGATTTCTTGAGGAGTGTCATGGTGGAATAGTCACGCTTGGTGATGGAAAGAAGTCTAATGTTCTAGGAAAAGGTACCGTTGTGGTTTCTGGTCTACCTAAACTATAAGATGTGCTTTATGTTGAAGGTTTAAAAGCAAATTTGCTGAGTACATGCCAGATATGCGATAATAACTATAATGTCAATTTCTCTCATGATAAGTGTTCAATCATCGACTATTCTGGGAATTGCGTGATGGAAGGTATACGTTAGTTTGATAACTGTTATTGTATTGTTCCTGATTCTAAATTATACTGCAATAGAGTAAAACTAGATGAAGTTGAAATTTGGCATCAGCGAAAGGGACATGTTAATTTTTGTGATTTAACGAAAATCACTAAGAGTGAAATTATCAAAGGTGTTCCTGTGCTTGGGTATGGATATGGTATTGTGTGTGGACCATGTCAGAAGGGTAAACAAGTTAGATGTTAGCACAGGAAGATAAACACCATTCGTACTTCTAGACTATTAGAGTTGTTGCATATTGACTCAATGGGTCCCACTAGGACTATGACCAAATGTGGTAAGAAGTATATTTTGTGATGGTAGATGATTACTCTAGATTTACATGGGTTGGATTTCTGAGTGAAATATTTGAAGCTATTGAAAATTTTAGAAAAATTTGTTTGAAAATTCAGACTGAGAAGAATTATCCCAATACTCGAGTAAGGAGTGATCATGGAAAAGAATTTGAAAAATCAGGGATTGATACCTTTTGTGATGAAAGAGGAATAAAACATGAATTTTCAGTACCACATACTCCATAACAAAATAGAGTGGTTGAGAGGAAAAATAGAGTTCTTGAAGAGATGGCTAATGTTATGTTGCATAGTAGGAAGGTTCCTAGGTATTTTTGGGCTGAGACGGTGAACACAACGTGTTACACCTTAAATAGAGTCTATCTTAGGCCTGATACCTTAAAAACTTTCTATGAAGTGTGGAATGACATGAAACCGAATGTGAAATATTTCAAGGTTTTTGGAGCAAAATACTATATTCTTAGAGAACGCGAGTTCATTGGAAAATTCGAGTCTAAGAGTGATGAAGGAATATTTCTGGGGTATTAATTGATAAGTCGAGCATATAGGATTTTTAACCTTAGACCTCAAACTATGGTAGAATCTGCCAATGTAGTAGTTGATGACTCATGTGTTGATGAGTCTCCGACATCTGTTAAGGAGGAAGATAACAAGCCATTCTTTTTGTTAGGAACTAATTCTTTAGACGTTTGGAAAGTGGACAACGTGGTTCATAATGATAATCCTAGTCCTATAGAATTGGATGATCAAAGTTATGATGTTCAGGCTACTCCTCTTAAAGAACCATCTGGAAGGGTAAAGTTGTACCATCCTTTGGATAATATCAGAGGATCTGTTGATCAGATGATGGTGACCCGTAGAAAGGCTAGTAATGAAGTCTCGTATGCATGTTATACATCTTCCTTATAACCTAAAAATGTTAAATAAGTTCTTCAAGATAGTGAATGGATTAATGCTATGCAAGAAGAACTTCAGTAGTTTGTTAAGAATGATGTGTGGTATCTTGTGCCTAGACAAAAAGAGATAAATGTGATTGGTACCAAGTGGATATTCAAGAATAAAAAGGATGAAAATTCTACAGTTGATAGGAATAAGGCTAGGCTTATTGCTAAAGGTTATACTTAATTGGAGGGTATAGACTTTAATGAGACTTTCGCTCCAGTGGCTAGACTTGAATCTATTTGGATTTTATTTACTATTGCATGTCGTCTTGGATTGAAGTTGTATCAAATGGATATAAAGTGTGTATTTTTGAATGACATTCTTCAAGATGAGGTGTATGTGGAGTAGCCAAAAGGATTTGAAGATCCTCATTATCTTGGTCATGTATATAAGCTTAAAAAGGCACTGTATGGGCTAAAGCAAGCTCCTAGAGCTTGGCATGAAATATTGACCGACTACTTGCTGGGAACAGGTTTTACTCGAGGGGGAGTTGACAAAACACTGTTTATTTAGAAAATTAAGAATGATACAGTTATTGTTCAAATCTATGTTGATGATATTGTGTTTGGTTCCATTTCTGATCAGCTTGCTCATTATTTTGGAGATCAAATAACACATGAATTTGAGATGAGTATGATTGGTGAATTGAACTTCTTTCTAGGGCTTCAGATTAGATAGTTATATGATGGGATTTTCATTTCCCAAACTCGTTATGCCTTGGAATTAGTGAAGAAGTTTGGTTTAGAAAAGGATAAGGATACTCGCACTCCCATGAGTACTAGTGTCAATCTTAGCATATATACTAAAGGTAAAGATGTCAATCTTACACTTTATAGGAGTATGATTGGGAGTTTGTTGTACTTAACTGCCAGTGGACCTGACATTATTTTTAGTGTTGGTTTGTGCGCACGTTACCAGGAAAGTCCTAAGGAGTCTCATATTACTGCGGTAAAGAGAATTATCAAGTATGTTAAAAGGACAATGAATTATGTATTGTGGTATCCATCAGGGACTAACACTAAAATCACATATTTTTCTGATATTGATTGGGTTGGTAATGTTGATGATAGAAAAAGTACTAGTGGAGGGTGTTTTTATATTGGTAACTACTTAGTTACATGGCATAACAAGAAGCAAAATTGTGTTTCTCTTTCCACTATTGAGGCTGAGTATATAGCAGTTGGGAGTTGTTGTACTCAGGTTTTGTGGATGCGTCAGATGTTGTAGGATTATGGTTTTACACAAGGCATGATGACTGTGTTCTGTGATAACACGAGTGCGATAAATATTTCTCAAAATCCTGTTCAACACTTTAGGACAAATCATATAGATATTCAACATCATTTCATTCGAGATCTTGTTGGAGATGGTATAGTGTTTCTAGAGTTTATATCCACAGATTCTCAGTTGACAAATATCTTTATAAAATCATTAGATTTTCAAAAGCATGTTAGTCTTAGGAAATCAATTGCTATGCATTCTTTAGAATAGATATCTTATTATCTATCATTATAGGAACACCTTGCATTATCTTCCTAGAATTGATAGATAATCATGCATTTGTATTATATTTATTCATGCATGCATTTAAAAAGAAAAATAAAAATAAAATCATAAAATGAAATTTTTTTGGAATGATGAGCTTGGCGAGTACAAACAATTGTCATATTTTACGCTATTATCTTATTTACTTCTCTAATTATACATATGGGAAGTAAAGGTATCAGTTTAACCTAAGGATATTGGATAATCACTTGGCATGATTATTTTATGTTGCAAAACCTTAATCTTAGGTGCTTGTTTTACTTTGGAGATGATTGTAATGCTTATTGAAACTGTTATAATTTTCATTTAACCAGTAGTGATATGTAGGTTCATGAGCTATGCTAGATTGATCTATGCTCTGGAATACCTTTTGCATGTATATGAATGTTGTGGTAACGTTGAAAGAGGAAAAAATGAGATAATTAAGATATAGAAATTCAACAAGTAGTTTTTCAATCTGAGTAACCGGGCCTCCTACCACAAAGTAGCAGAGTGTTCTCGTAAAAAGGGGAGAAAACTAATGAGCATAAATCCCAAGGAAGATGCTCGGGCCCAGTTGGTCGGGACTAAAAATCCTCACTGGAAAGTGTGGAGCTTAGAAAGACTAAAAGGGATAAAGTGAAAAGGTGCAAAAGTTTAGATTGAGTGATAGAAAAAAGGTAGTATATTGTATTCCTTTAAAGAATGAATAATGTTCGAGTTAACGATTTGACTTATAGTTTGGATTTTGGACTGAATTATCATCATGGTTGGTGAGGAGATTATTAGAATTAGTGTGTATTTATTTCATCTTACCTTAGTGCTTGCACATGAGATTTTTCATATATATATGAATATTATGCAGAACTTGACTTGTGTATTCTTGAGTCTACAAGGTATGTGTGCTGATTTTCTTCACTACGGTGTGTATAATAATGGCTGGTTAAATTTAAAAATATGATGTGATAATGATTAACTAGCTGTCTCTACTGCTTTGCTCATATATCTCAAAAAAACAAAATATATTTTTGTTTTATTTTTATTCATGACATTCTGCATTCATTTAGTATTAGGGTCATGCATTGTAGAGATATTTGTTACTAAAGAATCTGGATATAATCTCATGGAGGAATTTCTCTTCATATTTAGTGTTTGTCTTAGATTCTTTAGAGTCTCCTCAGTTATATTTTCTCTATGTTTACATTTTGAGGTTTTCCCTATGTTTTGATTGTTATATCTTTGCTTGTCATTTCAGTGACAAAAATGGGGGCAAGTATTAAGTAAGGGGGAAAGATTGTTTGGTTTAGAGGGAGAAGTATTTAGTAAGGGGGAGTAGAAGGAGATAGTATCTATGATGATCATTATGCTTGCATTGTTGTTATGTTATTCTTATGATCATTATATTGGTTTATATCTATTTTCCACACTTGCTTTTCATGGTATGTTCAGTGTTGTGGTTGTAGGATGGTAGATCATTATGAAAACAAGGTAACAATTTATGTCTATGTTTGTGGGTGTGTGTTCATAGGTATAAATGTTATGTTGTCATTTATGAGGATCTTTGTAAAACATGGTTTTGTCTCAGAAATGCCAAGGGGGAGATTGTAAGAACATTTGTTAGTATTGTTTATTATTGGCATGTTCTAGACAATAACCATGTTGAGTGACTTGTAAGGTCGAGTAGGTTCAGGAAAATTAATGTGGTCAAGCGACGGCATCAACAAGTTTCGTCAAATTCAAATCGAGTTTAAAGAAAGTGAAAAATATAAGAGAAATGAAGAAGATACAGGTTTGAGTAAGTTTGAGCGAAAAATGCATTCCGGAGGGTATAAACGATATTTTTCAAAGCCGAAACTTCAAGAATTATTCTAATGGAGCCTAGGGGGTTTAAACGACACTATTCCCAAGAAAAGTGGTTCCCATGAAATTTGTTACGCTCAGCTTATGGACTTCATAACTAAAAGTGGCTAAAAAGTGCTAAAATTATGCTCCATCTACGCCCATTGAAATTGGCCTACGCGCCACACGTAGTTAGGCCTACGCACCGCGCGTAACATATCTATACGTGCCACGTGTAAGAGGGGCTGTGAAGTTATGATGCGAAATTTTGATTTTGACGCCGATTTAATTTCTATTCATGCGGCTGAAACTCTAACACATTGATATACGTGATATATACATATTGAAGACCAGATCAAAGGGGTTTACTCAATTTGATGTGAAATTACGAGAAATGGTACACTTAGGGTTTCTTTCAGCCTTGTCTATAAATACCAAGTCTTGCTACATATTTGAAGAGAGCTTTTTGGTGAGATCTCTGCAATTTTTTTATAGTTCATATTATTCTGCAGAGATAGAGATAGAGATAGAGAGAGAAAATCATTAAGTGATTATATATCTTATATTTCTCTCTTAGGGTTTATTCAATTGTGCTTCTACATCAATGATCTTATGCACAATTGAATGACCTAGATTCTGGAAAAATCAACACACCATCTACTGTAATGTGGTTGCTTTGATTCATTGAGAAATGGAGCTGTCTGAGTGTGGAATTGAAGCAGGAGGCTTCGTGGTTATTTGATCCATTGAGAAACGGAGTTGTCAGAGTACGGAGATCGGAGCAAAGAGCTTCGTGGAGTGCAAGTGGATTTAGACTTTCAGACGTTGAGTGAAAAATAGAAAATTACAGTGGTTGTAAGTTCTGTTTTCATAGAGTCTCAACAAATTCTTTAATTCATAGTGCATCTATACCCGAGCGTATCTGTGATTTTTACTTGGGGTTTTTCCAAGGTTTTCCATGTAAAATTTATGTGTCTTCTCATGATTTATTTTCTGCACTTATATTCATGTTTGCTTGATTAATCTGAATTGAGAATTTCTGCTAGATAGTTTTAATTAATCATTAAATAAACAAAAACCCTATTTACCCCTCTCTAAGTTGTTTTTATTAATCGTCTAGGTAATTTCATCTTGTTAATAAAAACTATTGTTGTTCTTTCAACAAAAATGTTTCTATTCGATTAAATGGTGATTTAATTACTTCAGGTGCATTAGTGGATGATTTATATAAAATAACTCCTACATCTTATGTTATGCATGATTCAGAATTAAATGCTGCATCTACTGGTCTAAGTGTCAAAAGAAAACTTGATTCTTTAAACTCAATATTTGTTTGGCATTTAAGACTAGGTCACATTAATCAAAATAGGATTCACATATCGGTTAAAGAAGGTTTATTACCAGTGTAGGAAGAGGATCCTATGCCAACATTTGAATCCTGTATTAAAGGGGAAATGACCAAGAGGACTTTCAAAAGTAAAGGAAATAGAGCCAAAGAATCATTGTAGTTGTTGCACACAGATGTTTGTGGTCCTTTTAATATTCAAGCAAGAGGAGGTTATGAGTATTTCATTACCTTCACTGATGATTACTCACATTTTGGATATATATACTTAATGCATCACAATTCTGAAGCTTTTGGAAAATTCCAAGAGTATCAGGTGGAAGTGGAACGTAAATTAGTTAAACTTATTAAAATGTTTCGATCTGATTGAGGGGATGAGTACTTCTTGTGAGAATTTAAAAGCCACATGACTTCTGAGGGAATTGTGTGTCAATTGTCTCCACTGGACTTACCTCAACATAATGGTGTAGCGAAGAGGAGAAATATGACTTTACTTGACATTGTTAGATCAATGATGAGTTTTACAACATTGCCTCCTTTATTTTGGGGTTTAGCCTTGGATACAACAATATACACCTTGAACTATGTCCCTTCTAAATCTGTGTCTACGACACCTCATGAGCTTTGGTTTAGGTATAAGCCTAGTCTAAAGCATATGCACATATGGGGTTGTCCAACACACATGTGAAATAGATAGATGGGTAAGTTGGAATCTAGATCGGAGTTGTGTTTGTTTATTGGTTATCCAAAATGGACTATGGGTGGATTGTTTTATAATCCCAAGGATAAGAAGGTTATTGTCAGCACAGATGTTGTATTCTTGGAAGATGATTATATTATGAACCATAAACCTAGGAGCCGGATTGTGTTGGAAGAAATGGCCAACACTCAGGTTGTACCACAAGAGGACTCACCCATCGTAGAGATTGAGAATGATGTTTTACATGACAATGCAGAAATAATACCTTCTTATTCTAGTACACTGGTGTCCACAACGATGCTCCATCGTGGTAGGAGGGTTATTCAACCACCCAAAAGGTACATGCTTTGAGGAAAATCTTACGAGGTTGTCTAGGATGAGCATGAGTTAGACCCAGTGAACTACACGGGGGCACTTACTGATGTGGATGCTGATCAGTGGCAAAGTGCAATGAAATCAGAGTTAGAATCTTTGTATTCTAACAAAATTTGGGAACTTATAGAACTTCCTAATGGGGCTGAACCCATTGGTTGTAATTGGGTCAACAAAAGGAAAAGAGGAATGGATGGGAATGTGGAAACATTCAAAGCAAGGTTGGTGGCAAAAGGTTTCACACAACATGAATGTATTGACTACGAGGAAACCTTTTCACCGGTAACCATGTTAAAATCTATTCGAACTCTTTTAGCCATTAGTGCTCATTATGACTATGAGATATGGTAGATGGATGTCAAGACGACATTCTTTAAGGGCCATCTTGATGAGGACATCTACATGAAACAAAAATGTTGACCCAAGGTTTTCAACCATGGGTAAACATGATATTTCGATGATAACAAACCATTGAATGTGGTGAATTTAATGTCTACTTGAGTTATGCTTAATAGGTTATTGATTCAAGATAAACTCAAGAGAGCTAGTGGATCCATGAGAAGATCAAGCAAAGGTGCTTAGAGCTCAAAAGACATTGGAGACAATGATGGAGACATCAACCCAAAACTTAAAGAAATTGAAGATCAAAAAATGGGTAAAATAGTCTTGGGTGAGTGCTAGATTAAATTTAAAATTATTTTTGAAATAACTTATTTGAAAGTTCAACTCTTGACCATATAGCATATAGGATCATGCATATCATTCATGAGTCCTTGCATCATTAACATTAGACTATGAACATCATTTAGTCTTTGCTAAAGTTGAGTTAGTTCAAGTTTTCATAAGACATGGAAGAACTCAATAAAGATGTTGTCCTATAACCATTAACTTAACTCATATCACTTGAAATGGATTCTAGATGCATATTAAAGCTTTGAACAAAATTGTTAAACCATGAAAAGCTTTTGTCTAATATTGAGAATTTGTTTAAATTGAAAAAACATTTTACGATCTCATTATTGAATTTAGGCATGTCAAGGACCTGAATAAGTTTCTAAGACATCCTAGGACTGTGTCTAAGTCATTTCGGAAAAATCCCAAAAGATTTCACGAAAAACCATCAAGTGGGTTAGAAGTTCGAAATGAAGCGTCATATTAAAATGACCATATCGCACTCCAACATGGGTCAAATGGAGTGATTAAAAATCCTAAAATCAAGAGCTTGAAGTCTTCTTTCCAAAAAGCTAAAGAAATCCTTTATCTGACTTACGAAACTCTAGTTATGACCAAAAGAGTGAACTGTGTCGAAACTGGGCTGAACACCCAGTCGACTGCTTGTTGACCCACTCGACTGGCTGAGTCAGAGAGTTACAAATAAAATTCGGAATGAATTTTTGAAGACCCAGCCGACTGCCCCAAAACACCCAGTCGACTGCCTCATCCGGAATTTGAATTCTAACGGCTAGTTTCGGATCCAAAGTGTTCCAAAACATCCCCAAACACCCCCAAACGGCTATATTGTGTTCCTATACTATATATATGCCTTATATGAGCCAAAAATGGTTAAGAGAAGAGAGGGAGATACGAGTATGAAAAATCTATCATTTGTGCTTCAATTTTGAAATTATTTTTGGGTAGAAAACTCCTACATGAATCACCACATGAGCATCATTCATATTTTCTTCTTGTGATTAATTCTTCATACTTGAGTTGAGCTTTTCAATTGAGTATTTCATTTATGACTCTATGTACATGAGGAAGTGAGCTTTGAATTTCTATATCCATGTATTGAGAGATATTGTTGTACACTCAAATTCAATTCTTATTCATTTGAGAGTGAAAGTCCAAGAAGTTGTCTTGGCATGGGAATGACTTGTTGAAGCTTTGTAAAGGTTTCTCTCAACCTTAAAAAGAGAGGATTTGGTTGGCTCTCCACCCGTAAGAGTGAGCAATGGTCGGCTCTTCACCCGGAAGCAAGAGTGTTCGAAGGTTTGCTCTCTACCCGCAAGAGTGAGCAAGGTTGGCTCTTCACCCGGAAGATGGAGCGTGTAGGGGTTTGCTATTCACCCAGAAGAATGAGGCATGTAAGGGTTTGCTTATCCCCGGAAAGAGAAGCACGATAGTGGAATCATTGAGAGGTTATCTCAAGGCATGGAGTAGACCAAAGATTTGGTTGAACCATGTAAAAATCTCGGTGTCTATGGTGTGCATTTTCTCTAACCCTTATCTCTTTACTTTAAAAGAAATTGCCATTTATAATCTTGAGATTTATATATATCAATGCTATGGAATTGCTTGTGTTTGTGTATCCATGAAGAGGTTAGGAAAATGCATAGTTGAAATGAATTAAAATTGTAAACATGATTAGATTATATCTTAGACTACCTTCTTATTTAGATATAATCCATGTGCACACCAAGTGTTTGATAAAATTCATATTCAACACACCTTAGCATAATATGTTCATATGCACCCCAAGTGTTTGACACAATGCATATTGAATATATCATTTTTCTTAAGAGTTTATATGCACAAAATGTTTAATTACTTTTTATAAACTCTTCAAAGTATTCTTTATGACAAATAACACTTTGCATCATTTCTATACATATGTGAGAAAAGTGCTTATACATATTAAGTTGTAATGAATGCTTGAATATATCATTCTTCTTAAGAGTTTATATGCACAAAATGTTTAATTACTTTTTGTAAGCTCTTCAAAGTATTCTTTATGACAAATAACACTTTGCATCATTTCTATACAGATGTGAGAAAAGTGCTTATACATATTAAGTTATAATGAATGCTTGAACTAGTTCTCATTCTTGAATCCATTATGTATATATTTGGTAATGCAATTTATTGTTCATGATTCAAAGATGAAATGAGGTAGTCACTTAAGGATCATCTATTTAACTAAGTGTTTGACTAGAGCTTTACAAAGATTACTTTTGTTAAAATAAAGTCAAACTGAAAAATACTTAAAGTTTGTAATTGACCCTATTCACCCCCCTCTAGGTGTCAATATGTGGCCAACAATTGGTATCAGGGCCTTGGCTCTATTTTTGCCTTAACCGGCTTAGAGTTGATCCATGACAAACTTTGAAAGATTTTCCTTACGTAAGGTTATTTGACCTTTTATTCTCCTATGATGTTTACAAGTTAGTTATATGCATTTAAAGGCTAAAGGAGAATGTTTTTATAAGGGTAAGTGTTTTTAGATGATCTTTAGTGCCTAATGACCATTGAACATGCACATGTCATAAAAGATGAATTTTGATGATGGAATGCAATGATTGAGATGTCTAGGTGAAATTTGAAAATTTATACATTGTATTGACTTGATACTTGTATTTATATATTCATTGATATATATATGTGATTTATGAATGTATTCATTGATTGATGAATAATCATTGTTCATGCATCACATTCTTTTGATTATCTTGAAATTGCATGAGAAGAGTGACACCTTGGATTAGAGAGAAATTTGTTTGAATATGTGACTTTTATGAAAAACAACATTTCATTAAGCTTTCAAATGCTCTAATAATTTTGAAATGAAAGGAAATTAATCTTCCCATGTGCTAAAGCCTTACAAATCTTGAAAAAGGGTATATAATTTATTTTTGCTAATCAAGGGATATTATATTGGTTTTCATGTCAATTCTTGAAACATTTGAACATGAATGATGCATATGGTTGTTTACTATGATCCATATAGGAAATAGAGTTTCATTCCTATTATTAATTTCATATTGGTTAATTTACTTGTTAAATAACCATGAGCATATCTTACTATTTGAATTGACAAATGCACTTCATGATAATGTTCTTGAATGATAAACTCTAGTGAAGCATATTGATTGTAGAAAAATCAATCACTTTGTGTTAATATGCTTATAGAGATTTATGCCCATGATTGTGTTAACTCAAATGGACCCAATAATAAACGGGTACCAAAGAAAGCTACTTGAGTGTATTGTAGGTTTGGATTGATTCCTTACTCAAGAACTATCAATTCCTCAATAGTAATGCTTCAATTCAAAAGGGGAGATGAAATCAAGGTCTCTCACAAGATGAGTAGAGGATGTAAATCATCCACAAGCAACTCCAAATAAAATGGGTAAAGCTAGCACCATGGTACACATTTTCTAACATTCATTACTAATGTGCTTTTATTAATGAGATTAAACATGACATACATATGCTTATTTAAGTATGTTGAATCGTTATTGATATGTCATGAAATAAATTTAATGATTGGTAATAAGGGTGATTGGCTACTTGGTGCATGCAATTGAATATGTTTTTTGATGATTTCTTGATAGTAGCTTGCTTTGAAATGAGAGTTGGATAGATGATGTCATAATATTAGTCTTTTCAAATACATTTGATGCAATATTTTTCAAAGACTAGTCTTATGAATGAAATATTTTGATCATGCATGAAATTTAAGTAATATTGTCATGACCACCTCTAGACCATCAAAGTTATTTTACTTGAATTTGGTTGATATCTTGAATAGCTATTTCTTGATATTTGTCTATGTGCTTCCATGATTTTTGTGTTTTATCTAAATCTTCTTGATATCATATATTGCACTTTATATTGAGGTGTTTGAACTTGAAGTGAAATGAAGATGAACTTGAAATAAATGAGTAAGCAATTAAGCCCACACAAGTAAACCTCAAGATAGAGTAATTCTCTTTGGAAGAGCCAATTCATGAAAATGAGAATAAGAATTACCTTTTGGGCTCCTAAGACTTGTAGAATGTTGCACCACTATCCTTTTGGAAATTAATTTTGGTGAACATTCTAAAGATGCTTATATATGATCCTCTTAATGTCTTATCTATAATGTTTAGCATTTGTGTTTCAAATTAAAATATTAATTGATGCTAAATTTGTCATGCTTGGATCTCTATGATGCAAAAGGGACCAAGAGTCCATCATTGAAGGAAGCATGTTGATAAGAGGAAATATTGTGCTTATATGTGGATATCTTGAATGTGTATTGATAAGCATGAATCATGAATCTTCTGTGCATATATCATGAAAGACATAGATTCTTATTGTGTTTGTATATTATATAATTATTATTTTTATATAAGTTTTTCAATGATATATATATAATGTTTTTAATCTCCTATATTTTATAATTTTATATATTTATCATACAGGCATATTCTTGTATATTGCATAATAATGTTGCAATCTAAGTCTAATAGTGGTGATCCAAGGTTTTGACCATTATTATTCCATGATATTAATCAAGAAGGATATAGTTAATTCTTTGCACATGTGAATTGAATTGAAATTCTAAGAATGTCACATGCCTCTTTGCATGAAATGTTTTTATTTAATGCATTCTATGTAATTCTTCAATGAAAAATTTTCATGTAGAGAATCACAATGCTTTGAAATGTATAAGTTTTAAACAATGGGTTTTAAAACTATCATAAGCCGTGCTTAACTTGAAATATGCTCCAAAAGGATGTTTTGAATGGCTTTAAGTGATTTTCTTATGGATGAAGGTTATTTTAGAACCTATATTGATAAACATTCTTCTTGTTGTTTGTCATTTATAACTTATCAAATTTGGTTATTGCACTTATATAGGAATATCATGTTTACCAATATTTGATGTGTTGTGCAAAGATGTTTATCACAAACATGCAAATTATTTCAAAATGATCATGATTGATGAACTTATTTCCTTCATGAGTAAAGGTCATTTAAGTGTCATGAAAATAATTTCAAATACTTTTTGACACTTTGGTTTTGGGAATATATGGTTTCCTTGGTTGACTACTCTTGGACTTAGATGATTATAGTAACATAAATAAAAGTATATTTTATGTGTTATTTTATTCATTATCTTGGTTCATCTCTTATTATTTTAGATAAGTATTTTTACCATACATATAAGAGATATATTTTATGTTAAATATTGTTTTTTTCACTTGAGAAGAATGCACACATTGCCATTACATTACATCACAAATACATGTATTTATGAGAAATATTGAGCTCACTTTCATGATTATAAAATTCTTTGTCAATATTCTCACCAATTTGCTCCAAGAGAACTTATTTTGTAAAATTCATAGAGAAATGGAAATGTCTTTGATTATTAATGTGTTAGCATATGTCTTGTGTACCTTTCACTTGCTTATTTTAGGATATTCATCTCTTAGTCATCATTATGATTTTTAATTTATTCACATTACATTCTTTGATTAGATATTGCATATGTGTTTATTGAATTTCAAATGGTTAAGATGGAGGTAGTGTTGACTCGTTCTTAAATGCTCATATGTGATGTTAAGTGAATCCTCATACATGACTATGTGATTTTAAATGATCTATTGATTGAGTGTTCCATGTTTGCATATAGTATGTTGAATACTATGATTTGAGTTTTCATTCAAACACACACACTTGAACATTAAGTCACTCTCCGTTTGAGTCATTCACTTGATACATGTACTTCATGCACGAAAATCTATTTTGATCATGTGTCCTATTTGTCTATGAAAAGCAAGAAAATGATTTAGTCATCATTGATTACACGTGCTAGCATGTCCTTGTTGCCATCATGAATGCAAAGCTATGTTTGCAATTTGGTATCATCTTAAGCATATTCATGAAATGTATGGACAATATGAGATTGTGTTACATCAAATGATATATTCTATGATCACAATTCATATATGCAGCTTGATGTGATGATTCTCTCCTTGTACTTTATTGTATCTATTCTATTTGATGATGTCAAATGGGGAGAAATATTAGTTGATGTGTATATGTTGTATGCACATTCTTAGGGTGAGCTTTGCTCCTTAAAATGATCACATGCTACATGTTTAGGTGTTAACATCATTTAGAACATGGTTATAAGGGAAGAACTCCCAAAGTTTATGCATATATGTTATTGTTATATTAATTGATTGCATACTGATAGGGGGAGCATTTATAAAATGCCCTCAATTTTTTATTGGCACACATCAATATTTGTCATCATCAAAAAAGGGGAGATTGTTGACCCAAGGTTTTCCACCATGGGTAAACATGACATTTTGATGATAACAAACCATTGAATGTGGTGAGTTTAATCTCTACTTGAGTTGTGCTTAATAGGTTATTGATTCAAGATAAACTCAAGAGAGCTAGTGGATCCATGAGAAGATCAAGCAAAGGTGCTTAGAGCTCAAAAGACATTGGAGACAAGGATGGAGACATCAACCCAAAACTTAAAGAAATTGAAGATAAAAAAATGGGTAAAATAGTCTTGGGTGAGTGCTAGATTAAATGTAAAGTTATTTTTGAAATAACTTATTTGAAAACTCAACTCTTGACCATATAGCATATAGGATCATGCATATCATTCATGAGTCCTTGCATCATTAGCATTAGACTATGAACATCATTTAGTCTTTGCTAAAGTTGAGTTAGTTCAAGCTTTCATAAGATATGGAAGAACTCAATAAAGATGTTGTCCTAGAACCATTAACTTAACTCATATCACTTGAAATGGATTCTAGATGCATATTAAAGCTTTGAACAAAATTGTTAAACCATAAAAAACTTTTATCTAATATTGAGAATTTGTTTAAATTGGAAAAACATTTTACGATCTCATTATTGAATTTAGGTATGTCAAGGACCTGAATAAGTTTCTAAGACATCCGAGGAGTGTGTCTAAGTCATTTCGGAAAAATCCCAAAAGATTTCACGAAAAACCATCAAGTGGGTTAGAAGTTCGAAATGAAGCATCATATTAAAATGACCATATCGCACTCCAACATGGGTCAAATGGAGTGATTAAAACTCCTAAAATCAAGATCTTGAAGTCTTCTTTCCAAAAAGATAAAGAAATCCTTTATCCGAGTTACAAAACTCTAGTTATGACCAAAAGAGTGAACTGTGTCGAAACTGGGCTGAACAGCCCAATCGACTGGGTAACCACCCAGTCGACTGCTTGTTGACCCACTCGACTGGGCCAAGAAGGCCAGTCGACTGGCTGAGTCAGAGAGTTACAAATAAAATTCGGAATGAATTTTTGAAGACCCAGCCGACTGCCCCAAAACACCCAGTCGACTGCCTCATCCGAAATTTGAATTCTAACGGCTAGTTTCGGATCCAAAGTGTTCCAAAACTTCCCCAAACACCCCCAAACGGCTATATTGTGTTCCTATACTATATATATGCCTTATATGAGCCAAAAATGGTTAAGAGAAGAGAGGGAGATACGAGTATGAAAAATCTATCATTTGTGCTTCAATTTTGAAATTATTTTTGGGTAGAAAACTCCTACATGAATCACCACATGAGCATCATTCATATTTTCTTCTTGTGATTAATTCTTCATACTTGAGTTGAGCTTTTCAATTGAGTATTTCATTTATGACTCTAAGTATGTGAGGAAGTGAGCTTTGAATTTCTATATCCATCTATTGAGAGATATTGTTGTACACTCAAATTCAATTCTTATTCATTTGAGAGTGAAAGTCCAAGAAGTTGTCTTGGCATGGGAATGGCTTGTTGAAGCTTTGTAAAGGTTTCTCTCAACCTTAAAAAGAGAGGATTTGGTTGGCTCTCCACCCGTAAGAGTGAGCAATGGTCGGCTCTTCACCCGGAAGCAAGAGTGTTCGAAGGTTGGCTCTCTACCCACAAGAGTGAGCAAGGTTGGCTCTTCAACCGAAAGAAGGAGCGTGTAAGGGTTTGCTATTCACCCGGAAGAATGAGGCATGTAAGGGTTTGCTTATCCCCGGAAAGAGAAACACGATAGTGGAATCCTTGAGAAGTTATCTCAAGGCATGGAGTAGACCAAAGATTTGGTTGAACCATGTAAAAATCTCGGTGTCTATGGTGTGCATTTTCTCTAACCCTTATCTCTTTACTTTAAAATCAATTGCCATTTATAATCTTGAGATTTATATATATCAATGTTATGGAATTGCTTGTGTTTGTGTATCCATGAAGAGGTTAGGAAAATGCATAGTTGAAATGAATTAAAATTTTAAACATGATTAGATTATATCTTAGACTACCTTCTCATTTAGATATAATCCATGTGCACACCAAGTGTTTGATAAAATTCATATTCAACATACCTTAGCATAATATGTTCATATGCATCCCAAGTGTTTGACACAATGCATATTGAATATATCATTTTTCTTAAGAGTTTATATGCACAAAATGTTTAATTACTTTTTGTAAACTCTTCAAAGTATTCTTTATGACAAATAACACTTTGCATCATTTTTATACATATGTGAGAAAAGTGCTTATACATATTAAGTTGTAATGAATGCTTGAACTAGTTCTCATTCTTGAATCCATTATGTATATATTTGGTAATGCAATTTATTGTTCATGATTCAAAGTATGGAATGAGGTAGTCACTTAAGGATCATCTATCTAACTAAGTGTTTGACTAGAGCTCTACAAAGATTACTTTTGTTAAAACAAAGTCAAACCGAAAAAGACTCAAAGTTTGTAATTGACCCTATTCACCCCCCTCTTGGTGTCAATATGTGGCCAACAAAATAGACAGTTTTATAGCTAAGGGCCAGAAACATATTGTATGTAAGCAGCAAAGGTCCATTTATGGGCTCAAACAAGCTTCACGGAGTTGGAATATTCGTTTTGATCAAGCAATCAAATCTTTTGGTTTTGAATAAAATGTTGATGAGACACGGGGTGTTATTGTGATATTCCTCATACTTTATGTTGATGATATGCTACTGATTGGAAATGACATAGGGGCCTTATCATCTGTAAAGATATGGTTTTCTAAGCATTTTGACATGAAGGATTTGGGATAAACAAGTGACATTCTTGGGATCAGGCTTTTGTGTGATCGGAAAAATAGAATGATTGGCTTATCTCAAATTTCTTATGTTTAGAAGATTTTGACAAGGTTTGGTATACAAGATTCGAAGGGAGGTCACGTACCTTTTAGGCATGTCTTAACTCTCTCTATTGATCAGTGTCCTAAGACACCTGAAGAGAAATAACAGATGAAATAAGTGCCATATGTTTCAGCAGTTAGTAGTCTCATGTATGCCATGTTGTGTACTAGACCGGATATATGTTTTACAGTAGGAATAGTCAGCAGGTTTCAGTCCAATCCTGGTCAAGAAGATTAAACTACAGTGAAAGGCATTCTCAAATATTTGAGATGGACCGAAGATTATATGCTCATGTATGGAGGTGATGAGCTTGTTCCAATTGGGTACACGAATTTTGATTTTCAAATAGATGTGGATTCCAGGAAATCTACCTCAGGATATGCGTTCATACTTAATGGTGGGGCAATCAGTTGGATAAGTGTCAAGCAAACTTGTGTTGCAGATTCAACCATGGAGGCTGAATAAATTGTTGCTTTAGAGGTAGCAAAGGAAGCTATCTGGTTGAAGAAATTTCTCACTGATTTAGAAGTGGTACAACATGCAAGCTCACCAATGGTCCTTCATTGTGACAATAGTGTAGCAATTGCTCAAACAAAGGACCCCAGGAATCATAAAGGTAGTAAAAATATTGAGAGGAAGTTCCATATGATTAGGAATTTTGTACAACGCGGTGATCTACTTGTGGGCAAGATCGCTTCATAGAACAATCTTGCAGATCCATTTACAAAGGCACTGCCCATCAAGGTTTTTGATCATCATTTGAATAACATGGGAGTTAGATGCGAAACAAATTTGCTATGAGGGCAAGTATGAGATTGATGGTTTTGTATGCTCTGTCATAGCAATTTTTTGTTAGAAATTATGATTAACAATTATTCATTTCATGTTCTTAATAAATTAAATGATTTATATTTATAATTGGTGAATTCTATATATTGGATGATTCGGCATTTGAATCAAGATTGTCCACTTGACTATGTATGTATTTTGTATTTACATGAAGGGTTCATGTATGGAATATACAAAATAAAGTATTACATTGTCGTAAATTGTTCATTTACGTTGATGAAGGATTGAATCTTTATTAATGAAAAAATGAACTGGATCATGGACAAGTCGTGTAACGACCCGTGTCCCCTAAGACTTCTAAACTGAAGCTCAGGAGAAACGGAGCATCACTACCTTGCGAAATCGAACGAAAATCTGGTAGAGTTTCGTTTCTAACTGAAACCTTCGTTGGACACAGCCACATAGAAAACAATACCCTGCCAATATAAACGATAATAAAGGACATGGCAATAAGCCCAATATTCTATAATCTCACCAGGGTCGAGACAGCGGAAAAGAAACCACTGCTACCTCTACACAACCCTCCATAACCTATGAAACGGTAAATGCTATAGTGAAAGTATATATATAATGATACAAAATATGCACGCTCAGTTCCAAAAGAATATACATATCGTCGGGACTCCGCTAACATGCTAACCGTAGAAAGAATAGGTATACATCCCATAACTGAAATAAAGGAATATAACTCCAACGATAACAACATCCAATGAACTATAACCACACACGTTTAAACCGTAATTAGCTCCAGACCTGTAAATGATAAATAAATGGGGTGAGTAAAATATACTCAGTAGGAAAACCTTGACCACGTAGACCCTGAACTATGAGGTCGTACCAACCTACCCGGTAAGACCCTCGTACACTACGTCTAGTCTAATGTCTCACCAGGACACATATGCCCATCCGAGACCCTCAATAGAGCTCACCACATACTCCGATATGCATGTGACTACTTATAATCAAACATAACTCTAAGATTTGGATCGCGCCAAACCATAACTGAAACATCCTAGAAATACACCTAGGGAGGAAAAACAACCTTAACCATGCTCTAGGCATGCAAAACCAGATGCAGTGGATCCCTACTGCCCCGCATGAAGCTAATACTCCACTGTTAATTGAAAAGAAGCAATCCATACCGTACACCAGTCGTACGTGATACCGACTAGTAAAGTGATCATTGCTATGAATAACGCATGAAATCTCAGAGACCTAAAAAAGAAAATAATGACTATGCATATTGCACCCAATCGTGAATCCATAGCACAATCCCTCATCCTAGAGCAACCCACTATAGGACTTCAAGTCCACGCTACAATGCATGACTGGAGGAAAAAATATATCATATACAGTCCTATGGCTACTGTCAAGTCCCCAAGTAGACGCCATGTCAGGCCTCTCATTCTAACTCAAACCCATAAGTCGTAAGCTAGTCGAAGACTCTAGCCAACCTTCGGCCCACCGCACCTTACCCAGGGGAAACACTACTACCACATCCTCAATATTAGCTAACTGTCATTGCAACCTAAGCCCGAGTCTCAACTCACAGGCCATGCTAACATACAAAAAACCTCAGGACCTTGACCTATCTCCCTATGAATCGCAACCATCGTACTCTTGTATCACATGTCATGACTCTACCGTTTCTCGAATAATCTGATACAACACCCACTCATTCAGAGTCCCATAGCCTACTACACTAGGTACCAAGGCCGACTCTATGCATCCTGCTTGTAATAAAAGATTGGAAAATAAACATACTAAATACATATACAATTACCCCGATACTCAACCGAATAAAATGGTCAACTATAAGTGACCACACATCCCTCCAGGTTCAGACTTATCTCCCTACCACCATTGAGGTAGCTTAATGACCTGCGTGAGTAACACTCAACCTATAAAGCATATATGCGTGTATAATTAAGCCGAACGTGGTCACTATGCTGCATGCTCATGTCTTAGGCCAACACTCCACCTAATACAATCTAATCCATTGTAGGACTAGAAGAGCCCGAGGTTAATCCTGCAATAAGATATCACATAACATAATATATCCATGCAATAATAATTACATATCCAGATATTATGGCATATATAAGTCCGCACATATAGATGTATCAATTAACCATGTAGGTATCACATAAACACACAACCATCTCTAATATGCCATGAAATGATATGAATGTTGTGAGCTCCCATGCAAGCCACTCTGCTCATCGACTCACAAATCCCACCAGTCACGCACCATCCCATCCAAGAAGATACACAACTGTACAACTAGGAGTGGCCATACCGCCATGTCCTGAACCAGGATACAATGCCTATAGCTTGCACACCTGAACCCCGATGGACCCCAATCCACCGGTAGCTCGGCGTTCACAGCTTACTACACCGCCGGCTCACGAACTTGTCATTTGGCCAAGTGCACCACCCAAATCCCGGGTAACCTCAAATCCGATTCCATGCACATGCATGCCATGAAATGCCATAATGCCCAGTCTAACAGAATATACATACTAACTGGAATGAAATAACAATTTGAACAATTTACATGCTTTGCATACATTCAATAAAATCATGAATAAATCATTAATTTTTCACATTGAAGGCATGCTATTCACACATATAATCACATCAAGGATGTAATAGACAATCAATCATTTAAGCACCGAGCATGAAGTTTTATAAAATGAAAGTAAGTACATTATTACCTCATTCGAGTCACCATGCTCATTTCCCGCCCATTTAAGCGCAATCCCATTCGAAAATTGTAATTTTGCCCATTTAGTAATTATAAACATTATCTTAAATAATCCTTTAACTTAGTAATTTTAGTCCATAATTCCGGCTTTTTAAGAAAGCCCGCTTTCACCATAAATTTATATATATTCATCAAACACCGCGTTAAACGTTTAATATCGTACTTATTACACACATCGGACATGTAATTAATAACTACGCAACTATACATAGCGTATAAAAATTCCTAAATTAAAGTGAGCTCGTTTTACGCAATTCTCTAACACCCATGCTCCATCCCCATTAATTTCAACTCTAATTTCATCTAATTAATTTGAATTCACCGAATTTATATTTCTAGGCGTGTTCTAAGGAAGCTACACAATTAACTATTTATTTCTTTAAATTTCTGAAATTAAAGTGAGCATATAATTTCCACCTGTTTCAATTCCAAGCCATGATTTCAATTCCTTCAACACCGAATCATTTAATATAATACCAATTTCATTTGAAAATGAACCCACACTCACGAAACTGAGAAATAAAAAATGAGTTCAATCCCCCAACCTCAAAAGTGACGCTACGGCCAAACCACTAAGCCGAACGGACCCCATGATACACCGTTACGAGCCCCACGTCACCTCGAACGACATACTAAAATTTGGCTAGAATCCATAAACATTTGGGTAGCCAAATCAAGGAAAAACTGTACTATATAGATGTGGGGTACTATATATACATATATTTATATATATCCAATTAATATATATATATATATCTAAACCATTTAAATAAAACCCTACCTCTATATATATTCATATACTAGAAATGAATATTTATAGACATATACATAAATATTTAATCAACCCTTGCAAATTTATATAATTAACAAAATAAATACACGGAAGAATTCCTAAACGAAATCATGCGAATCCGAAAATAAACGGGATGCCAAATAATTAAGATAACTGAAATAAATTCTCCTGGGTATAAAACCCAACAATCGGACCCACCGAGTATGTCTCGGATCCATCGAAAATCCAATACGAGAAACACTAACCATGTGAACTAATCCCGTCACACTAACTCCAACAAAAACTTCAATTCACTAAAATACTCGAAACCACTTGAGGAAAACTAGAAGGACAAAGCTCACCTAGAATCTTCACAAGAAAACTTGGAAGTGACAAATCACGTGACGTCACAAACCGAAATAAAACGAAAAAAATGGCTCGTAAAAATGGGAAAATAACGGGACATTACAAGTCAAGTTTATTGTGAGAGCCATCAGAACAATTGCTCATTATCAGTGTCATGCCGAATAACTCTTAAGCATGAGAGAGATATAAACTCTGGTATTAATTAATAGTTACTTTTATTTATTCGGTAGACCCTATGGTATAATACCCGGTACTTTGGGTAATTATTAATTAATAGTTTGAGAATATATTCTCAATAGTTGCATCAATGTTGAAATAGTTATTTTGATTTGATTATTTTGATCATGAGAAAAATTTGGAGGCCTCCGTGTCTTTTCTAATAAAATTATTTATATATATATTGATTTATTAAATATATTATTTTCTAAATGGTTTATGTGATCAAAGGATAATCAAATATTCAAAATAAATGTATTAATTAAGTGGTCAGATTGATGAAATTTATTTATTCGATAGCTAATTAAGCATAAAGGGGTTATTACGTAAATTGACTTAGCGGTTAACCATTTTTGAATTGGAGTTCAACTATTTTTATTTAGTGGAATTAAAAATAGTTAATGAGTTAATTGAATTGGGCCAATAGAGATTGACCGGGTCAATTATAAACCCATTGGAGCCAAAAATAAAATGGGCCCAATGGATCCTCACCCCTAGCCCATGAGTGATTATAAAAACTGGAAAAGAAAATATAAAGGAAAAATATATTTGTATATATATATATATCGAAAGTTAAAATTTGAATTCATAATTCAAAATTTGAACTGTGATATTACCTAAGATATTGTTATATCAGATATAGGTAATATATATATATATATAAATATATATACATGCTATCACAACGTATGGTGTTGTGTGTAAAAATCACGTATCATAGTAGTGATATTTATTTTCGAGTTTTCTCTATTAACATTGTGGAAACAAGAATTCTTCATCTTCTTCAATGACAATGGTTTGAGATCTTTGTTCAAAGTCTCTGAGGTGTATATATATATATATATAAAAGATAGATCTTTATATGCAAACATATAACATGTGGATGTATACATGCTTCCGTTTTTTTAAAAAAATTGCATATTTTCCAACACATACATTATATCATTTTTTGATTGCATACTCAATAATCAATATATACACAAACACATATATTTATCTATGGTTTAAACTAAATAAATAAAATAAATAATATATCTATGTATTAGAATAATATTTTCCTATCAAAACAAACCTACCACCGAACGAGTAAATCTATTTTTTTAAGATATTGTATTGGTAATGAATGAAATACCAACTTTATCATTGGTCCCAATATAGTGATATGATAATTTATTGTGTAAATGATTTATAATTTCAATACATGAAAGGTAAATTAGTAAAATTGTATGATAAAGTGTTTTGACTTTTCAAATGTTACATTTATTTTGGGACGGAAAAAAGAATAAAAATGAACACTTATTTTGGCACGGAGGGATTATCTTTTTCTCATTGCATTGTCAATAATTAATATATATATATATATATATATATATATATATATATATAAACACATATAGATATACGCGCTTGGTAAAGTTAACATGATAATAACGATATACGAAACAAACAAATATATCCGTAACCAGAACCGGTCAAGTAAGAACGCCTTCAATCTCTGGACACTGTTCTAACTGAGGTCCAATTGACAGTGGACACGTTTTTACTTAGTTATTTTATATGGTATAATTGTTTTTATTTTATATTTCTGTTTATATGTAGTATTATATGTGTAAAATTTCATAAATAGTTTGGATATTTGGATTCCCGAGGACGTGCCTATCTTAATTCAAAGCTCAGGCTACACGACACTTCTATCATCAACCTCTCCGGGACAACACCGTATACACTCTTTCCTCAAATATTATCTACTTGCTTTTTTCACACATTGGACAAAAATATTTTTAATTTTACGTACACATGCATGCCATTCTTGCTTATAAGTACATGTGCATGGTAAAAAAACCTCCAAACATATGTGAACCAATATAAAATCAATTCTTAATTTTGACATACATTTGCCATTAATTAATTTTGTAAAATTTGTTAATTAAGATGAGAGCCTGAGGCCCAAGCTAAAATGTAAACCCGGCCTCATATAATTTGGATGAGTGATCTCTTGGGTTTAAATTTTAAATAAAAATTGAAAATTTTATTTGATGTTAAATATTGATAAGATGACTGTGTTTGGTACTTGTGGATTGAGGGGAATTGGATTTGACAATAGGAATTTGGTGTTTCTAAGAAATGGGGTTCTAAAATTTTTTGAATTTAATTGAATTTGGCAAAAAAATATTACCTTTTATCAAATTCGTGAAAAAATTAATGAATTTGAGGAAATTGCTTTTTTAGCTTACCAAAATGTATCCTCAATTAATTATATCCATACCTATATTTATAGAGGTAATATTGTATATAATGTTTTGTTATAAAAATGTATAATTCTTTTTTGTTCCAATCCGATTTTTTTTTTCAATTTTAATTTCAAAACTCTTAAAAATCTCTTCATTCCACACAAAGTGTTAATGCATTTACGGTTCTGCCTCCTATGATTCTACTTTTTATCTGGTATTTACACACACCTAGAGAGTTATGGTAGGTGGATATATATTCAGAAGGTGACGGTGGTGAGTGAGTAAGAGACGATAGGATATATTATGGACGTTGGCGAACCGGATATGCATGCGATGATGATGATATCCTTTTCTCGGAATTGGCAAATTCATAGAATTTAGGCTCCTCCATTTAGGTGTGAAAGCAGGAGCCATCTTGTTAGTTGAGCACTTCGAGGAACCACTTTTTTTCGGTCCTTGCTTTTATGAGACTTCATTCCTTCCTTCTTTTACACTATCGGACTGAATCGAATCGAAACCGTCGATTTGGTTCGGTTCGATTTTAAGGTTGTTCGGTTCAGTTCCGGTTCTCAAAATTAAAAAATTAATTTTTTAAGTTTGGTTATGCTCCTTAACCACATAGAAATTGACTGGAACCGAACCGAACCGATTATATATATATATTTAAAAGTTATTATTAGATAAATAATGTATAATTTTAAAATTTTAAAATGATATGTATAAATGTATCACTGATTCACTAATATAAGTAACATGTGAATGATACTTTTGGGCCAAGACTCCTAGTAGCTTGGGTTTTAATTATGAAAACCCCATATATTTTCCTCATTATTTGTTGGTCTTTGTCCCATTTTTATTTTATAATAATTTTGATTCTTAACCTAGTGATATCAATGTATCAGGTGTCTCCCATTCTCACTACCTTTCACATTCTCATTAATTGCACGCACCATAACTATCATTACACTAACTATCATTTTATTTTGGGTTTGTAATAGATTAATAGTAGAAATACTCTATAATTTGGTTTATAATTATGTTTTGTTTTGAAATTTTTTATGTTTTTTTAAAATAATAATATGAACCGGAACCGAACCTGAACCGAACCGAAAAAGATGGTTTGGTTTGGTTCGGTTTCTTGTATTAATGATTCGGTTCCGGGGCCGAACTGGACCGTGTGCAGGCCTAATTCCTATAGTATACAATATATATATATATATATATATATATATATATATATTTAGTGTGTGGAATCTCTAGTATATGGTATAATAATATAGTAAAGGATAATATTTAGGTCCTGCCATAAGGATCAAGTTCGTTCTCCCTAATTATGTGATTCAATATAAGTTGGACCCATTGTCAGAATCTTTTTAAAAATGAATTGATCTTGATTTGTGTATTTATGAATTTTATTTTCAATTTCCTTTTTAAGAAGATTATGGTCATATGTCCAATTTATATTGGATTACATTATTGGGGAGGACGAACTTGTCCTCATGGGACAGAACCTAAGTATTATCCTATAATAAATAAGAAAAATGAACATAATGTATTTTGAGGTAAATGAAATTGATTTCAAATCTGATAAGGTGATCCTATACTTTCTCTAAGAATGTGATTTTATATTATTTCTTATGCCTAAGCATTTTTCGTTTATAACCATTTTCAAGATTTTTATTGATCGTTATATTTTTTTTTTACGAAATTAAAATTAAAAATTAAAAGCATGTATTAAATCATTCATCATGTTTATATTCAATAATTGTAAGTAAGAACAGATCAACATAGGGAGAAGTGGGGGCATCCCCACTGAATGATTTTTTTTTTTCTGTTTTACACCATATGTCTGTAAAAGTTTATATTTATGAATACTATTATAGCATCTTTCGTAAATTAACAATACATAATTCTAGAGTATTTAAAAATCATTTTCATATTACGATTTCCATATTAATTAAAATGATGTCATGCATTGTCCCGGGATTAATTTGATGCATGTAAATCATCATTTTAGTTTTTTTGTTTTATTTCTGTTTTAGTACCCAGTACAAAGATCCAACCTGTCAGGACATCGAGAAAGTTCTTCCTTACACAACATTATAACGACCATGCAATTATTAATAGAAAGAAATTATATTTATTTTTTAAAAATATGTAAGGCCTAACAATCTTTATGATCGTGTCAAAAAATAAGAATCAAAATTGAGACTTGATAGTTATTGCGACACCGAAGTCTAATTGTATATCTATATACAACTATTAAAAGTGTGAAGAATTTTTGGTGTTTCAGTATTTATAGTCAAAATTTCATATGTGATTTTTCAATCAAATTTCTACTTGAATTATAACTAGAAAATTTAATTGAATTCTATAACTCCAATTCAAATTTACTTGAATTATAACCACAAATTTTAATAATTTAATTGAATTCTATAACTCCAATTCAATTTTTACTTGAATTATAACCACAAAATTTAATAATTTAATTGAATTCTATAACTCAAATTCAATTTTTACTTACATTATAACCACAAAATTTAATTGAATTATAACTCCAATTCAAGTAGAATCCTATTTTAAAGAACCAACATTTATTTATGAATTATGTATTTAAATTTTGTCACTAAAATCCAATTGAATTTTAATTGTATTAAATTACAATTAAATGTATTATATTTTCTTTCATTCTCTTACTATAGTTTAATGATAATTAAGAATCTTAATCCTAATTAGATAAAAACAAATCAATATAAAGAATCCATCTACAATTTCATTTAACAATCCTAATTCTAAATAGACTATATTACTGAATTTGATTGTTATTTAAATAGGATTCCAAATGGTAATGTAACGTCCGGTATTTTCACATGTAAATTAAAACTTTTATTAATGATTAAGTGCTTATGTGATTATGTGCTTAATGTGTTTATGTGCTTAACATGACTTACGTGATTTAATCGTAATTAAAATTGTAAGTTGCATGTTATATTTTTATTTCGTGAATAATGAAAAGTGTTGAAAATGATTTCGGAAAATTAATGACTAAGGGGTTGTTTGGTATTTTCACATGTAGAAGACTTAGTGGAGTTTGTAGAGAATTGGTTGAGTGTTGATGTGTGTGTGGCATTGTGATAAATATGATAGGAAAACATGGGTAAGTTGGTAAATTGGGATCATAGTGGCACTCTTGTGAGTGGGTGGTAACCCAAAGGGCATTTTTGGGAAAGGGTTGTGGGCCCATTTTTACACAAGGCCCATCAGCAACATGCAAAGCCCAGCTCTGAGTCAAGCCCATCAAGTGAATATAAAGCCCATCAGCAACACACAAGGCCCAGATCCGAGTCAAGCCCATTAAGTGAATACCAAGCCCATTACCAGACAAAGCCCACTGAAGGAAAACACAAATCATACCGAAATGTAACTCACATAGGAGTTACAAATATTGTCAATAAAGAATTCTTGAAATCAAGCAATGGAGCAATGGAAGGAGTAAATCATGCAATGAATTAATTACAAATGTTAAGGAATCTAATGCCAAAAATAAGGACAATTACTTTGTATAAATAGGGGCATAACCCACAATGAAAAGGCTGACAAGAAACTTTCCTCAAAGTTTCACCCTCCTTTTTCATACTTTTCTTGCTTAAGGTTATTATCCATTCTTTATTCTTGTGATTCACTAGAAGTTTCATAGCTTCCATCGATCTTGCATTCACAAGATCATCAAAAGGAACGAAAGTTCCAAATGATGACTACAAGTTCCAAGGGAGTAGGTGACGGAAACCAATCTGCGGTACTGCAGGGAGTCCCAGACACTATACTTCAGCAACTGGAGGCCCTTGAGAGAGAAAAATAGGAGTTGAAGGGTAGGCTGAACCAAGCCGAATGACGAGCCCAACCTGCCGATGATCATCAGAACGACTCGGAGGATGAAGGGGAGAACAACCAACAACAGGCGAGTTCAACTGATATGTCCCAAACCCATCGAAGGCCATAAGAGGTAGAACAAAATGCATGAGTTCCCACGCAAGGCGTTCCAATCGATATAGTAGCGAGACTCCAGAAAATAGTGCACGAACAAGTAAAAGATCTCAGAACACAATCGTCGGCAGATCTGGCGGTCGAGATGACTGCAAGAATGATCAAATCCCCTCTTAACATTGAGATCTAGCGACAAAGGAAGCTCGATAAATTTTGTATGCCTACCTTTATCATGCTCGACGGAATGCAAGATCCCATCGAGCATCTTTTCCATGTGGAGCAGAAGATGACCCTGGATATGGCTGAAGACGCGTTGATGTGCAAAACCTTCTCAACGAGTCTAACTGGTCCGACCTTGTTGTGGTTTTGCCAGTTGTCGGGCGGATCGATCAATTGCTTTCAAAAGTTGATGGAGCGCTTTCTGGCACAGTACTTTGGGAACGAGAGGCAAAAGAGGACCATATCCAATCTATTAATGATGAGGCAGGCAAAAGGCGAAAGCTTGAAAAATTTCCTATCACGATTCAATTTGGAGATGGGAATGATTTTGGGTTGCGATCAGCCAACTGCGGTGGAAGCCTTCAAGGTAGCCATAGAGTAAGGAACCATTTTTCATAGATCTTTGGTGAAATTCGTGCTCCTCAATATGGGACAACTAAATTTAAGGGCCTAAGGGTATATCAGGTTGGAGGAAGATAAATTGATGAGGGGGCACCAGTTAGCTCTAGTGAACGTTGAAGGGAAATCAAAGGATTGGATAACGCATAATAGTAAAAAAAACTGATGGTTCAAGTAGCTCGCGAATGCCACTGAACCGACAACAGGAGAAAAGTTCAAGAGTCGAATATCCAGAGACTTCGCTTAGAAAGACTCTTGCAAAATTGTACCAGGAAAATAAGATGAAAGGAATCTTCGTACTCTGTTATCGATGAGGTCGACACCATATCTAAAAGATCAGTCTAAGCACTATGTTTTCCATAAAGACTTTGACCACCTAACCAACAATTACAGAAATCTGAGGAAGTAAGTATAGGCAATGATTGCTAGGGACAATCTTAGAGAGTATGTGGACAGGGGGTCTCGAGCCCAAAATCATTCCAAAAGAAATAAAGTCGTTGATGGGCAACCGGTAAAAATCATTGGCACTATTCATGGAAAACTAGAGGACGACGAAGAGAGTCGATGAACACAGCAATCCAGGATGAGGAATGCTAATAAAATTAGAAGGGTTGACGAGGTGAACGCAGTAATCAACATCACAACACCAACCATATCGTTCACCTAGGAGGATCTAAAGATAGTATAGCTGCCCCACGAGGATCTGCTAGTAATTTCTATCATAATATCAAATTGTTTAGTAAATTGAGTTCTTGTTGACCCCAGGAAGTAGTATTAATGTCTTGACCAAGTCGGCCTCTGAGAAGATTGGCATTAGCACAAAATGAATAAGGTCAACTGCAAACCCATTGGTGGGATTCGAGGGAAGAAGGGTATGCTCAATTGGGGTATTAACTCTGCCAGTCATAACCTGGAACCACACCTTGACAGAGAATTTTGTGTTGATTGATGCGCAACCCTCCTATAATTTGATCATCAGGAGGGGATGGATCCACAGAATGCAGGGCATACCTTCAACCTTACATCACGTGATGAGGTGTGTTGACCCTTCAGGAATAGGTTTTGTTGACATTTTAGGAGATCTAGTGGTGGCGAAGGAATGCTACGTCATTGTCTCAAAAAGCCTAAAGGCTGCATAAGACGAATTGCCCTTATAGCAATTATCGAAGGCCATCGATCAGCCCAACGATGAGGAAAAGTTAAAAGAAAGAACTGTAGCGGTAGAATTCATCTATGGAAAGAAGGGAAAAAAGACCAAGGTAGGAGCCAACCTCAACTCGGAAGAAAGAAATGACTTGATCGCCCTGTTAAAGGCAAATGCTGATATTTTTGCTTGGGAAACAACGATATGCCATGTATAGACCCTCAAGTTAGTATGCACAGTTTGAAAGTCAATCCAGGGGCAGAGCCAGTATGGCAGCGACCACGGAGGATTGGTACAAAACGTGGCAGATTCCCATCCGAGGAGGTCGATCGGCTGTTAGCAACAGATTTCATCAAGGAAGTGCATTATCCAAAGTGGTTTCCCAATGTTGTCATGGTCCAGAAAAAAAATGGAAATTTCAAAATGTGTGTAGACTTCACAAATCTGAACAAGGTCTGCCCGAAGGATAGCTTTCCGTTCCCAAAGATTAACCAGATGATCGATGTTACCACCGGTTTCGACTGAGTTACTTTCCTCGATGCTTATTCAGGATACAATCAAATACCGATGAACCTAAAAGACGAGGATAAGACATCCTTCATAACTGAAAGAAGAACGTTTTGCTATAAAGTGAAGCCATTCAGACTTAAGAACGTAGGAGCGATATACATGTGATTGGTTAATATGGTATTCAAGGGCTAGATTGGAGATTCAGTCAAGGCATACATCGACGATATGGTGGTCAAAACTAAACATAGTGACGAATTTTTTTCATCCTTACGTTCGCATAGAATGAAGCTGAATCCGGAGAAATATACTTTCAACATCGCCACTGGTTAGTTGCTAAAACACATCATCAACAAAGAAGGGATCAAGGAAAGCTTGACTCAAGTTCAGGCAGTGATACAGATGAAAGCCCCAGAGACCCCGAAAGAGATGCAGATTATGACAGGACAAATAGTAGCCTTAAATAGATTCATTTCAAAATTATCAGATAGGTGTAAACCATTTTCTGATACTCTGAGGTGCAAATAAATGGTAAGTTAGGGGGAGAAGCAACAAGAAGCTTTCGACCAATTGAAACTCTATATGGCCAAGCCACCGATCTTAGCAGTCCCCATAGATCGCGAAGTACTAGCAGTGTTGCCGAACGCAGTCAGTTTAGTCCTGGTAAGAAAGGATGGCAGTCGTCAGTTTCCCATTTATTACATGAGAAAGACGCTGCTTGATGCAGAAAGAATGTATTCAAAGACGGAGAAAGTGATATAGGCCCTGATACAAGCTAACAGAAAGTTACGACTTTATTTCGAGTCTCATCCGATCGTAGTACCAACAACCTTCCCGATTACATCCATCTTGGCAAAACCAGACTTCTCAGTTCAAACGACAAAATGGACGATCGAGCTAAGCACATTCGAACTCAGCTACAAACCCAAAACTTCAATTAAGGGACAAACAATTGTACATTTCCTGCTCGAGTACGAGGCCGACGAAGGGGGAAATGAATGAAACCAGCATGACTGGAGGCTCTACGTGGATGGATCAGTGAACAATCTGGGGGCAGGGCCTGGGATCGAATTAGTCTCCTCAAAAGGAACCAAGCTACAACAGTCTATTAAGTTGAACTTCTCGAATTTGAATAACGAAGCTGAGTATAAAGCATTGCTAACAGGTCTCAGGTTGGGGAAAGAGCTCCAGCTCCAAAAATTAGTAGTATTCAGTGACTTACAATTAATCGTTAAACAGATTGAAGGGAGTTACAACGTGAAGGAGGAAGAATGCATGAGTACAAGAAGGCAGTTGGTAAGGTAGCACAAAACTTCTAGGCTGTAATGTTCGTTCAAATCCCAAGAGGTGACAATAAAGAGGTTGATCGCATAACAAACCAAACTTTGATGGTCGGGGAAGATATGACCAGAGTTATCCCAATTGATGAGCTGTACAAGCCCTCCATTGGGAAGGAAGATGAAATATTGACGATTTCGTACGAACCAAGATAAATTAATGCCATTCTGACTTATCTGTAGTTCGGAACCCTGCCCGAAGACTGAAGGGAGGCGAGAAAGGTGAGAGCATCGTTAATGAAGTACTTTGTAATTGATGGCACTCTGTATCGAAGGTCTCTCATCGGGCTCTAGCTGAAGTGTTTGACCCCAACAAAAGCAGGAGAATTTCTCAAATAACTTCATGAAGGAACATGCGGAGGGATACCGGGGGTAGATCAATATCACATAGAGCCATCACCCAGGGTTACTTTTGGCCGTACATTATTCTAGATGCAGAAGAGCATTGTAGAAGGTGTGATAAATGCCAATGGCATGCAAACATTATACATCATCATGCAGAGCTCTTGAACATAATGACGGCACCCGTGCCATTCACTCATTGGGGGATGGATTTCGTAGGACCATTAACCCGAGCCACTTCAAACAAAAAACATGTGTTATTAGCCACGAATTACTTCACCAAGTGGGTAGAAGCAAAGGCATACGCAAGGATAACTCATGTCCAAGTGATTGAATTCATTTTGAACCATATAATCTATAAATTCGGAGTATCGAAGTTCATTATGATGGACAACGGGACTAATTTGGACAACCAGCACATCAGAAGAATACTTGACGAGTACGACATCAATCAGAATGTATCATTGGTCAATTACCCGCAGGCGAACGGACAGGCTGAGATAACGAATAAAATAATATTTTTCGGAATAAAGATAAAGTTGGAAGGAATCCAGGAAAAAGGGTTATGGCTAGACGAACTGGCAAGGGTACTCTGAAGTTATCGAACGATTAGAAGAAAGCCAACGGGTTAAACACCCTTCGCCATGGCATACGGAGTAGAAGCTGTTATACCGATCGAATTAGAAATCCCAACCATTAGAATGTAATTTTTTGACCCAGATCAGAACGAAGAGATACTCATAATTGAAGGCAACCTTACTGATGAGAAAAGGGAGATGGCATCGATCAGATTGACAGCATACCAACAGAGGTTCATGAGGAGTTACAACAGAAAGGTGAGGCCAAGATCCTTCCAAGTTGGAGATCAAGTAGTTAGAGTGCTAGTGAAGATATTGAACAAGTTGGATCCAACTTGGGACGGGCTGTACACAATCACTGACGTGATCGACAAAGGGGCTTACAGGTTAGTTATTGACATGGAAACGTGATTGAACGAGCATGGAATGCTATTCACCTCAAGAGATACTTTAAATAGGTAAGAATTATGTTAATGAGTTTTCATTTTTTACCTGAAGAGCAATAAAATTGTATTTCAATTTCTTTTAATTCGCATGTCAAGTTCAAAAAAAAAAAACACCAATAAAATATGGCAAAAAGACGCTCTAAAATGAGTGCAACAAAAGCCCATGAAATTAACCCTGGCCAAACAAAATGACTAAATCAAAAGATCAATAAAAAATAAAGACCGTCAAGTTAACGGCAATATTCATATACCTGTTCAAAATTGCACACTCAGTGCATAACAGTTCAAAGTAAAGTGCAGTTTCAAAAAAGATCATCAGATTGATGGCAAGATCCTTGTACCTATTAAAAAAATTGCACGTCACGTGCATAACTACTTGCAACATGAACAACTAGAATTTGTTAAAAATATTTTACAGAGCCATAAAAATTGTTCAAGAAATTTCCAAAGTTATGAAGAAGCAAAATTGCGAATTGGGGCACCACCCTCCGCGTTGAAATTCTGATCGAACACATTCATGATCTCCACACGAGAACGATCAGTGTCTGCTGGAGCATCGGCTGAGGCACCTTGGTCAATGGGCGCGATTGAGATATGATCAAGACTTGTAATGGGAACAAAGCCATGTTGCATAAACTGAGCAAACTCCTTTTCGTCAGTACTCGACACTGGATCCACATAAGGATACTCAACTTTGGACGCTACATTATGAGCATCAGGATCGCTATATTGACATTCAGAGGGATTGAGGAGAAACTCACCATGACATAACTTGAAGCCATCACAAAATCTACGATCAAACATGCTTACATAACGATGGTGCATATCCATGCCACCTCTTTGATAGATCCCTAAAGCAGCCTTTTGCAAAGCATTGGTGCTCTCCAAGTTCAAAATCTTCTTCTCTAATTCAGCAATCTGATCAGCCTTTGCTCTGTGGATTTTTCCAAAGCTCTCAACTTCTATCTGGAACATTTTCTTCTCCTTCACAGCAGCATTGACACAAGTTTCATCCCTCAGATAAGCATCATCCATATTATTTCTCTTGTACTCTCCAACCTTAATGGATTTGCAAAGAGCTAGAGTGTCAAAAATAGACTGAAGGAAAGGCAAAAGCTCTAATATAGAGACATGGGCCATTGCCAAAAGCTCCCCTTGATCCACGTGCTGCTGAAATATCTCATCCTTGGGAGGCCACATCCCACGAGCCAAAGCAAGCAGGGAATTAGGATCAGTCATAGCCATCGAACGCCGGGTTAGGGGAGTGCTATCGACTTTGACAAACTGAGGAGACCATTCACCTTCGAACTTTAGGGAAATGTAGCAGTTTGGAATGTTGTGACCACCCATTAACCTCATGCCCTTAAGGAGTTTATCTACATCATCATCATTATTGCCCTTATTACCCTTTGATGGGGGGCCCAACTTAAACGTCTTCTAGGGAGGAGTGTCATCAACAACGTTCTTCCTCAATAGAAGACCTTTTGTTGTCTTAGGGTTCTCAGTCAAATAGATCACCTTGGCTTTGCCCTTCATAACTTTAGATGATTAGGCAGTATCCTTTCTAGACGAAATAACTCTCTTCGAAGCAGGTGGTGGGGTCTCCATCACGGTAGCGTCCTTAGCACTAACAGTAATCAAATCAAGGCTATCAGTGGTAAGAAGGGTTTTGCTTGAAGGAAGATCAAAGAAGACTTTCTCGTTCAAATAATCAAAATGATGGGCTGCAAAAGGTAAAAATGAATGGTTAGAACTAATATATCAAGAATCAATGTAAAAAAAAAAAAAAAAACTTACCAGGATTGGGGAATCCACACTTGAACTTTTTACAAGTGCCAAATGATCTGGGAAGAGGGTATGGGCTGGACGCATCCACACGCCAATTTCTGTGAATTTTTAACATCTTGTCTTTCATTCCTTCTCAGACGAAGGGTCCCCATCAAAAATTTTGAGAGAAATTTGGGTTCACTTGCAAGGGGGCAAACCCTAAGTTAAACAATACAAAATGATAGAAATGATGGAGAGGGAATCTAAGGACAACTAGGAGATTCATAGAGAAAATACCTTCACCTACCCCAACCACTTTATACGTTCTGAAATTTAAGTTAGCTGGGTATTCAATGACCAAAACATTATCCGGAATCCCAAATTCAATCTTACATCTATCTGATAAAGTGAGTTTAAGCAATTTCCTACGGGAAATACGTTTGGTTTTAGTCCTCTTAGAATTAACAGCTCCATGGGAAGATGAAACGATAGGCACATCAACCACAACAGTTTCAAGAGAAGGGGTTCGACTACCATCACAACTCATGATTGCAGAGAATGGAAGTAAAGGAAAAAGAAGTGAAAACAAGACTAACCTCAACAATCGGAGCCAAGATCTTCAAGCTCCAAAATGCAAAAAATCACCTGAGTGTTGTCTTCTCTCAAGGAAAGTGAAGCGAAAGTGAGAAATGTGAGAAGTAAAGGAGAGAGAGCAGTTACAGACGCTTCAAATTCCCACCCAATTTTAAAAATAAAATAGAATTAGGAATTGGGGGCAAAGTGTGGGCCATTTTTACACAAGACCCATCAACAACATGCAAAGCCCATCTTTGTGTCAAGCCCATCAAGCGAATACGAAGCCCATTAGCAACACACTAGGCCTAGATCCGAATCAAGCCCATCAAGCGAATACGAAGCCCATCAGCAAATAAAGCCCATGAAGGAAAACACAGCTCATACCTAAATGCAACTCACCGAGGAGTTAGAAATATTGTCAATAAAGAATTCCTAAAATCAAGTAATCGAGCAATGAAAGGAGTAAATCATGCAAAGAATTAATTAGAAACGTTATCAAATATCATGCCAAAAATAAGGACAAATACTTTGTGTAAATAGGGGCATAACCTATAATGAAAAGGCAGACAATAAACTTTCCTCAGAGTTTTACCCTCATTTTTATTACTTTTCTTGCTTAAGGTTATTATCCATTCTTTATTCTTGTGATTCAGTAGAAGTTTCAAAGCTTCCATCGATCTTGCATTCATAAGATCATCAAAGCCGTTCAATCGCCGTGAACGGGCTTACAAAGGTGTTAGGATGATGGTACACTCTTGTGTTGTCAACATTGTGGCCCTTGGATCAACCATTTTCTCCCATCTCTCTTCCTAGCCCTTGGATGAAAAATCTCTACACACAAACCCTAATCTCTATACACATGTTTCCTACCATCATCTTCTTCTCTCATTCTCACCAAGAACACACAAACACATACACACACACACACATACTCTACACAAGCATTTTAGCCAACCCATTTCTCTCTTGGATGAACATGAGCTTTTTCTTGGTTTCGGTTTGAGAAGTGTTCTTGGCATTCTTCTACTCCATTGGGTAAGTTTTCTCTCATTCTAGGGTTTTGTTTAAAAGAACCCTAGCTTGCAAGTTCTTGAGTTTCCATATCCATGTATTCATTATACGATCTCTCCATGATTGAATCCTTATTGATAGGGATCATATCTTAACGGGTAAAGATATACCCGAATCAAAGATAAAGATGTGTTAACCCAAGATAAATATAGACATGATTTTATCTTTATCTGTGACGTGATGGAAAAGTCATGGGAAGTGATTCCCGACTTGGGCACCATTAATCTCTCTCTCGATTCCTTCCTCGATCAATTTACTAACTTGATCGTCGGATCCTCTTAAACCAGCAGCCCACCAGTGTCTTGCTGGGATCCATCTAGGTGGTTGTGGTGTCATTCCGGGTTGGGCTTGATTTCTTGCATCATCAGTTGGTGCCATCTATGGGAAACGACAGTTTGTCACCTCCAGATCTAATGGTTCAGTTACGAAGTAAGAGCAAGGATAGTGAAGCCTCTAGGTAACCCAAATATCTTCTCCCTCCACCCGTTGACCCGTTGCAGCCAACCGCCCAGGGAATACTCCCAGACGCACAGGGAGTATTGCCGCCCTCTGGGCTCCCCCCGGTGTATCCCCTACGACATGATGTTCGGGACGAAGATCACACTTCCCAAGAAGAGCATGATGCTGGTGGTGATCAATCATCGAATAACTCTGAAAACCTTCTAGATCCGAACACTGCCAGACAACGCAATTCCCTAGATCCAGACCTAACATGATAAGGAGTTTCCATGGATTGTGTCGCTGTGTTAGAGCAGTAGGTCCAGGATTTGAATCAAGGCATGAACTAGTTGATCCAACAGAACATGAAGATCCTGCAATGCTTGGCTGCTCTTATTCCCCCTCCTCTTGCTAGGTCTGGGCAACATACCCTAGATGATGGGGTAGAGCATATTCATGTTCAGGATTAAGGGAGGACCGTGGTTTAGAGTACACGGCAAGGCAAGAATCACCCAGATGCTGAGGACCCTACGGAGGCCATGGGTGTAGATCAACATATCCAATATATAAAGGTAAGGATGGAAGACATGGAGCAGGCGATGAAAGACAAAGGCCTTGATCGGTAGGGCCAGACCTTATTAGGTTCAACCCTTATTACTAGGCTTGGTTAATAGATAACAATAATGATAATGATGATAATGTGTGCAAATAAGCCCTTAATGTTGACCTAATTTTACCTATTGTAAGTGCACCAATCAATATATAGTATAGTACCAATGAGATAGGGTATATCGAATCCACAGAGACTAATGATTCTTCAACTCTTTTATAATTACTCTAACTAAATTATTAAGGATAAATTGTTTGTTTGGTTTTTTTTATAACTAATGAACATAAAATAAATATGATAAATAATTGGTTTTGGTTGTTAACAATAGAGATAAAGATCTAGGGTATTTCTAACTCCACCACTAACCATATAACATATCCTCTAATTCATGCAATTATAAAGGGCGGTCCATTATATGTGAATCAGATATAGGGTCGCAAACGTTGGCAAAACCCTAATCCCAAAAAAGGAACAATTCATCTATCATTGGCACAAGTCATCTCTTGAAATGCCCCGCGTTTTCCTTTCTTTTTTCTGGAATTCTTTCCAAGTGTCAACATTTTGTGACGTCACTTATTCATGACGTCTTGACGTCACTTATAACATATCCTCTAATTTTTCTGGAATTCTTTCCAAGTGTTAACATTACGCGTTTTCCTTGGTACGTGTAAATTTTTCGCGTTTATGTTTCAGACTTAGCGGGATGATGTCGTGGACTTTTGTTTTCGGCTGAGTGATTTATTGTTCATTGGCGACTACGTGGGTTTGTGTAACATTTTCTCGTTGGAGCTTCAACAATCGTATTGCATTCCCGAATGTGTTACCCTATTTTATTGTAGACGTTCCGGGTTAGCACTTATGTCGATTGCTTGTTATAGTTTTATTTTGTAATTAATAAAAATTATTGAAAATGATTTCGGGAAAGAAATGACCGGAGGGTAAATGAGTATTTTCATATTTAGAGCACTTAGTGGAAAGTGTAGAGGTTTGGCTAAGTGTTGGGGTATAAATGGCATGTTGGTAATTATAGAGGATGACAAGGGGTAGAAGGGTAATGAAGAGGCATGCTGACACTCTTGTAATTAACCCTAAATTGGGAGGAATTTGGTCATTTTCCATTTTTTAAGTGGTGTATTATTCCTGGCCATTGATCTCATTCTCCCATCTTTGTTCTAGACCCTTGGATCATAGGGCCTTGTTTGGTTGACACTTAAATGCAAGAATGCATTATTGGTGGTGTTTCACTTGGCAAGACTTCTTGTCAACCCTTGGATAGTTTATTCATTTCTATTGTCTTATTCTCAACCTTTGGATGATAATGCCTTGTTTGGCAAATTAAAGAGCTTTGTGAGTGGTATAATAAGTCTTTCATGGCAAGACTTATTCCCAGCCCTTGGATCCATTTCTTTTTCCCCATACTTGTTTGGGACCCTTGGATTGTGAGAGGGGTGAGTGGGAAATCTCTACACATGTGTAGGTGTAGTTGTATTTCATTTGGAAAGACTTTATCTATTCTCCTCCATTTTCTCTCATCTTTCCTCTCTTGTTTCTTCTCCACTTAGGGGTTGATTTGATCACCCTAAGTTGAGAGTTTGATGTGGCCATCAATGTAACACCCCATGTTATTATCATTTTTCCTGAAATTATTTCCTTTAATCTTGGTTATGACGTCACTTGTTCATGACCTTCTCGTTATCTTGGTATTTTATGCGTGTAAATTTTTCGCGTTTACGTTTCAGACTTGGAGGGACGACGTTTACGTGGGTTCTTATTGTTGTCGATTACGCGGTTTCATTTTAACGTTTAACTTTAGTGCTTCGACAGGATGGCGACGCATTTTATTGGATTGGGCTTGTTAGGTGTTCCGACGTTTGGGTTCCTACCCCGGTATATTCAATTGGGGTTATTTATTGGGCGTCCCGTTATTATTTCTAGTTGGCGAGATTACGTTGGGTGTTCACGGTATTTTTTGGGATTTATTGTATATATATATTTAATTGTAATTATATATATATATTATTTTGGGGTTATTTTATAATTATGGATAATTGAAGGGTCACTTTTGTAATATAGCAGATATATATGTATACGTGTATACACATCTGCAGACAACTCCGGCACGTCTCTCTCTTCTTCTTCCTCCTTCACCCTCTCACGATCACAACTTCTCTTCCTCCTCATCAGTTTCTCCATGGCCAGAAATAGAGAGAGAGAGAGAGAGAGAGAGAAAGAGAGTCAGCGTAGAGAGAGAGAGAAAGGAGTCGGGCATGGATGGCCGGTGGTCGCGCTTAGAGGCGCGACCTGTGGGAGCTGGAGTCACCGGCTGGAGCAGCAGCGACAACGGCAGCGTGTCCAGTTGGTGGCACCGCTGCGCAGAGGGCGAGCAGCGACAGTGCTGTGATGGTTCATGCGAGGCGCGCGATAGGGGTGGCTTCGGCCGAACTTCGGCCGGCGATTTGGTCGGCTTCTCGATGTTGGATGACTGCGATTTTCGGAGGGTAGCTTTGTATTAATGCTAGGAATGTCATAGTAAAATTTCATATTTTTCCGTTGAGCGGTTTGTCGGGAAATCGCGTTTATAGGTTAGAATTTTCGTTTGGGTTGTTTTAGATTTACCCAAATTGATTAACCTATTACTAATGGGCTTCATATATATCGTATAGGTTGTCGAGGCGGATGTTTCAGTCTACTCGAAATATTATTCAGGTGACTTTGGTCGGTGGGCTCCATATTCGGGCGCCGGTACTGTTCACGGTGGGCCGTTTCGGGCTGTTCTGTAAGCGTAAATTAAGGTGGGAAATTTTATTCTCACTTCCGTATCGTTGACGTGATTCGGGTGTGCAAAACCATATTTATTTTAATATAGATATATTAAATTATGAATTTAAATATCTATAATTGAGTTAGAATCGATGTAGGACCTAGAAATTAATTTGATAAATTAATTAAATTATTTTTCTGCGAAATTAAATAAATTCCTATTTGAATTGAAAAATAATAGGTGGCTTAGTTCCCTTTTTAATGTGTTAGGGAATATGTGAACGGGAGGGACATGAAAACTTAGAGGTTATGCTAGGTTCCCCTTATGATACGTGGACTATTTGCTTTAAGGGAATTAAAAACATGTTTAAATCAATGAACTTGTATACTTGTGAATTAAAGTATAATTTGATGAATTGCAAGCATGATTATGTGATATAATTGTTTGTCGTGGATTATTGCTTTAGTGATGTAAAAGCATGTTAAAGAGATTATGATATTCATGTTGGTGTTATGTGGATATTGTTCATAAATATGATGCATTACATATTTATGTTGAGGCATGATTGTTATTGAGACCCTGGATGCATGTTGAGAACATCATGTAGTGTCAAATCATGGTGTTGGTATATGCGGGTTATGTAATCATGTATGGGTTTCTTTGTGTTGAATCATCGCAACAACTGGCTAGGGGGTGTTCCCAACCTATGGAAATAATGAGTCCGGGAATGGGGTATAGGGTGAGTCATCTCATTCTCGAAGTCGCGGGTCGTTTCGTACATCTGTTATTCAGATCTGTTGTCACGGGTCATCTCGTGCAAACCGCCTTCCTTGTTGAAAGTGAGAAGTGTCAAAATCACTTGGGAAGGATCAGTGCGGTACTCTGTTTGCTCAGAGTATGGGGAGAGTGCGTATTCGTTAACTTGTTTTGGGCAAAGTGTGTTTCATGAGGTTTGTGCCATGAGGTGTACGAGTCATATTACATTGCGTAGCATTTATGTGATTTCATTTGACATGTATATGTGATATAATTACATGTGGATTGTTGGAGCAGGTTTATTATGTGTTATTATTACATGTGAATTTTCGGAGCATGTTAATTATGTATTTTATTAAAATGCTCAACTGAAAGTGAATAATTTGAAAGAAAATGATTACATGCGATAATTTTTCAAGCATAATGAAATGTATATTTTTATACTTGTGATTATATACTTTTGTACCCTTGGGGGAGGTTAAGTATATAGGTGTAGTGACCTCTATGGATAGTTGAGGTTAGTGATGGACTGTAGAGTCGATGTTGAGTTGACTGTGTAGCATCAACGATGAGTCGTGCCCTTGAGAAGGTGGGTGATAGTCTTGTAGTTTTGGTTGGGTGCATATTACTGACCCTTGATGTTTCTTTCCCACTTAGGGGGATATATCATTTATCGTACTTTTGAGGTTTTGAGTGCAGTTAGACGAGGTTGTGATTGAACCTGTCTGGTTGAGTGACAATGGTCTCTTGATTCTGTTAGTAATCTAGAGAGTTAGTCTCAAATGTGAAATTGAGGTTATAATGAACTGGAAGAGGTATGGATTGAAACTAGTTAGTTCCGTGGTATCGACCACTAGTTTTCCCTTTTCATGATTAAGGGGTCTGAGTGATTTTATTAAGTACTCAAGGTACTATAGCTTGACAGTCTTGGTTTTAGTGCTTAGTTCATTCCCCTAAGAATTTCTTTTACTGTACTCTGTATACTAGTAAATGTCTTTGACTTATATGTCACTCCTTGAGCCGTCGGTTATGGCGTGGTGCCGAACCTCTTCCTCGTGGTGTCATTTGATTTGTGGAGTTAGAAATGGATGGTTGTGTTCCGTGAATCCAACGTATTGTTCTTCCTTCATTGTCCTCTTGGACATTATAGGAATCCTTGGAGTTGTAGTCACTCTTATCTGGCTATCTGTCGAAAATGGAGTTTTTCAAGTTTTGAAAACAAACTCATTGTATTTAAAAGGAAAAACCCGTTTTCGCCTACCCCTTTAGCTAGGATAGGCGAACAATGGAGACCGGGGGCAAGACGATCATTTTCATTGTGTGGATTTTTAAAGAAAACCTACTCAATAGAAATTCTGAGGTTACGAGACTTCCTTCTCAAAAATCTCAACCTGTAGTGTTTTGAAAGGTGGTTTCTTGTTTCACCTTTGTTTCAGATCATTTCTATGTCTCGGGCATGAGGCTTGGTGTTGTTCAGTGCACACATATAGTGTTGTCCTTCCCTTCTTCTTGGTTTTTGATGTCACCACCTAGGTGATTTAAGTTTTTCATATGTTAGGAACATGGATGCCGAATGGTTTAGTTTGAGTTTTAAAACATTTTTGTTAAAAACTATTGAATCCCTGGGATTTACCTTTTTATAACTTTCACTCTCGGCCATTCGATTTTGGTTTCCTTGTTCGGGTGTTTACCCTAAACACTTGTGGTGTTCTTAACCTTATTGTCTCGGTTATCTGTTGGTTTAGTATTGGGACTTCTTTTCCCTTGTTTTGGTTCCTTGACTCTTATGTGGTTGTCATGAGAGTAGTGTTCAGGTACACTCCGAGATTCGACCGTTTAGCATTCCTTATCCATAGTGAGAGTATTGATGATTTGTTGACCTTGTTGGAGATAGTATTTTGAGATTTTCGTATGGTGATATGATGAGGTGATTCCATCCTTGAGAGATTATCTCTAGGAATGAGATGATGTTTCTTATATATATATATTTTACATATATATATATAGATGATGATTATGTTAGTACGCAAGGACATGAGTGTTTTTCCTCCCGTGTTCTCGTGGAGTGAGTTATGAGTATTCCTCGGTACTAGTGGTGGATTTTGATCCCTATGGATATTAGATGTGAGTGTGTTTTTCCTCTGTTTAGATTTTCTATTTAGCGTTGTGAGCGCTTGATGATTTGTTAGAATGGACCTGGGTGTCGTGTACCTAGTGTACGTTGGTGAGAGTAGTGTAGACTGATGGTGTTGGTACTTGGGGTACGAGTCTTAGTTGTACCTTATAGACTCATGTTATGTACTTATATATATATATATTCCCGATGTGTATACTTACTTACAGTAGTATACGAGTACGTGCCTTGGGGTTGCGTAGTTGAGATTTGTGGGCTATGTATCTAGCTAGATAGTTTAGCATTACCTAAACAGTCAGAGGATGTGGTAGTTAGGATATCATTTTTCCCACTGAGCTTATTTATTCACAGGGGTATTTCATCGCCCCCTGGTATTCCCATGCCAGGTTACAGGAAATGTTACGGATACGGCAGCATGCGGTGCAACGACAGTTCTCTTTTGTTTTCCTTGTTACAGGTTTTGGAGTTGCATTGGGTGATGCGGTTACGGTTGCAGCGTGACTGGTTTGGGGGACGATAGTTATCTGCTGTCAGTTTCTTTACCCATTTTGTATGGGATTGTCATATATTTCTCTTGGGAGCTAGTTTGTTGGCATATCGCTTTTGGTGTATCTTTTATTTCCTGTATTTATTTTTTCAGGATGTTATTGTATCTATTCAGCACTGCCATGTGCATTTCTGTATTCTTATTCGAGCATTTGTGGCTCTGTTGATTATAGAGGGTTGTGTAGGGGTTGGTGGATTCTTTCCACTACCTCGGCCCTAGTAGGATTGATGAATGTTGGGCATGTGAGCCATTGATATTATCGAATTGTTATTAACAGGTTATTTTGTTGTGGTTGTGTGTCCGGATGTTTCATTTACAAACTGAACTTTGCCGGATTTTTGTTAGATTCCGCTGCTTTGTTCTATCATTCATTTGGGTATGGAATATACCACTTTTATCATTATTACATATGTTTTCATGGTAAATGATATCTTAGTTGGTTGCTCATTGTAAGGATCACATCCTGGATTCCTTGGATGTCCCTGTTTGGGAGTTAGGAATTTAGGGGCGTGTCAGTTGGTATCAGAGGATAATATTGAGTTTATAGTATTTGATTAGGCATGAAATATATCTTTCATTGTTATTCCATGTATTTTCTTGTTATTGTTGACTCTAGTGGTCATTTGACTGACGTCATCCCTTGGAAATTCACTAATTCTCTGGATTAGAGTTTCGAGAAGTTTTGGGGCATGACAATCAACATGGAAGTTGTTCATGGTGTTCTTATCTTCAGTTTGAGCTAAAGATGGGTAATTGTTCTTCCATCCTTGTGTGTTTTCCATACAAACCCTAGTTTTGGGTTTTTTATTGAACCACTTCATAGTTCTTATTCTACTTGTGTTGGAGTTTGATTCCTTGCTAGGGGACTATGGTGAAGCTTCCCAATGAATTGCTTATTTGATTTCGATGTTGGGGAAGAGCTAGGGTTTCATAGGCCTTGCCTTGTGGTTGTGCTTTGCTCTTCAAGAGGTAGGGGAAATGTTTTTAACTAGCTCCTCTTATGATTGTGTGGATATGAGAATTGGATTATAGGATTCCTAGCCTTAAATGAAATTGCTAAGTGTATCATTGAAACTGTGACATAAGGGTTTGAACATGTTATGTGACTTAACCCTTGTGTATGGAGTACTTTTAATGGTATTGAATAGGGTTATGAAGCATGCTAGTTATGTGGTTGCTATTGAGATTTCCTATATTCAAGTGTGTTTTTATGCCTATATATGTGTATATATATGTGGGTATTGTTGTGTATATGTGTAAGTGTAGTTATACATATGTGTATGTGGGTGTTAGGAAGGTAGTCTTGGAATGAAATTAGTCTAGCTCCTTTGGGTAGCATATTTGAGGTTATACTTTGTGATTGGTGTAACTAGGCATCTCAACTTGAAGTGACTATCTTGTTTCCCTTTTGTGAATGATATTTGCTGTGATGGGAATTAATGTTAGGTTGAGATGCGATTTGTGATAAACTTGTTTGAATTGAACTAAGAACATGTTTAAAAGAATAAAAATATTATCCTTGTGAAATAAAAGGACAACTTGATGATTTGTGTTATGAATGGTGCATGAGAAAACATCCTTATTGATTATTGCTTATACATGTGAAATTATAAGCATTGTGCTAAGTGGAGTCCAATATATTAGAAATGATAAGAACATGTATTGTGATTGAGTATGTTGTGGACCATTATTTATAAATGTGAAGTTGTAAGCATGATGGTCTTATTGAGTACAATATTTTGCGAAAGAGAAAAACATATATATTGTAATGGGACATGATTGTTGTTAAGAACCTGGATGCATATTGAGTACGTCGTGTAGTGTCAAATCATGGTGTTGGTATATGTAGGTTGTGTAATCATGTGTGGGTGGATTGGTTTCGGATCGTAGCAACAACTGGCCAGGAGGGGTTCACCCCTACGGAACTAATAAGCACAAAAGTGAAATTGGTTTAAGAGTCGTAAGAGAGGTTCGTATTCTTGAATTTGGTGGTCATGGCGCACGGAGTTGCAATCTGGGCTCTCGTGCAACCGTCTTCCTTGTTGAAGTGATAGATAAAAAAATCACTTGGGAAGATTCGGTGTGGTACTCTACATTACTTGATGAGCTTGTATCCTCAAAAGTAAAATGGAAAGAGTATGTATCTGTTAACCTGAGTTGGGCGCCGTGTTTGTTATGTGGTGTGTGAGTCACGTTGCATTTGAGTTGCTAATATGTGATTTATGTTTACATGTGAATTATGATATTATTCCATGTGATTGAGGAACATGTTTAATGTGAATTTTGTGATATAATTCATTTGTTATTAAAATGCTCAAGTGAAATTAAAGGATGTGAAAATATAAATTACATGCCTTGTTTAAAGTATAATGTGAAATAAATGCTTATACTTGTTGTTATGTGCTTATATGCCTTAGAGTGGTGATATAAGTTAGTTTTGATGGCTTTCTTGTGATAAGAGAAAGACAGTGATGAGTTATAGTGTTGATTAGCGTTGATTATGAATTGAAGCCTTGAGAAGGCGGGTTAGGGTTTTGAGGTATAATTAGTGTTGGTGTAACAACGTGGTATAAATCGTGATATTGATGTTTTGGTTGTGATAAACGAGGTTATGAATAAACCAAGTCGATTGTGTATTGATGGTCAATTGATTTTGTTAGAAACCTAAGTGATTTGGTTTCGAATGTGAAATTGAGGTTTGAAAGAATCGGAAGAGGTTCTTGATTTGAAACTAGATGGTTCCGTAGTAACGGCCACTTGGTTTCCTTTAGTGATCTTAAGAATATGAATGTTATTGAAGTTGTGGACATTCTTGAATAAGTCGTTGTGAAGTTAGAGATTTGGATTTCGAACTAGGTATGGTTGGGTTAGAGTTAGTGTCGTTGCATATGGTCACTTGTCTTCCCTTTTAGTTGTCTTTTTACCCCGGTTCTTTATTTCTTTCCTCCATTTGAGCGTCTCTAAATTCGCTTTGGTTTTTTCGTTGGTGTTTCGGTTTATTTCCCTAAAAACGGATTTTTCATAAGACTTATATTTAAGTCCATTTGGTCTTTAAGTGAAAAACCCGTTTTCGCTCACCCCCGTGACCCCGACTAAAATTTTGAGTTTTGAAATGGTTTTGAGTTGTTTTGAAAAGGTCATGACATTTCTAAAGTCGGGGGTATACTAAAACGGAGACCGGGGGCAAGACGGAAGATTTTACGATACTTAAAAAAAATTACTTTTATACAAAGTTTACGTTTTACACATTTCCCGAGGTCTTGGTGACTATTTTTTAGTTCCGCCAATGAAAAACTCACTTTTACAATATTTATGATTTTTTTGGGACCGACGGCTCAAAAAACGGAGCCGTATTGCAAAATCTCGCATTTTTGCATATTGAAACTTTTTAAAGGAACTGAAAAACCAGTGGCATCAGCTTCCCAACGCTTAGAAAAGTTTCCAGATTTTCAAAATTTTAGTGCAGGGTGTTTTGTTGCAGTGGCATGCGACGATCGATTTTCAAAATTCCGTATTTTCCTCTTCGCACGTCGGAATGGACCCCCGTTTGTTTCTATAGCTTGTCCTAAGTACGAACTTTGTATTTGTACATTGAAATGAACAGTTTATCTCTGAAATGACTATTTTACCCTTGGTGAAAGAGGGGTACTTAAATATTCTGTTTGGGTCGGCGTTGTTCGATGCCATTTTCAAAAATTCATATCTATCGGCTCACACATTTGAATGAGGTTCCGTTTGTTCCTATAGCTTGTTCTAGGTACAAAGGTTGTATTTGAAACTTGACATTATTTATTTGTACTTGAAATGAATGGTTTACCCTTGGTGAAAGTGCGGTACTTCAGCTTTCCATTTTTGTCGGCGTTTACCGATACCGTTTTCAAAAATGCATATCTCTCGCCTCGTGGCTTTGATTTAGGTCCCGTTTGTTTCTAGGGTCTGTCCTATGTCCAAATATTTGATACAAACTTGAAATTGTTTATTTTCACTTGAAATGACTATTTTACCCTTGGTAAAAGAGGTACTTTAACTTTCTGTTTGGGTCGGTGTTGTCCGATGCCCTTTTAAAAAATTCATATCTCTCGCGTCAGGGCATTGAATTTGGTTTTGTTTGTTTCTCTGGTTTAACCTATGTCTAAATAGGTGGGGTAACCTTTGAAATGATACACAAGGCACATTTGGTTTTCCCTTGAAATGACCATTTTACCCTTCGGCGAACATGTGACCTTTGAGTGGTCGGTGTGATGGGTTATTCAATCCCTTTCACTTCCTTTTGGTATTCGAAAACCTTTGTGTCTTTCCTTAGGTTGAAGTTACTGTTTCAACCTTATGTTGGGTTTGAGAATGGTGGGTAGTACCATGTGAGGTGATTGGTAGTATGAGTTGATACTGATTTGAGGTTTTGGAGCTCGGTATGCTCGTGATCTAGGAAGTGTGATTGTTATCTTTCTAGAGTGTTATGAATAGGAGTATTGCTCCCGTGTTTTGGTGATAGATGTTGTGTTGATTGTCAGTGTAGGATTGACGGGTACGAGTTGTAGTGATCTAAGAGGGGGTCTGTACTACGTGTCTTGTATTGGTTGTATATTTTCTATATATATATATACGTGCATATATATATAGGTGCGTATTGTTATATGTTGTTATGTTATGGTGTCATTACGTGCTAGTTGCCATAATTATTGATGCATGGTAGGGGACTAGGGGGATGTATTTTTGGTTTCTCGTATTGATGTAAATGTCATGTGGGACATTTGAATGACTTAGGGTAAATGCATGTACACGGGTTGGTTCGCATTCGACTTAGACGATCGTAGGATGTGACAGTTACGATTCCTTTCTCATACGGGGCTTTGATGAGCTCACCCCGATGTTCTATTGCCTGGAGTCCTAAATGCCAATTTGCAGGAAAGGTTTCGGCTACGAATTGCTTGGGGTGCAACGACACTTTCTTTTATTTCCGAGTTATAGGATGACTCTTGGCACTGATGCTGCTGTGAGATTTGGGACGTTCATATGTAGAGTTCTTCCTTTTCTTTTCCTTTAATTGTCCCCTGTATTGGGACTGTTATTGTATTTTCATTGGAGCCAGTTTGTTGGCATATCCCTTCCTTGTATTCGGTATTGGTGCATCGTTGTATAGATATATTCTTTATCATCTCGACAAACTAAGCTAAACCAGATGTGCCTTGTGTATCATCTGGTTTAGTTTTCGCGTTGTTGTGTATGTAATTATTGTTGTTAAGCATATTTCATTCATTTTTTTAGTATTGATATTCTTAGTTTGTCGCTCATTTTTATGGATCACGACCCCGGATTCCTCGGATGTTTTGGTTCGGGAGTCTTTTGAAATTCGAGGTGTGACATCTCCAATCAAGCATAAATAGTACATACATCTACTCGAAACTACTCCTAATGAAATAAATTAATAGCACGTTACTAGTTATCCCTTTCAAGCATGGTCTTTCTAAATCAAGATTACATGTTAATAACCACTATTATGTAGAAAATCATGACTTAAGCATCCGAGTTCTAACCCATATTGAATAACCATGATTGTGTAAGATAAAACATTCATTCAAGCTAAGACAAAACATAGAATAAACATAGAATATTATATAAAATCAAACGTAATCACTCATCTACACAATCATCACATACGTGTCCTTCAGTTTCCCCTTATATAATTGAAAATAAGAAAGAGTCTACATTATTTGGCTAGGGTTTTGTTAAAAACCGTAGATACCGATTTAGTTGTTCATGGTAGTGGTTGTTTGCATCATTGATGTCGACGCACCCTCCATGGTTGTGTTTCTATTAATCTATTCCTCTGCAATATCAAAACTATCTCCCAACCAAAGACTCTTCATTGCAAGGGATACCTTTTTCTTTTATAGAAAAAGAGGCGTCTTTATTTAGTAATCTGATTGCTTCATCGTTAAGTCAGGAATGTGTATCTTGATATATCATGAAGAATGGTATATAATCTCATGAAATATAGTCAATATTGCATCCAAAATAGCCTAGAGATCATTCCTTACTGATTCTGGTCGAAATGGGTCCCACAGGTGCATATAAAATTTACTGACTTGACTAGCCAATTTTGGTGTTACCAAGTACTCATTGAAGGGTCTACCAAGTACTCGGTAGCTCCAAGGTTGGGCGCAAACGTGCGTAAGTTTGTAAGGTTCTCGGGTGATTTTTCCTTCCTCCGCTCAAGTTCGCAAACTTTTGCACTTATTTTACTGAGTACTCGGTGAAGGGTATACCGAGTACTCGGTAGTTCTTCACCTTAAATTCTACATTTCATCTTCTTTTTCTTCGTTTCTATTCTAGGCTTCATTCATCTTCATTCCTTCTGCATCCTTGACTTATTTTTGGTCATTTATAGGTCTTTTATCGATGTCTTCGGCTCTCGAACAATCTTGAGTTACAAAATCTATTTAATTCACCGAATTAAACTCGTTTTACATGACATGGCCTGAAATTAGGGTTGCAAACGAACCGAACCGAGCTGAGCTTTGGAATGTTCAAGCTCGGTTCATTTACTAAACGAGTTCAGAAAATGTATTCAAGCTCGGCTCATTTACTTAACGAACGATCCCGAGCCGAACGCCAGATTTAACGAGTCAAGCCCGAGCTTGCTCACGAACGATTCGTTTCAATTGCAACATATATTACTCTTAACAATAGTTGCCTGGATTGAGTTGTTGCAAGTCTGTTTTTAACGTATTTACACTAGTATAAATTTTTATGAATGATTTTTATGTTATGGCCGCATAATTCCTTTAATATTTTCACAACAATCTTCATAATTTGTTTAATATGAACACTTTCCTTTGTCAAATATGAGATAATTTTACTATTTAACTTAGACGAGCCTGTTCACGAGCTTAGTAATGTTCAAGCTCGACTCGTTTACTAAACGAGCCTCAAATTTATGCTCAGGCTCGGTTCGTTTACTAACCGAACGAGTACGAACCGAGCTCTTAACGAGCCAAGCCCGAGCCTGCTCACGAACGGCTCGGTTAATTTGCAGCCCTACCTGAAATATCTTAAAACACGAAAACTGTATAAAAGTACCAATATAATGATATTCAAAGACATAACAATGTATAATTAAGAGCCTTAAATGTATGATATTTAGCACATCTCAAGCCCCCAAACTTTAACATTGCTAGTCCCTTAGCAATCAATTTAATAAAAAAAATTCAAAATTAGTGATGATTGTGTTTTTAGTACAATAAAAAGTAACTAACTAACTCACTAACCTTTTGTTTCGTGAAGGTGTACGGGTACACTTAGCAGGTGTAACAAGCCTTTTAAACCCCTCGGTAATACCGAGTGGACGAGTAAAGTCTCATGAGGGTTAAATATAATACCCACAAATTATTTTATTCTTCATTATTGTATGCTTATGAAATCAAATAATCATTAATCATGCAATGCTACAATGTCGTCAGAATAAAAATCATACAAGTTATCCCCACTCACTCATACATAATAATTTTCATGTATTAAATTTAAAAGAATGGTCCCCACAGTAGTGAAATAACTTTGCTAACATTCTTTATGGTAGACTAATCTCCCCTCCTCTACTTCATTGATCAATCTTTGCCATGATACAATTTCAATATCTTTCATTTTTTTAATCCCTTTTTGTCTTTCTAAGTCTACGTACTTTCCAGCGAGGATTTTTAGTCCCAACCAACAGGGCCCGAGCTTCTTCCATGGTATTTATGCTCATTAGTTTTTTCCACTTTTTACGCGAACAATGATATTGGTATGATACCAAGGCCCGATTACTCAGATCGAAGAACTACTTTTTGCATTTTTTTTTTTTTTCATATTTCATATATTTTTTTCTTTTATTCTTTACTATTCCCTTTCAACCTTTGTCATGGAAACAAATCTATTTTTTCAACTACATAGTCAAAGGTCAATAGTTGTCCCATAGAGAATATATTCTTGTGTTTATTGGTCAAAACTATCCTTTTCGGTTTCAATTTCACTTAGTTATTCACTCATGTGGACCACGTCTTAAAAATTCAATTCAATCAAACTATTATATACTTATGAGTGGGTTAGTTCTATACACGCTATCTTTCTAGTCATAAAATGTGTACAAATTAACTCATACTTGACATCAATCACATATTTCGAATGAATGACTTAATAAAAATAAGCTTTTTCAATATTTTTATTTTTCTTATTCCCTTAAAACATTAGCAAATAACTAATTCCTCCCTACCAAACTTAAAGCGAACCATTTTCTCATTGTTTAAAAATAAATAAAGGAAGAAATTTTTACCGCCCTTAACTGTAATTCCGTTCTTTGCATTGTAGTGCTCTTATCTCCCCCAAACTTATTTTGAATGATCTATTTTAAACATAAAATACTATGCAATACCCAAGGTCATATCATGTAAAGAGTTAATATTAAGTAAACTAAAATATTAAACATGTAGCATAATTTTAAGGGAATATAATTTTATTAATAAAAGCACACATGATTTGGTCTTAGGGGCCTACAATCTCTAAATTTAAAATTTTCTGAAAAAAAATAAAATAACTGAAAAAAATAGATAGAATCAATCCTAAACGGATTTGGTGGGAAAAATAATAAAACAAAATAATAATGCTTAAAAATAAATTCTCCATCCATTCCCTTATTCGTACTAATTTTTCCTCATATTCCTTTCTAGCCACATTCAGCTTTTTCTCTTTTTTTTCTCCTCTCTCTCTTCCTTCAGCAGATATTGCTTATAACTACACCACCAACTTCTCTCTTCATGAGTAAATAAATCCATGAACTTTCAATGATCATACGCCTTTGTATACACAATCCTTGATCCCATAGGCGGTGTGAAATCACCTCCCAACTGTTTAGTGATCATAGCTTGAATTAAGAATGGGAAACATAACTTCTAATCTTTTGCCATGAACATGGTGTAAGAACTTGCCCTCTCCAATGATTCACCATATGTTCATAGATGACCAAAGGAATAGATACCCAATGCCTTGTTCAAAATAAGTAAAGAGTTTCCACTGCCTCATACTCGCATTTATTTTTAAGATTCGAAGGGTAAACTTGCTTTGTAAATAGAGAATGAATAAACCACAATTCAGGGTCAAGCTCAGTCCTAGGTATATTGCGAACATAAGCAGTTTGTTCATAGTGAGCATAAATTTCTAGAAACATTCGTCAAAAAGAAGGACATGGTGCATGATATTGACGGAATTGTCCTTCAAGTCAAGAGGCTCTTTATGTGGAATCCCCCATTCCATAGCAATTGCTTCGGGGTGATCTCAATATTCCTCTTTCCTCCTTGTACAATGGTGTAAATAATTTCACCATTAGCTGTATTTTCAAAGCGCATATTCCGATAGAAATCATGCACAACATCGGGGAACATCATATCGGACGCAGGAGTGATGGAGTTAACCTCCTTTCTTCTAGCTTAGCCATCGTCTCCTTTATAGCCGGCTCCGGATACCCATCCGTGTAGAATAATCGCTCACATGCAATCTTCCAATTACTCAATGAATCTTCACATTGGATTGCCATGGATTGAAGAAAAACAAGGATTCCTACCACTAGTTCTCTCTCAATAAGGTGATGAATTGTAATATAATGGAGATGAGAGAACCTATATTGATAGATGTGAGTCCAAGTCCTCTGTAGGACAGGAATGATTCAATTTCCAGCAGAAATTTGTAATAGGAGTTGTAAGAATAAAATTTTTTGAAAAGGAAATAAGATTTAATGGAAAATTTTCCATAATTGAAAAAGATTTCATATTTATGGAAATATTTTTATAAAACTCATTCTCTTTATTAGAATTTACTAAAATTATATATTGCATTGTATAAGTCAGTCAAAATCCTATTTTGAAAGGAAAATCAAAATTTCATAATTATAGAAATTGATTTTCAATTTTTAGAAAAATATAGTTATTGTTTTTACTAGGACTCACCGAGTACTCAGTGAAAAAACTTACCGAGTACTCGGTAGTTTCGGTACCACAAAAATAATTGTTTTTCAAAAACTTTTTATTTTTCAAAATATCTTAATTAAAAATTATACATAAAACATATATAATAGTCAATATAAATATATATATTTTTAAAAATATTATTTTTATAAAAAGTAAACTAAATATTTATTATAAAATAATACATAAATAATTATAAAGTTTGTGAAACATAAATATAAATAAGAAATTTGTATAATTGTTTTTATAAAAATAGTTTTTATATAAGTCATCCCTTTCCCCCAAACTTATTTCTTTATATCTCGTAATGAAAATAGATAATACAATTAATTTGCTCGTTTTCAACAAAATATCATTTCTGATTAATTTTCGAAAGTCTTTGGGAAATGGAGTTTCTAAACAAAATTAAAAAAAAAAAAAAAAAGTCAAAATACAAATTAGAAAATATCGATTCACAGCTCGGTCTAAGGCAATATATAGAATGAAAATCTATGCCAGCTTGTGATCGTACTCTTTAGATCTCTAAGATGGTGATGGTGGATGAGAAGTAGATGCGAAGCCGGCTCCTAAATGCTCCAATATCGCTTGAATCCACGAGTCATCTTTGCTCGGATCTCGGCCTGCTCTTTCTCGATCCTCTCCTGACGGGCTACTATATCGTCAAATCGCTCCTCCACTTTTTTCATTATTATTTCTTGATTTACCACAAGTGTCAAGTATTTCTCCTTAGTCATTTGTATTTTCTTTCATTTCATATCCTACTTACATAGCTTAGATATCATGCTATGCCAACTCGAGAGCCTGAAATATTTTCGCTTGTATTTATTTTTTCCTACCCTTTCAATTGACACATTCTAATCCTTCATTAGTTTCATAGATAAGGTTGGAAATGGAACCGCAAATGATAAAGCATCAATTTTGGTAGAATCGATCATATCGACCCATGCTTCATAGATGTTAGTCTAAATAACCTTTGGAATCGAAATCCAATGGTCTTTAGCAAAGGTATATAAAGCTTTTTAGAAAATCCCACGACGCTCAACTATGGCCTTGTGGATGTGCTTGCTAATAAAGAATAGTGTCAATTATCCACATCTTTGGTGCATAATACTTCTTTTCCGTACATGTCTTGTACTTATTCAAAAACCTCCCGTTAGTGACATCTTTTACAATGAACTTAGCTTCCGGAAAAGGTTGGGGTAATGCCGAAAGTGTATCTTTAAGATGATCGGGGCCCTCATGTGGAATACCCCATGCTTTACAAATTGATGCCAGCATGATTGAAATAACCTTTCTTTTTACCTTCGTCTCCATCATTTTACCCCACTCTCCGCTCACACCCATCATGTTAAGCCTAAATTCATACAATAATGGTTTACTTATATGTGTTGATGCGGATTGTAATAATGAGTCTAACCCCCTTGTCTTAATACACCCTATGCCCCAAGAAGATACTTCATCATTCTCAAAATTGGAAATTTTTATAACTCGCTCGACATTGAACCCTCTTTCAATGGATTTCTTTACTAGTTCTTTAATTGGTGCTTCATTCTTGGCCTTGTAGGATGATGAATGTGATTAAATAGGAGAAGCTTCTTTCTTACTTGATGATGTGGTGGCTCGTGGTTTCTTTTTTGGAGCCATGACTCTATTCGCACATTCTATCGAACACTTAGAGTACGATGGCAAGAGAGGTCATGGTTACTTGGCTTCTATTAGAGTTTTACTACCCACAAATCACCCTCACAAGGTTCTTATAGTTTCATCAATCAATTGCTCACAAAGAGCCTTATCTTGGAAGATGTTTTACTTCCCTTCTTTAAAATATTCAAAGAGATGAAGAGAAGCTTGCAAAAAGATATTGAAAATATTTTTTTATGGTGTAATTGAGTCCGGATTAATCTTATGTCGTCTAGTCTCAAGGTTTATGATTGATAACGAAATATCACAACATGGTTTTGGCAATTCCCTCCACCCACTAATTCAAGTGTGGAGTAATGAGAGTTTTTGGTTTGGGAGAGAGAAAAAAAGTGAGAAGAATGAAGTCTGCTTCATCTTTTTCAGTGCTGCTCCAACGAGTACTCGATAGTTCTTCTCTGCCAAATTTGAATGCTTTCAAATATCTTCTCGTGGTACTATCTCTAATCTTAAAATTAAATTAAATAAAAACAAACATAATATATATAAATAAAAAAAAATTATCCTAATGATACATACTCATTCAAGAGAACAGGAACTCTCCTGAATGGTGCCTCTTTTTAACGTCGTTGGCCCGACATTCGTAGTTTCTATTAATCGTTATCATAAGTGGGTTCTATCAAATCGATATAATTCACACCTGCTAATTTATGATTAATGTTTACGAAAGATTTCAACTATTGACCATATTTCTTAAATCTTGTTCTTTTTCTCGGACCTTTGAATTTTAGCGTATTAATACTAAACAATTGTCCGTTCGGAAAATAATCCATTAATGGAGTATTATCCATTGTATTTTCTACCAGTATTCTTGATAGATGATCTGCCACTATATTTTTCGTACCCTTTTTATCGTGTATTTCAATATCAAATTCTTGTAACAATAATATCCATTGAATAAGCCTGGGTTTGGAATCTATTTTTGTTAATAAATATTTTAAAGTTGTATGGTCAGAGAAAACAACTACCTTGGTTCCTAGTAAGTATGATCTAAATTTGTCCAAGGAAAATACTACAGCGAGTAACTCTTTTTTGATAGTAGTGTAATTAATTTGAGCATCAGCCAGTGTTTTACTAGTGTAATATACTACATGTGGTAGTTTATCTTTTCTTTGTCCTAATAGTGCTCCTATGTCATAGTCGGATGCATCACACATTAATTCAAATGGTAATGACCAATCTTGTGGTTTCATTATCATCTATAAAACCTGGTGTGACCTAGGAATGAACGTATCTGCTTGACAGATGTAGGAGGGGGTAAATTCGAAATTAATTCTACTTTCACTTTATCGACCTCTATCCCTCGCTTATAAATTATGTGTCCTAGGACTATACTCTCTTGAACCATAAAGTGACTCTTCTCCCAACTTAAAATAAGATTTGTTTTCTTACATATTTGAAGTATGAGTGCTAGATGTTTTAAACAATCCTCAAACATAATTCCAAACACCAAAAAATCATCCATAAATACCTCAAGGTACTTTTCTACCATATCTGAAAAGATTGACATCATACATCTTTGAAATGTTGCGGGTGCATTGCATAAGCCAAAGGGCATTCTTCTATATGGAAATGTACCGTAAGGACAAGTAAATGTGGATTTTTCTTGGTCAGCTGGATCAATTGTGACTTGATTATAACCCGAATATTCATATAGAAAACAGTAATAACTTTATCCAGCTAAACGTTCTAAGATTTGATCAATGAATGGTAAGGGAAAGTGATCTTTTCGTGTATGTGAGTTTAACTTTCTATAATGAATACACACTCACCACCCCGTTGTGGTTCGTTGTGGAATTAACTCACCTTTTAAGTTTGGCACAACTGTGATACCGAATTTCTTTGGTACCACTTATGTAGGACTAACCCATGAGCTATTTGAAATTGGATATATTATACCTGCATCAAGTAATTTAACTACTTCACCTTTTACCACCTCTTTCATATTCGGATTTAATCTACGTTTCATTTCTCGAGATGGTTTCACATTCTCCTCTAAATGTATATGATGCATACAAATTGAGGGGTCAATTTTTTTTTAGATTAGCCACGCTCCACCTAATTGCTTCTTTATGGTCAGTAAGCACTTTTACTAATTGCTCTTCTTGAAGACATATTTGAATTGTATAGGAAACTCTTTAAACTCTAATCTAGGTGGAGATGTTAGTGATGGAATTGGCGGAGTACTTGATATAAGAGGTAATGACTCATGTGGTTGTTTCCATGATTCACCGTATAGTGTAGTTTCAACAATTGTGATGTCCTTTATGTCATATTGTATTTGTTCATTTTCATTTATGTAACTATCCTATACTTCCGATAATATTGTTTCCAAGTTATCTTTTGCTAATATTTCCTATGCCACCTCTTCCACTAATTCATTTATTTCATCAAGATTAAAACAATCCGTCTTTTTTGGAAGCTGACTATTAGTATTGAATACATTTAATCTTAGTTCCATATTCCCAAAAGATATGTCCATCACTCATGTTCTACAATTTATGCAAGCATTAGTTGTTGCTAAGAATGGTCGTACTAAAATCACAGGTATATGTTTCTTTGCACTATGGATAGGTTCTGTGTTTATGATTATGAAATTGACAGGAAAATATAATTTATCCACTTGAACTATCACATCCTCAACTATCCCTCTTGGTCGTTTCATTGATCTATCAGGTAATTGAAGTACAATCGATGTGGGATTTAATTCTTTTAATCCCAGTTGTTGGTAAATTGAATAAGGTAATAAGTTGACACTAGCACCTAGATCAAGGAAAACTCTTCTTACTTCTTGGTCTCCAATTATACATGATATTGTTGGTCTTCCTGGATCTTTATACTTTTGTGGTGTATTATTTATTAATAACGAACTTACTTGTTCGGTAACCACTATCTTTTTAGGTACCTTAGCTCTACTTCTACGCTTTTGCATACACAAATCTTATAATAATTTAGCGTAAGTTGGGATTTGAGATATGTCATCTAACAAAGGTAAATTGATCTTTACTTGTGTAAGCACTTTTAAGATTTCGTTCATTTTATCACCCTGTTTTCCATAATAGTTGGATCCACGGAGACATTGATGGAATGGTGTTTTTGGCTTATATTCCTTCTCCATAGGTTTTTCAAGTGTTTTTTTAACCGGTTCATCTTATTTTGGATGTGGTGTTTCTTTGAGATTGTTTTCCAAAACTTTTTCACGTTCTAATTGTTCCTCAAATGTTTCCTCTACTCTATTATCCACTATGCTACCACTCCTTAAGGTTGTAATTGCTTGCACGGTTTCATGAGTTGGTTCTTGTAAAGTTTCTAACTCAATCATATGTTGTCCTTTAGGATTGATCATTGGTTGACTTGGTAAGTTACCCTCTTCTCTTTTGTTAAGCGTATTAGATATTTGACCCATCTGTGTTTCTAATTTTGAAATAGCTTGAGAATGTGTATGTAATAGTTGGGTATTAGCTTCAAGATTTCCATGGGCTGCTAAAACTTTATCTTCAAAACTAGTTGATCTTGGTGGTGGATTAGTGTTTTGGAATTGATTTTGAAATTGAGGTTGATTTGATTGGGATGATCGAAATCCTTGTCTATTATTTTGGAAAATTTGAGTATTATTTAATTGTGTTGGGGTTTGGTTGAAATTTTAGTACTATTGTTGAATTGTCTTGGAATTTGATTGAAATTTTGAGTTTGAGCATGATTTTATACGTTTTGAGATAAATATGATAATAAAGGATGATTACGCCAGCCTTGATTGAAAGAATTTGAGTAAGGATTATTATTGGTAAAGGTTGCGTTAACATCATATGGCATTATATCTTCTTGAAACATTAGTGGACATCCGCTACCTAGGTGAGAAGAATTAGAACAAATCGAACAGACTTCTCTAGGAGTATTTTGAGTGAAATTTATAAAGTTGTCTAATTTTCTATTTATCTCAGCTACTTGAGCCGTAACGTCGTCCATTCTTTGTACTTCTTTAGCAGTTTCCATCCTTTGAGGGTTGTTAAGCATTGATCTAACCCTAGCTTCTGATGCGTTTTGTTGTGAATTTTCACTCAATTGTTCAAAAAATTTCCAAACATTGTCTACTGGTTCTAATGTAAACGTTCATCCACATGCGGCATCTATACGATGTTGTTGTATCTCACTTAGGCCATGATAAAAATTACGCACCAAGTCATATTTTGTAAATTTATGATGAAGACATTTATCTAAGAGTTCTTTAAAATGTTCCCAAATTTAAAGGAATTGTTCACTCGGAATTTGGGCAAAATTCGTTATGGCTGCTTGGGCTTCGCGTGTCTTTCCCATTGGGTATATTTATGTAAGAATTCTTTCTTAAGCTTCTCCCAATCAGTTTTCAGCCGTTCTTCTAAACTAGTATACCAGTTTTTTAGCTTTTTCTCTGAGTGAAAATGGAAATAATCGCACACGTAAGGCATTCGTTATAGTTGTTGAAGTAATTTCTATAAACTCCGTAATGTATTCATAGGGATCTTCATGTTTATGTCCATAGAATTTATGCAACATATTTAAAATACTAGCTTTAATTTCAAAATGACATGTTGTTTCTCCTGGTATAACAATGTCCGTTGGTGATTTAAAATTCGAAGGTGTGTAATAATCTTTCAAGGAACCTAGTGGTTGTACTTGAGGGTCGCCCATATCGTTAAAATTGAATGTATCTTTTTCAATCCTTTGTTTATTAGTTCTTAAGTTTTTACAATAAGTTCTATCAACTTCAGGATCAAAAGCAACAAGTTCTTTAGATACGGAACACAAACCACTCATACAATGATGGAACAATTTTATGTAAAAATAATAAACTAAGTGAAAACACAATAAAGAATAAATAAACAAAATAAAAGAGAAATTAAATAAGAAAATTAAAGATGAAACTTGTGAGAAAATTTAAAGTACGCTAAAACTCATAAACGGTCCAACCAAGCAATCGTCACTGGTTTTCTGGTCCCTCTACTAATTTCACTCTACCTGTCAAAAAAAATAACAAAGTTTTTTCTTTTAAAAGAATAAAATAAAAATAAAGCAAATAAGATAATCTAGCTATAATAATTATGCAAAAGTATAGAGAATCGTTTAGTCCTTGGCAACGGCGCCAAAAACTTGATCGGTAGGGCCATACCTTATTTGGTTCAGCCCTTATTACTAGGCTTGGGTAATAGATAACAATAATGATAATGATGATAGTGTGCAAATAAGCCCTTAAAGTTGACATAGTTTTACCTATCGTAATTGCACGAATCAATTTCTAGTATAGTACCAATGAGATAGGGTATATCGAATCCATAGAGACTAATGATTCTTCCACTCTGTTATAATTACTCTAACTAAATTATTATGGATAAATTGTTTGATTGATTTTTTTATAACTAATGAACATAAAATGAATATGATAAATAATTGGTTTTGGTTGTTAACATTAGAGATAAAGATCTAGGGTATTTCTAACTCCACCACTAACTATATAAGATATTCTCTAATTAATTTAATTGTAAAGGGAGGTCCATCATATGAGAATCAGATATAGGGTTGCAAACATTGATAAAACCCTAATCCCAAAAGAGGAACAATTTATCTATCATTGGCACAAGCCATCTCTAATAAAACATAACTAGTACATCCATCTACTTTAAACTACTCCTACTGACATAAATTAAAATCATGTCACTAGTTCACCCTTTCAAGCATGGTCTGTCAAAATCAAGATTACATGTTAATAACCACTATTATAATGAGTTAAGCATTCGAGTTCTAGCCCATATTGAATAACTATGATTGTGTAAGATAAAACATTCATTCAAGCTAAGAAAAGACATAGAATAATCATAGAATCTTATATAAAATCAAACGTAATAATTCATCTACACAATCATCACCTACGTGTCCTTCACTTTCCCCTAATATAATTGAAAATAAGAAGGAGTCTACATTATTTGGCTAGAATTTTGTTAAAATCCCTAGATACCGGTGTAGTTGTTCATGGTAGTGGTTGTCTGCATCGTTGATGGAGACACACCCTACATGGTTGTTCTTCTATCGATCTCTTCCTATGCAATATCAAAACTATCTCTTAACCAAAGACTCTTCACTGCAAGGGAGACTCTTTCTTTTATAGAAAAATAGACGTATTTGTTTGGTAATCTGATTGCTTCATCGTTAAGTCAGAAATGTGTATCGTGATATATCATGAAGAATGGTATATAATCTCATCAAATATAGTCAATATTGCATCCAAAATAGCCGAGAGATCATTCCTTGCTGAATCTGGTCGAAACGAGTCCCACAGGTGCATATAAAATTCGGTGACTTGGCTAGCCGATTTTGGTCTTACCGAGTACTCGGTAAAGGGTCTACCATAACTCGGTAGCTCCAGGGTTGAACGCAAATGCGCGTAAGATCTTAAAGCTCTCGGATGATTTTTCCTTCCTCCGCGCAAGTTCGCGGACTTTCGCACTTATTTTACCGAGTACTCGGTGAAAGGTATACCGAGTACTCGGTAGTTCTTCATCTTGAATTCTACAATTCACCTTCTTTTGCTCCATTTCTCTTCTAGGCTTCATTACTCTTCATTCCTTCTACATCCTTGACTTGGTTTTAGTCATTTATAGGTCTTTTATCCATGATTTGGGCTCTTGAACAATCTTGAGTTACAAATCAAGTTAATTCACCAAATTAAACTTGTTTTACATGACATGGCCTAAAAGTTCTTAAAACACGAAAATCGTATAAAAGTACCAATATAATGATATTCATAGACATAATAATGTATAATCGTGAGCCTTAAAGGTATGATATTTAGCTCCTATCAGGCCCCGCCATCGTGGATGAACTCCTACAGAAGACCAACTCCCCTTTTGATGCATTGGTGATGAGTGTACCCTTACCCAACAAGTTCAAGATGCCTCAGTTGGAGAGTTTTGATGAAGCCAAGGACTCCCTCGACCATCTGGAGACTTTTAAGTCACTCATGCACCTGCAGGCTGTCCCAAATGCTATCATATATCGGGCATTTCCCATTACCGTGAAAGGGTCAGCCTGTGTCTGGTTCAATAAGTTGAAACCGAGTTCCATCCAAGATTTTAACGAATTAAGCAATAAGTTCATCGGGCACTTCATCGTCGGACGAATGCACAAGAAGCCCACCATCTACCTGTTAAATGTCAAGTAAGACAAGGGAGAATCCTTACGAGAATACATAAGTCGATTCAATACAGAGATGCTCCAGGTTGATGACGTCATTGACAACATTGCTATAACAACCTTCATGGGAGGGCTATAGTCTTCTCGGTTCTTCTTATCTCTATTAAAATAATCACCCGAGACAATGGCAAAAGTACTTGTTAAGGCCCAGAAGCACATGAATGCGGAGGATGCCGTCAACGCTAGAAAGGGAAGAGGACCTAAAGATAATAAATGGGAGAAGAAGAGGCCAACAACAACTAATAAGGAGGAGAAAGAAGCCAAGGGTTGGAAAACCCAACCTATCCAGGTTGACAAGTCATCCCGACCCCCCTCGAAAAATAAGGACATGTTCACTACCTTCACTCCCTTGAACAAGCCAATAAGCGAGATTATTTTTCAGATCTAGGACGATCACTCCTTAGCCTGGTCAGCCAGACTGAAGTCAGATCCATAAAAAAGGACACGCGATAGGTACTGTTGCTTTCATCGGGATCATGAACACACAAGGGATGAGTGTATCAACTTAAAAAATAAGATCAAAATCTTGATCCAGAGAGGACACCTGAGTCGGTTCATGACTAATGGCGATAAAGGGAAAGGTCGATACGGCACTCCCTGTAGAAGTCGTTCACCAGAGAAACAACCGATGCGAGAGATCATGGTGATTTCCAGAGGTTTTGTAGGAGGCGGGGAAACGAGCTCATCCTAAACGGTTCATGTAAGAAAAACAAGAAGTATGATGGAGGTGCACGAGGTATATACGTCTTCCCCATAACCCAAGTTTCCTCGACTAGAAGGGCAGGTCATTACTTTCTCCGATGATAACGCACGCGGAGTTCAACATCCCCATGATGATCCACTGATGGTTACAATGGTTGTGGCCAATTTCACTATACATCGGGTCCTAATCGACAATGGTAGTTATGCGGATTTGTTATTTTCTGAAGCCTTCAACAAGATGGGTATAGGTAAAGATAAGTTGAAGCCATCCAAGTCACCTCTAGTAGGCTTCTCTGGAGAGAAGGTGTTCCCACTAGGAATAGTGACCCTTCCATTAATCGTCGGGACTGCGTCAAGACATCTCATGGTCATGGTATACTTCTTTGTGGTGGACTGCCCTTCCACCTACAATATCATCCTTGGGAGCACTACCCTTAATATCTTAAAGGCAATAACCTCAACTTATTACCTGTTAATGAAGTTCCCAATCGATTAGAGCATGGGAGGGGTAAGAGGAGACCAAGGCATGACACGAAAATGTTACGAAGCAACTTTGAAATAAAGGAGGTCACGGGAGGCCCTTGCCATTGAAGGTCTCAAGACAGATGAGTCCAATCTGCGGCTTGAACCTATAGATGACCTTATTGAGGTGAGTCTAGAAGAATGAGAGTCCCAAAAGAACGTAAGCATCGGGTCATTGCTCCCTGACGACATAAAAAATCAACTCATCCAATTCTTAAGGCAGAACCAAGACATATTCGTTTGGAGACATGAAGATATGTCAGGCATTGATCACCGAGTCATGCGGCACCGACTGAACATGGATCCCACTACTAAGCCAGTAAGGCATAAGGGGCAGACATTCGCCCCTAAAAGGAATGCGATCATAATATCGGAGGTAGAGAAACTCTTGAAGGCAAATTTCATTCGTGAAGTACACTACCCCGACTAGTTATCAAATTTAGTGTTGGTGAAGAGGGCGAATGGAAAATGCAGGCTTTGTTTTGACTTCACAGACTTAAACAAATCCTGCCCAAAGGATAGTTTTCCTTTCCCAAGAATCAACATGTTTCTGGAAGCTACTTTGGGAAATGAGCTGCTCAGTTTCATGGACGCAGATTCGGGATACAATCAGATCCCCATGCACATTCTCAATTATGAAAAGACATCTTTTATCACCGATCGGGGCATATACTGCTACAAATTAATACCCTTTGGGTTGAAGAATTCCGGAGCTACCTACCAGAGGCTGGTCCACAACATGTTTTAGAATTAGATTGGTAGGAACATGGAAGTCTACGTGGATGACATACTAGTGAAAAGTGTAAAGAAAGATGACCATCAGCTAGACCTAGAAGAAGCCTTCAACATACTCAGAAAACACCAGATGTTCCTTAACCCAACTAAGTGTGCTTTTAAGTATCATCAGGGAAGTTCTTGGGATTCATGGTCAGCAGGAGGGGCATTGAGGCCAACCCGGAGAAAATCTAGGCCATCCTGGATATGAAGTTCCCCCAGTCAATCAAGGATATGAAAAGGTTGACAAGAAAGGTGGATTCCCTTAACAAGATGATCTCTGGAGCCATTGACAATTGTCTTCCCTTTTTAAGGGTGCTCAAAAAAGCTTTTGAGTGACCCCCGAATGTGAGCAAGTGTTCGTAGATTTAAAGAAATATATTGTTTCTCCTCCCTTGTTGTCCCGAGCAGTTCTAGGAGAACAACTTCTACTATACTTGGTCATCTCGCTAATAGTAGTAAGCTCAACCTTGATGAGGGAAGAAACAATAGTTCAAAGGATAATTTATTAGACTAGTCGGGCACTACGGGGAGCGGAAGAATGGTACCCTACAATGGAAAAGCTCGCATGCACACTGGTCATCTCTGCCCGAAATCTTAGACCATACTTCCATGCACATACAATAATCATGCTCACAATTGACCCCTGCGCCAGGTGTTGTATAAGCCAGAGACATCTGAAAGACTCATAAAATGGTCCATAGAGCTCAGGGAATTCGACATTCGAAATAAACTAAGGGAAGCTATAAAAGGTCAGGTGTTGGCAGACTTTGTGGCCGAGTTAACCATTGGGGGAGGAAATGAGCTAACCCAGGTTGACGCGACCGCAAAAGCAGTCATTCTAGAGAATCAAATGTTACCAGACCACATACGGGTTATGTACATTAATGGGTCATCTAATGCCCAGGCATGTGGGGCTGGTCTGGTTCAAATCAGCCCAGATAGGTAAAAACTAGAATATGCACTGGAATTCGACTTCAGGGCCACCAACAACGAAGCAGAGTATGATGCCCTATTGGCAGGAATAAGGATAGCAAGCGCCCTTGGAGCAAAGTAAGTAAAAGTACACATAGATTCTCAACTTATAGAAGGACAAGTACAATGGGAGTTTGAGGACAAGAAAAAGAAAATGAAGGCCTATCTAAACAAAGTTTGAGAGGCGGTAGCCATTTTTGACTAGTTCACCCTCCTCCAAATACCCAGGAGCTAAAATGAAGTGGCCGATGCCCTTGCTTGCCTGGCTACTGCCATAGAGTCTGGGAGGGAAGGCTCTACCCTGGTGGAAAATATAAAGGATCCTAGTATCTTACAAGAATTGTAGACTGTAATGCAAGTAGCTGAAGGGTTCGAGTGGGCCATGCCAATCATCAAATATATCAGGGATGGAGAGCTGCCCGACAACCGTGCAGAAGCTCATAAGATTAAGGTTCAAGCCATCCGATATACTCTCATAAATGGGGTGTTGTATAAAAAAGGATTTTCCCTACCTTACTTACAATGCATATCAACAACGGAACCACATCAAACCATGAAAGACTTATACAAAGGGGTGTGCGAAAATCATGTTGGGGGTAGGTCACTTGTGTATAAGGCAATGTGATAAGGATACTACTGGCTGACTATGCAACAAGATTCAAAAGACTTCGTATGAAAATGCCACAAGTGTCAGTGGTTTGTGAATATTCCTAGTCAACCTCCCAAAGAGTTGACACCCATTACAAGGCCCTAGCCCTTTGCTCAATGTGGGATGGACTTGATCAGCCCTCTACATAAGGGTAAATGGCAGGTGGAATTCGCAGTAGTTGGGATAGACTATTTTACCAAATGGGTGGAAGCAATGCCATTGGCCAAAATAATAGTAGCCAATATCAAGAACTTTACCTGGAAGTCAATAGTGTTCAGGTTTGGAGTACCACGAGTCATTATCATAGATAATGGGAAGCAGTTTGAGACCTTAGAATTCCAAGAGTTTTGTGCCAACTTGGGAATCAAGAACCACTTCTCATCTCTAGCTCATCCATAGGCAAATGGTCAGGCAGATGCGGCTAACATGACCCTTCTTGGTATGATCAAGAAGCGCCTCGAAAAGGCGAAGGGATTATGGCCAAAGGAGTTACTTGGCATATTCTAGGCCTACCTAACTACAACAAAAACGTCCACTGGAGAAACACCATTTCTTTTAGCCTTTGGGAGTGAGGTATTGGTCCCTATAGAAACTAAGATAGAAAGTTTTAGGACCAGCCATTTTGACCGAGACCACAATAACGAGGAGCTTGCGGATAACTTGGATTTTCTCGAAGAAAAGAGGGAGCATGCTCAAATTAGGACTATAGCATAGCAGTAAGCCATGACCCGATACTACAATACAGGGGTGAATCAAATGGGATTCCAATTAGGGGATCTGGTAGTAAAAAAAGGTTCTGCAACCATCATCTGATCCATAAATCAAGAAGATGGGGAAGCTGGCCCCCAAGTAGGAGGGCCCCTACACAGTCGTTGGAAGGCAGAGGCAGGGTACCTATTGTTTAGAGACAGGCAGGGAGGTAGCTCCCTTATCCATGGAATGAAGAGCGTCTAAAAACGTATTTCAACTAAAAGTCTACATAGCCTACTAGGTATTAGTACTTCATTTCATAGATTATTTATATTCATTCTTATCAATGTTTAGTTCGGATTCTTTAACATCTTAATAAGCAGTTCAACTGCAAATTTCAATAAAAGTGATCATGATTTTTGATAAAATCGCGTGAGAAAAATAATATTATATAAATAAACAATATTAAACTAAAAATATCAACATTATTCCTGAAATACAGGTCTCCTCTGAAAAGGGCGGGCTGAGTGAAACCCGAGATAATAATTACACCCCCAATAAGTGGGGGTTGCCTAAGAAAAAAAGGCTGAGTGAAACCAAAACTATATCAATTCCTCTTATTAAGGAGGCTTTCTCAAAAGGAAGGGCATGTTGAGTGAAGCTTGGATAAAACCTTCTAGAAGAAAGGTAGATAAATGCAAATGTCACGCAAAGAAGTTTAAATATTTCATTACACGATCAAGGACTACATGCAATGCTCAAGGGCATATAGTTTACAACATTGTCACAGACTACATTCATACTCAAAACCATAGAAGGTTATTACACAGAAGCAAAGTGCATATGCTACAACAAAAGTTCAAATACAACAAACTTTACTACGTAAAAGAAAGTACGCAGGAACCGCCACTACTAAGTCTACACGCTACTCGTCATCATCACTATCATCATCTTCATCATCATCCACAACGGAAGGCGTATAAGTAAGTTGGGAGAAGTCATATGCAAGATACAACTCCATGGCTTGTCCCTTGCAGTAATCAAAGCCGTCAACATAGTATTGAAACATAGAAGCAAATGTAAATGAATCAACTATGAATTCCAACCTACCTTGGAGCAAACGGAGACCCTATTGATGTACGTATGGTGGGGGTAAGAGGAATATATGGCAGTACAACGTCACCGCCATCCAAAACATGACAAAAGTTAGCCAGATTAGCAGGAAGCAAGAAATCTATTTTGTCATGGAAGCTTATTGCCCGCTCGCGCCTAGAAATATCCTCCGAAGTTGCCTCAATAGTTTCCCTGATAGTTGCGCAAAAAGTAGAAATTAGTTGATGTTGAATGAAGATAAAAGTGTAGCTAACGAGTTAGGAAATAAAAAATAACCATCGAAGTCGGGAGACCCCCACGATTGGGGAACGACTGTCATTTGATGACCCGCATCAAACGAGGTTGATTCCCATCCGCTATCCGATACAAAGAAAAATTTCCTTTTCCAGCCATTGGTATTGTTTGAAATTTTTGTCAAGACATGACAATTAGGCACTGAAGCAAGTTTGACCCAGTCGGTAGTCCTTTTAATTATGTAGAGCTTAAAAAATTCAGAAATCCTCAATGCACCATTCCCGCACAGTTGCCAGAGGTGCAAACACCCCAATAGAACCCGTCAACTGTTGGGAGTGAGTTGAGAAGGAGCCAGCCCTATATATGAGAGAAACTCTCTTACGAACTCTAGTAAAGGAAAACGCAGGCCTATTGCAAAAGTTTTCTCAGAAAAGCAAACCCAATCCCCTACCATTGTGTTTACTCACTCGATTGGAGTAGGGAGGCGAGTGGAAACAAAAGGGGGGAAATAGAAGACGGACCAACCATCAACATCAGCAGGACTCACTCAAGAGGGTATTTCGTGTATGCGATGAGGGGGAAAGGGCTTGGCCATGGATGATCTGTACTCAGGAGGATACGAAGAGGTTTGATGAAATGAAGAGGTGTTTATGATATATATATATGGGTGGAGCTTGAAACATAGTCGTTAGAGGCCCCTGCATATTTACCTAAGGCCTTGACACTTGGCATGCTAAGGCGTTAGACCCCCTACGCATCTCTCAGGTCCTTGAAAATTGGCATAATACGGCGTCAGCCCCTACGCATCTATCAGTTCCTTGACACCTTGCAGCTTGGAATATAGACGTTGGAGGTCCAAGTCTGGCGAGTTTTGATACTTGGAAGCTTAAAATATAGTCGTTGGAGATCCAAGTCTGGTAAGTTTTGCAACTTTCATTAAGTTTCAAGGGCCTTTCAGCAACTTTCATTAAGTTCCAAGGGCCTTCTAGCAACTTTCTCAAAGTTCCAAGGGTTCCTAAGAAATTTTATCAAAGTTTTAAGGATCCTAAAGTAATTTTCCTAAAGTCGCAAGGGCAATTCAGGAATTTTACAATCTTGGATCAAACGAGTCGACTCGACCCGGCCAACCCAATGGGCCGAACCACCCAGCCTACCCGCCCCATGACCCAACAATTGGTCATGCAATGTACTCTAAAAATGTTGAGATGGGAGATAATAGAACACAAGACCTCCACCTAAAGCTAAAGGGCGCCAACCAGCTGGACTACTTGACATTTGTGTCATATACATGCAGCCACCTATATTTATTTAATATGGTGGATCCCTTGTAAAAAAAAAAAAAAAGAGAAAAAAAAGATGGAGCAAAATTCTACTATCCTAAAAACTCAGTATTCCCGAACCAAGGCAAGCTTACATGGAAACAGGGGGCAACTGATAGGGATCATATCTTAATGGGTAAAGATAAACCCGAATCAAAGATAAAGATGTGTTAACCCAAGATAAAGATAGACATGATGTTATATTTATTTGGGATGTGATTGAAAGTCATGAGAAGTGATTCCTGACTTAGGCCCCACGACCCAAAACCCTATAAAAATAGAGCGACGGTCAACCTAATAGGTACACAATAATTGCACCATTAATCTCTCTCTCGATTCCTTCCCCGATCAATTTACTACCTTGATCATCGGAGCCTCTTAGGCTGGCACCCCACCGGTGTCTTGCAGGGATCCATCCAGGTGGTTGCGGTGTCATTCTGAGTCGGGCTTGATTTCTGGCATCATTACTAATGAAAGGTTGTTGAACTCACCACTAATATAACTTCTTTTTGTAGGCCTTTGGTACACTCTTGGTAGATATTGTGGTAAGTTCCACCATTCTCACTTGAATTCTTTTTGATGAACCCAGTTTAGCTATCATTAGGTTTGGTTCAATTCTTGTGGTTGGAGCCACTTTTTATAATCAAAGCTTGTTTAAACACTATTGTAATCTTACTTTCATTAAATGGTGTACTGAATATAATTGTGAGGAATTATGCAACCAACTTCATTCATCGAATCACACTTCACAGGTGCTCAATATTGTCCACTTTAAGCCCCTATCTTGTATATGTTATGTCTCTACATTCCATTATTTGGTATTTTTATATTTTTTGTGTGTTTAAGCATGTTTCAGGAGCTTAATGAAGAAATAGAGCTAACTTTGATGAATTAACGAAGTTCATGTTCGTTTCTATCCAAGAGGAGAGTCAAAGAGGTGTTTCCGAGCAAAACTGGCTCCCGGAGGGCAAAAAATATCATTTCCTGAAGCCGTCGCTTCAAGGGAAAAGTATCATGGGTTCAAGATGGTCATTCTAGCTCAGTTGCGGAGAAAAGTGGTTTTCACCAAAATCGCTACGCTTGATCCTATGCTTTCAGACTCAAAATGTTGCCAGAAACTGCAAAATTACGCTTTATCTTACGCTTGGAGAAAACTAAGCTACGCTTGGAGTATAGGACCCTACGCTTGAAGCGTAAGTGCGACAAAGTTTAGAGATTTTTTTGCAGGTTTTGCCTGTTTTATCCTCGTTTAAGTGTACGATACATCTGCGACTTCAGACCTCTACATATATGTATATACACAAATATATATCAGAACTTAGGGTTTGTATTAGTTTTAGTGTGAAATGACCAAAAAAGGCAACCATTAGGGTTTCCCTCGGCTTGTTTATAAATACAGAGATATACATCAGAGAGGTTCGTTGGGTCGTTCATTGAGTTCTCTCACGTTCATATTGAGAATTGCTGTTGTTGAGAAGGAGAACCATATTCAGTCCTAGAGATCCGGAGAAGGACATGGAGATCGATTCTACACCAAAGATGAAGTCTTCATCTTCCATGGCTAACTAACTCGGTATCTAGGGTTTTCTAACAAAACCCTAGACAAGTAATGTAGATTCTATTTTGTTTTCGATTGTAATGAGGGGAAACTATGACCGTACGGTGATAATTGTAGTAGATGAGAGAGTAGTTTTATTCTTGAAACAAGTTTACAAATTTATTTTGATTCTTGTCTTAGTCTTAATAAATATGTTTATCTTACACAACCATAATTATTCACCGTGGTCTTGAACTCGGATGCTTAATTTATTATTTTTTACACAATGGTAGTAATAAAACTTGAAATCCAAGGTTGACACAGCCCATGCGTTGGCGAATTGGAATAGGCATGCTTTAGTTTATTTTCATGCATTAGGAATAGATTAGAGTAATTTAATTGATATGTACTAATGAATTCATTCATGAGATGGGTTATCACGATCCGGTTGATGGTAATCCTTTAGGGCTCATATTTAGCTATTTACGGTACGACCAGATTCACAGTTTATGGATCACCCTCTTACAATTGTTATATTGATAGAACTATATTATGCGATTAGTGGTGGAGAGATGAAAACCCTACTTTTCTCTCTCTTGAATCATAAACAAATTTACTTTGCTTTCTAGAATAATTTAGTTAATTTAGATAATTTGATCTTTGACCACCAAAACCAAACAACTTTGCAGAAATATAACACTTTGTTTTTGAATTATTAAAGTGAACAATCTTAGTTTCTATGAGATCGATAACCATTACTCAAGCTTTATATTTCTACAATTGATATGTGCGCTTGCGTAGGGTAAAACCTAGACCGTTATAAGGGCTATTTTTAGCACATGTAGACGGACATTGTTCAATAGCTTTAGTAGTTTATGTAAATTGCGTTATTGTAATTGTAGCTAAAGTTTGATTTTTGTGTGATTGATAGGTACTTTGCAGAGCATTAAAGAATAAAGCAAAGCTTTCAAAGTCGTGTCTGAAACCTTTGTGAGTTTTAATGTTACCTTGAGTTTTGCATTTAATTCTAGCTTTATTTTCTGTTTATAATTAAAGTAGTTAATTTAATTAGTTTTTATTTCATAAAATTTCAAAAAGAAAAAACAATTGTCGTTAGTGTAGTGTATGACCGATAGATCGACCCGTTCTAATCCTAGCACCGAGGTAGTCGAGTACAGCCATGAGATCGAAAAGACCCTCTATTGTTTACGTTGAGCTATTAAAGAGTGACAACGTCAGTCGGAAGAAGGCAACAACCAAATCAGTGAAGAAGAAGCAATGGATGACCAAAGACCCAACCAATAAAGGGCACCAGAGACGTCTCTGAAAGGATACTACGCGCCCGATGCATATGATTCCTATGCGGATTTCCTAGCAGAAGAAGGCGCGTAACACTTCAAGATGAAACTTGCGATATCAATATGCTTCCAAAATTTTATGGTCTTAGGATAGAGGACCGATACCAGTAAATAAATGATTTCTTAGAGGTTGTCTCTACTGTTAGGTATGCTAATCTGTCTAAGAATGACTTGCTAGTGCGACTATTTCCATGGTCATTGAAAGAGATAGCCAAAAGATGGTATATCAAATTGGCTAAAGCAACTAAAATTGATTGGGAAGCCCTTAAAAAAGAATTCATCGAAAAACATTATTGATGTGACGTCAGGTGTGTAAAAATATGTGGTTAAAAATGACCCCTTAACAACGCTAGGTTTTACCCTACGTAAGCGCACGTATCAATTATAGTATATCAATGGCCTGAGTAAGGGATATCGATCCCACAAAGACTGGGATTGTTCACTTTAGCAATTCAAAAACACTGAATTATATTTTTTGAAAATAGTTTGTTTGGGCGGTCAAAGACCAAATTATCTAGAAAGCAAATTAAATTGGTTGTGATTTAGATGAGAGAGAAAACTGGGGTTTTCATCTCTGTACCACTAACCACATAATAAAGTTCCTCACTATATCAATTGTAAGAGGACGATCCATAACTGTGAATCAGGTCATACCGCAAATAGCTAAATACGACCCCAAAAAGGAGTACCATCAATCGGATTATGACAACCCGTCTCATGACTACCCTAACTAGTACATGTCAATTATACTACTCTAATCTAATCCTACTACATGAAAATAAACTAAAGCATGTCTATATTAAATTGCCAAGGCATGGTGTAACACCCCGTTTCATTTTCTTTTTTTTCTGAATTATTCCCGATTTATTTTCGGTGATGACGTCACTTGTTCATGACGTCATGGTTACTCTGTGTATTTTACGAGTAAATTTTTCGCGTTTACGTCTACACTCGACTGGACGACGTTGCGATCTCTCTTCGTGGATTGTCGTTGGCGATTACGAGAATTGACGGCGAGTTTAATGTTTCGAACTGGTGAAACGTTGACGTGAGTTCAGGATTTGACAACACGATTATATGATTTCTCTTCGTTGACTTCGTGGAATTCTGTAGCTATTACGTGGCTGGACGTGACGATAGTATTTCGAACCTAGTGAAACGCTTACGTGTGTTCTTATTATCGACTACGTGATTGAGTTGTGGCGATTGACAGCTGGGTTATCGACTAAATGAGTTTGTTTCGACGCTTGACATTTAGGGCTTCGACTCAGTGATTTGAGTTCGGTAGTTAGTGCTTTAGGGGTTCGACGTTTTTGTTTCCCCGGTTATGGGGTTAGTACGTATCTTATTTAGCTGACGTGCTTAGGAGTATTGATAGTTATTTTCGCTTGTTTTATTTATGTTTGTATCTATGTGCTCTGTGTATTGATGTGGCATTAGGTGCCTTAGTTGCTTGACTTACGTGTTTACGTGTATTTGTATTACCTTGTTCGTTTTTCGTGCTTGTATGTATGAGATATGTGTGTGTGGATTAATTTGGGTTGAAGTGGTTTTATTTAATTACTATTCGAATAAGTTACGTGCCTTAGTTGTTTGGATTAGTGACGACTCCGATGATTCGATAGTTGAGCCTCGTACCGAAATATTTAATTTGGTTATTATTACTGATTAACTATACGTAGAGTTTATGGGGAGCGCATGATATAAACCGCTAGGCGATTAATGATTTAATTTGGTTTATATAAATATTTATACTCGATTTTGTAACCGAGTTAATTATTCCGGACGTTATTAATTATTCGGAGTACCGTGAGGCTTTCGATGATTTAAGTGGTGGATGATTTTCGTGCCCCGGAGTTTTTAATTGGGCCTATATTATTTATTCGGAGTCCGGTGAATTTGATGGGCTCACGTAGAATTATTTGAGTGTCCCCGGTATATTTTACGGGACTTATTTTATGTATACGAATTTAATTATGATTATATATATATATTTAAGGGTTTCATACCCTAGATTATTTATTTCAGTTATATAACTTATTAGAAGTCCCTTTTATATTTACGGGCACGTGTCATATTATTTCGGGGATCTTAATATATTTTTCGGGATTTATTACTCGTATATATATATTGTTAATTGAGAATATATGTATATATGGGTATTAAATGGGTATTTATATATATTTAATTATATAGATAAATATATAGATATATATATCTGATATATGGCACGTGTGGTTGAGAGAAGACCAACACCTTCTCGATTGTTCTCCATACAACTAACCCATTCCTCTTTTATCTTCAACAACTGAACCACCCTTCTCTAGTGTGCATCCTGGATCTGCTATAGAGAAAGAGAGAGGGAGAGAAGCTCCTGATAAAAGAGGAAATCGCACACAGGCGACGACTTGGCAGGGGAGCAGTGTGGTGGTGGCTAGCTGCGGCCTGGTGGTTTTCGCCGACCTAGGATAGCGGCGACGATTGAGGACGCGGTGGTGGCGCGCCGCGTAGGTGGTGGTGGCGTGATGACGATGGGTTGAGCTGGTGAGGTGCGGTCGGACAAGGGTTTGATTTGGTGTTGCTGGACGTGGAAGCTCCGGCGGGATTCAGGGCTGTGGTAGCTGCGACGGCGACCATGGAGGTAGACCGGTGGTTCGCGGCGGCGTGGGTCGCCGGACGTGCTGCTGATCGGGAGCGTGGTGGTTCAAACCAGTCTCCTGTTCACTCGGACTGAGTCGAGTCGACTCAGTGCCGAGTCGAGCTGTGTTTGGCACGAAATTTTGAGGGTAGCTCGGCCTCGGTACCGTGTACGATATATCCGAAATTGGAGCGAAACCGTTGAGCGGGTTGCTGGGAATTTCAGATTTTCGGTATGGTTTTCGGTTTCGATTTTTGTAGATTTGTTCCGAATAAATTATTCGATTGCTAATGAATTTTAATTATATTGAATAGGGCGATACGGCGGTCGTTTCGACATATTAAAAATAATTTTCGAACGACTTTGGGCGGCGAGTACTATTCACGGCCGGTACTGTTCGCGGCGGGACTGTCTGTAAGCATTTAAATTAGGTGGGGGAATTTTATATATATTTTATATATATATAAAATATATATATATATATAAAATGCTAAGTACTATTCTACGCACTCACTAATAGTGCGTAGAAAATGCTAAGTAGTCCCGTTGTATGTTTATGGATAATAAATGCATAAAATTAAATTCCTAAGCGATAAATGAAATTTATGAATTTTATAAAATTCATGAAAATACTCATAACTGAATAAATGAGGTCGGGAATAGAAATTCCCTGGGAAATTAAATAAATTAATTCCCTGAGAATTTTTAAGAAATTAAATCCTACCAAATTTGGATTAAATTAGGTGGTTTAGTACCCCCGGACTTAAAGTTGGATTTTATAGAATTTTGTGTAAAATTAGAATCTGTGATTAGCTCCCGGATTTTATGTAACTGATATTAAAATACAGTGGGAGCGGGGCCGATTTGATATTGAGGGACGTAGGGCCGTTTAATAAATATTTCGTCCTTTATTTATATTTTATTGAAATTTGAATTAAGATAAGGGGGTATTCACGAGGATGAGGGATGTATAGACGTGATTTTAGTTCCCTAGATGGTTTTCTCGGAAATCATTAATAAATTAAATTGTGAATTAAATTGTCAAATTTTTTCCCTGAGGCTGATTTGCTTGAAAACAATCATTGGGAATTATAATTTAAAAGCATGCTGGTATATAGAATCTATAAGGACTGGGTAATTGAGAACCCGATTATTTCTGTGATAAAATGAGAATTTATTTACTGTATATTTTAAATTGTGAAGCATGCGTGGTATGAGATTGTTTGGCGTGTATGCCGTGTGATTGAGCAAATTAAATTCATAAGGAGGCATTTGGCATTCATATAGCACCCTGTTATATATACATTGTTTCGGTGCACGTTGCATGCCTCATTTATATCATGTGCATGTCTGGTTCGTTTGGAATGTCGCAACAACTGGCCAGGGGTGGTCTAGCACCAGGGAGCTAGTAACTCTCAACTCTCTAGACATTTGGGGGTGAGGGCTTGGGCCTCACTTGCCGGTTTTCCGCGCGGTCGTGGTATCCGCACTTTCTTTGGCGACGCTCACCCTTCATGTTGTGGGTTTGTTGCCCCAACAGTGAACGGTTTGGGATTCCTGGATATTAGTGGCTAGGGCTGCATTGGAGTTGCATTGTCATGGCATTTACATCCACATTGGACATTTATTGGATATGTGTTTGCCTGTTATTATTGATTATCGACATTGAGTATGTGATGTTGGAGTAGTAATTAAATATCTGTATTATTCTCTTTGGCGCTAAGGCGCGGTGTTTGTAATTAATATTTTAACTGTGGTTAAAATATAATGAATATTTAAAGATTTAAAATTGTAAAGAAAGAAAGAAAGAAAGTTTGACGATAATAAAAACCTGGATTAGTGGAGCCACGATTGGCATGTGTTCCAGGTGGTTACGTGGATATATATATATATATATATATATATATATATATGAAAAGGTTTTGATAATTAATTGTTTTCCCCTTGAGTTGGAGTTGAGTTGAGTTGGCTAGACGTATATTGAGACTTGGTTGTGGTTGTGCCTTTGGCTACATAGGCCTTTGTGATTGGTGATTAATGTTAGCACTGGATGATTATTAGACCACTTCGGTAGTGGGGAGAGTTGTTCAGGTTAAAGGTCGGGTAAGACTCGTAGTCTGACCTTGTTTCTCTTAGCTTGTGTATGTTGAGCTTGTCGCTCACCTTTCCACTTTAAAAGGGTTTCGAGTAATAAATGGTTTTTAGCCGTGTGTCTTGGATATCTCTTTTCCTACATGTTCCGGTAAAGTTAGTGAACTCTGGACATGGTTTGTCCTGTTCTTGAGACTTGAGGTCAATTCTGAGATCTAGAGATGTTTTTAGAGTCTGATTATTTCAGATTCCTCCTAGTTGTTCCGAGGAACACTTGAATCCCGGTGTAGGTTTGATAACCCTTGAGAATTTGTTTATAAGTTCCTATATTAAGTTGAAGGTCTTAGAACCCTTGAGGATTTGTTGAATGTGACTTTGAGGTGATGTTCGGTGGAACTCTAGTAGTTCCTTTCCCCTGTGTTATTGTTCCTTGGGTTTTAACCCGAACCTGTGTTTCTACGGTATCATTCCTTAAAGTAAGAATTATGATCATTCGTGTTTGTCTGTGGATCTTCTCGGGTAAGAGAAGTGAGTTTAAGTTAAGCACACATAGTGCGATTCCTAGTGTTTGGTTGGGTTAGGAGACATTGGAACCAAATATGATTTGACCGGGCCCTAACTTTTTCTTAAAAACCGGTTGAATCCTTCGGGATTCAACATTTTTCTTTAAAAACCCGAGGGCCATGGCATCTGTTTGGGACTAAATGACTCCAGTAACCCTTTCTTGCGCCTCGATAGGCGGTATGAGTTAGAGGTGACCTTGTTGATCTGTACCCTTTTTAGTGCCTTGATAGGCAGTGTGAGTTAGAGATAGTTCGGTTGGTTACCGAATCCGATGTGGAGATAGGACCTTCCCTTTTTAGGTTTCTTCGAGTGAACGGGTTGGTTCACTGGTTGTTGTACGTAGAAGAATGGTTATTCCCTTTCGATAGTCCTAAGGAGGGACCTATATATACCTCCTAGGAACCTTGAGTAGCGTGCTAGGTGCACGGACTGATAGATAGCTAGTTTTGGTTGTATCTCTAGATGAGAGTGTGTATTCGACCAGGTGTTAGGATTAGCTGTTACGGGACTTATATATATATATGTGTGTGTGTATATATATATGATGATTTGACATGCGTATATACGAGTGGTAGATATATCTTATGATCTGTGCTGTTTTACGACTCTTGAGTAGTTTTGAGATTAGTTGTGAGGTTATTGTTGGGTGTCTCGGATTAGCGGGGGTGCCACGGTAGACGATAGCTTGACCTAGGATAGATGCATGCACACGGGATGGTTAGCATTTTCTAGACGGCTTTTAGTGTGATGTTTTGATATTACGGTGAGCGCGTGGTTTTTTGCTCACCCCCTACACACAACATTTTCAGGTTTGCAGGTGGACGCAGCAAGGATTATGCTCGGCAGCGACGACACGGGTGATTTGGGACGGTAGTCTTGTTATTCTTTCCGTAGTTACGTTTATATACTATTTTATTATCTTGGGAGCCAGGTTGTTGGCAAATTCCCTCATATTGTATCTCTATTCAGTTCATGTATTTGTTATTTTCGGGGTGCCATTGTATCATTTCAGCACTACCGTACGATTCTCTGTATTCTCATTTGAGCTTGGAGGCTCAGTTGGTGTTTGTTGTTTTGGGGTGCCTTTATACCTTTTCGGCATCGCCATTTGGTTTTCTTTATAATTTCATTTGAGCATTTGGGGCTCTGTTGTTTTTTGAAGGGTTTCGGAGAGGTATTGGTGTTCTTTTCCATTACCTCGGCCCTCGTATGTTTCTGGAATGTTGGGCTACGTGTCATTGTTTCTTTTTTTGTTATTATGGGCAGGTTTGCTTGTTGTGTTGTTGTTGGGTTGTCCGGATGTTCCATTTACAAACGGAATTTTGCCGGATTTTCGTTAGAATTTCTTTACTGAGTTTCTTTCACTCAGGTGACATGGAATACTTCATTTTCATTCCTATTCCATGTATTTTGATGTTATCGTTGATTTCGGTTGTCTTTTTCTATGACGTCATACCCCGGTATTTGCTGATTCTCTAGATTGGAGTCTCAGGAATAACGGGGCGTGACACATGGCCTGTTTCAACCTAGGGTTTCAAGTTTCATTACCACCATTGTGTAGAAAACCATAATTAAACATCCGAGTTCCTACTTATATTGAATAATCATATTTGTGCAAAATAATACATTCATTTCATCTAAGACAAGAATTTCGAACAAACATATAATTTTATATTACAAATCACTATGGTCTCTTAACTATTACAATCATCACAGCATGGTTAACAGTTTTCCCTCGTTATAATTAAAAATAATGAAAGAATTACATTATTTAGCTAAGGTTTTGCTAGAAAATCCTAGATACCGAATTAGTTGGCCATGGTGGAAGGTCACTGCATCAGTGATGTAGAAATTATTTCTATAGTCTTCTTTTCCAGATCTCTAGGTTTGAATATGGCTCTCCACAATAATATGTCTGAATGAACTTGGACCTCCACAACTGAACAATCCTCATGAACGTCTCTCAACACTCATTTATGATTTTGTATATATAGCCAAATGTGTAGAGAAGTCCTTTTAAGTATTTTCACACTAAACCTCATGTAAACCCTAAAATATAATATATATATATGTCTATGTACATATATAGAGAGTTCTGGAGTCGCAGGCTCGTCTTGGAGTCGAACTGAGGGTAAAACATGCAAAAATCATCGAAAAACCACAAAACATGCCACAAATACACTTCAAGCGTACCTGGCCTACGCTTCGAGTGTAGCTGGCCTACACTTCAAGAATAGGTCCAAGCATACCTCTAAGCGTACATCCAAGCGTAGAAATATGTTTTGAAACTGAAAGCGTAGGCACAAGCGTAGGTATTTAATGGAAAACCACTTTTCTCCATGCATGCTCCAAAATGATCGCCTTAATCCCACGATACTTTTTGCTGAAGATGACGGTTTCTAGAAATGCCGTTTTTGCCCTCTTAAACCCATTTTTGTCTCCGACTGCCTCTTTGAATAGAAAGAACACTCTTCAGTTAATTCTCCGAAGTTAGCTCCATTTCTTCATTAAGCTCTTGAAATATGCTTTAACACACAAACAACATAAAAATACAAAATAATGAAATGAAATAACGTAACAATAGTGAGTTAAGGGGTAAAAATGTTTAATATTTGACATATCACACGCCCAAATTTACATATTGCCAGTCCCTTAGCAATAAACTCGGGGAAATTTCTCGTGATGATTTTTATTCTAACTATTCTAACTAATCTAACCTAATCGCTTTGGTCGGGGTCGACGATTACACTTAGTATGTGTAACAAGTCTTTTAAACCCTTAAGTTACCTCTAGTGAACGAGTGAAGTCTCGTGAAGGTTTCCAATGATTGTTCCTACAAACATCTCAGTTTTCTATAATCACGCATTTATGAGTTCACACACAAGTTAATTAAGTCATGATATAATGTAAAAGATAATAAGGATGTAAATACACTCACTCACTACCGAACAATAACTATCTCGAGCTTCGTGTCATGAATGGTTCCCATTAAAGTGAATGATTTCGCTACTTTCTACTCCCAATCCAGACAACCTTCTGTGTTTTTGGGCACATTTTACCATGGTATTTCAATATCTATTCTTCCTACTTTGTTGATAAAATTTTGCCATTTTTCATAAAAATTAACCTTTCCATCATTCTCCTTTTCATCCCTTTTTTGTCTTTATAGGCTCTGGACTTTTCAGCTCGAATTTTTAATCCCGACCAACTGGGCCCGAGCTTCTTCCATGAGATTTATGCCCATTAGTTTTCTCCCTTTTTTACGCGAACAATAATATTGGTGATACTAAGGTCCGGTTACTCAGATCGAAGAACTACTTTTTGCATTTTATTTTTCTCAAAATAATTTTTTTCAATTTACTCCATTTCAATTATAACATCTCCCCTTCACCCCTTTTATTGTGGCAAACTAATTATTTTCAACTTCATAGTCAAAGATCAACCTATTTCCCATAGTGAATGTGTGCTTGTGTTTGTAGGTCAAAGTCATCTTTTTTAATTTCAATTTCACTCATTCACTCACCCATGTAAAACCACATCACTTTATTAACTCGATGTAATCATTATTCTCATGGATGGGAATATCACAACACATACTACTCATACATCATAAACATTTACTCAATCAAATTGTTATGCAAATCAATCACGTGTGAAAACAAAGAACTGGTCCAAAGTCATAAAATTTCAAAAAACTTTCGAAAATTTAATTCCTTGTAATCCTATATCCTCACCCCCAAACATAAAGGAGACCATGTCCCCATGGTAAAAACTAAAGTATGAGAACAAATACAGTTACCTTTAAAGCTTAATTCTGGATTCAACATTGAAGCACTTGATCTCTTCCCCCAAACATAATTTGGATCACCTATAGATATACGCAACAAAGCACAAATAACCACAATCATAACAAGGGAAAAAAAAGATTTTAAAAACATCCAGAAATTCACACAATTTTTTCAAGGAATGAAAAATTATTTTTTTCTTCTTCTTCTTTTTATTTTTATTTTTTATGATTTGGTCTTAAGTGCCTATAATCCTATAAAAATAAAATAAAAATAAAAATAAAAACAAAAACAAAGACGTGGCCTTAAGGGTCTACCATCTCTAAGAATTGAAATTGCAACGATTTGTTCTTAAAGGACTACAATCTCTAAGAATTAAAATTACATAAATTAAATGCTATGATATTCTACAAATTTAGGCTAGAAACTAACTTTCACAACCGAGGACCAATGTTTAATGTCTTTGGCATGACAACTCCTCAAAGGGTTATCCAACACCCTTCCTCTTTCCAACAGTTCTCCTACTCATAGGACAAAATGTAAGAAATAACTCCCTTAGTGCTCTCACTTGCGAACAATTAGTATTATCCATGACATCAAATATAAAACAATAATCACCAAATACAGTACCTCCTCTATCACGTTCTAACTTCACCCCATGCACGGTCAATGTGTCCAACAGATCCTCCTTCAACACCTTATGTAATGTTCCCTTCACCACTTTTCATTAAACTAATAAATGCCATAAATTCCGGTTCCGGATCAATCTCCTCATAATATCTTAATCTCTGCCTATGTATCCCGAACCTTTTATCAAATCCTACTTCTCCGCGGGGTAAACCGATCTAACTTTGTGTTGTCCATCCCATATTTATCGAAATTTACCCAGAAACACTTTCATCTTTGGATTACATTGTCATTTTCGACCAAGCTCAAGGAACCGAAGAGGAAAATGCTTAGCATGATGTACTCTTGTTCGAGCTATGTATCTTCGAGCATCTTTATACGCACAACTCCGTATCCCCTCACACTTATCTCTCAATCGCGGATCTTCCAAGGCATATAGCTTTTCTACCATGTGTATACCTAACATTGGTTCATCTAGAAAGGTGTTCTTAAGAGGGGGTCATCCTCAGTAGGTTGTTTAAAAGTTTGTGATAACTGATCATCTCTAATAGCCTCCACATCTTGCTTATTCGTCACTAAGCTCTTCTCTTGACCTTCAGTGTTGTCATACAACCCAATCTTATAAAGTGAGTTGTTGGGCACCAATGCCGCTGCTGACACAAATGGAGATTCAGGCGATTCTTTTGGCTCCTCCCACGTATCAAACTTTGTATTTGACCTTTCAATCACAGCATCCAAGGCATTCCATGCTCGACTCCTCAGAGGTACCACTTTCTCAACCATCTTATGAGTATTAAAACACTCGTCTGGTTCCGGTAATTGATAATTGATATCAAATACATTCATCCTGATCTTTAGATTCCCAAAAGATATATCCATAACCCCTGTTCAGCAATCAATGCATGCATTTGCCGTTGCCAAAAATGGTCTTCCTAAGATAACAGGGATATCTCTCCTTGATCTGTGGTCAGGTTCCATGTCTAACACCACAAAGTCCATGATGGGCGTCAGGTGTGTGCAAAATATGTGGTTAAAAATGACAGCTTCACGACACTTTAGGTTTTACTATTCTGCAAGCGCACAGATCAATTGTAGACAGTTTCACTTGAGTAGGGGAATATCGATCCCACAGAGACAAGGATTGTTCAATTCAGTAGTCTAAAAATACTGAATTATATTTTTCCGAAAAGAGTTTGGTTTTGTGAATTATCTAATACTAATGAAAATAAAACATAAAGCAATAATGAATAATGGTTGTGATTCATAGAGAGAGAAAACTAGGGTTTCCACACTCCACCACTAACCGCATAATATAGTTCGAATTATATATCAATTGAATGAGGATGATCATTTGACTGTGAATCAGGTCGCACCGCTCCAGCAGTTTGACCCCAAAAATGATTACTCTCAACCGGATCGCGAGAACCCATCTCAGGACTAAACTGATTAGTGCATGCCAACTACTAACAGAATGTTAATGCAGAAAAGTAAATTAAAGCATGAAAATAAACTAAAGCATGTCTATATCAGTTTGTCAGGGCATGGCCTGTGTCAACCTAGGGTTTCGAGTTTTATGACCACCATTGTGTAGAAAATCATAGATTAAAGATCCGAGTTCTAGCCAATAGTGAATAATTGTGATCGTGTATGATAAATATATTAGAAAAGTCTAAGACAATAATCAATTCAAATATATAAACTTGTATCACGAATAAAAACGGTCGCTCATCTAACACAATCATCAAAGTATAGTCAAAGTTTCCCCTCTCTACAATTGAATATAAAATTAGAACTACATTACTTTGTTAGGGTTTTGTGAGAAAACTATAGATACCAAGTTTATTGATCATGACTGAGAGAATCTGCATTGTTGTTATAGAAATGCTCTCCATAATCTTCTTATCCAGATCTCTAAGTCTTCAATGGTGGTTCTCTTCAATGGAAACAAGTCTAAACTTTGAACGTGAGAACTCTATGAATGAACATGCGTGAAAATCAGAACCAAAACTAACACCCCTCTCTAAAGCTAAACCTCTCATATTTGTAGACAAGTGAGAGAAACACTAATGGTTGCCCTTTTTTGTAATTTCATAATACATGAATAATGTCTATAAAATATGATCTAAATATGTGTATAAGCCTGTATTTAGAGGTCTAGAATCACCGATCACTTAAAATATCGAAGCAGGGTCAAAACTGGAAAATTCTGAAACAACTTCTGCACGTAAAGGGATCACGTGGCCACAAGGTGGAACCTACGCTTCTTACCTACGCTTGGGCATAGGTCTAGAGTGTAGGGTCCCTCTTTGGCGCATAAACCAAAGCTTAATTTTGGTCCAATCTGCCTCTTTTCCCTTTGACGACGTAGGGTATGATGCATCTTTTGCTATAAAAACCCATTTTTTTATATTTGAGTTAGACTAGTCGCCTCTGACTCCTGATACTTTTGGGTGAAGTAATAATTTTTGTAAATGACATTCTGGCCCTTCGGTGAGCTAACGATGTAATGACCGGGTTAATTTAAATAATTTATTTTTCTTCGGTTAATATATATATATTTTTATCTTGTGCATTACGTGGCATTGCATGTGTTTACGTGCATTAAGGATTTCATGATTTGAGTTTTTGGGTTCATTCCTATGTTTTGTAAAATTTTCATTTTTGTCGTTGACCGGGTAGTTTCGATATTTTAATTAAATATGGGGGTTACTTTTGAGTTTGATAAAGATGAGGGTAACTTTTGCAATATATTCATTATATGTAAATGTGTGACCGAATTCCACATGTTTATTTTTATATTTATCTTCAACTTTCCAAAAGCATATTCCTCCATCATTTAAAGGTTCAATCATACATCTATTATATTGACACCACTTTATGACATTATTGATGAAAATTTTCAGCCATTATATTGATGTGTTGAGGTTAGCTTTTGGATATTCTCAACAATCAAGCAAAACCATTTTTTCCATCATTCTCTATTTTTCTCCTATCTTCTTCTCTCTACATTTTGGGCATCTTAGAGTGGGGATTCAATTTTGTGCTCAACTAGGAAGTTGTTCTACGTGTTCCGATCTTCGGTTTAATACCAATTACGGTATGTGATCTATATTATTTAATCTGATTTGATTTTTCAAAAATTCCAGATTGCTAGTTTACATGTTTAGTGAAAATCAATGCTTTAGATCTCTAATTTATAATATATGTACGGATCAAAATTAGTTTATGAAAATTTTAAAGATCATATATAGGTATGTGATTATATGTTCGTGAAAATTTAAGAATTTATAGATAAGTAGAGAGTTAATTAAAAATCTAGGAATAACATGTTATTCGGATATTGTTGTTGCTGCAGACCGTTTGTTTTTACTCAGTTTGAGCAATTTATAGACCATGTTAAATTATTTATAAATTTTTGAAACTTTTACAGTATGCTTTTGTATATGTCTATTATCATCTATCAAAATTTCAGATCATTTAGATAAATATGTAAGTTTCTAAAAATCATGGAAGTAGGTTGTCCAGTGATATTTTACTGCTTGCTGATCCGATTTCGGTTTCGGTTTAGCCAATTGTTTCATATGGTTTTGTATTCTTATAAATCTTGAAACTTTTATTATAACATTGTTTTATATGTCTAGGACATATTTATTAAATATCAAGAATTTTAAGTTAATTTATACTGGTAATAAAAATTGTTGAGTAGTAACTGTTCAGTTTCAATCATAGTTTAAAACCGGAACTTGTATTACCAATTTGAGCTATCTATAATTCTAATTTTGTACTTATAATTTTATAACCTGATCTTGAGTATATAAGATGTAAATCTGGAGATTTTCGTAGTCATATAATTCATGGATAGGTTTTTAAAAATCTTGGAGTAAAGGGTGTTCAGTTTTCGGAACTGTTAGGCAAGCTGTCTTTTATAATTATTTTGGACCACTTTCCTTTGATTAAAGCTTATGAAAATTTTACAGTAGACCTATGTAGAGGTTTGGAGTGTATTGTGTAAATTTCATATTTTTATCAAACCTGTAGATATTTCTAAAAATCATTGATTACCTGCTGTCCGTTTTACGGTAGTATTCGAAACCGAACTTTTTGATTCTTAATTAAGTAGCTAAATTTTTCCTATTAATCCCGAATATTTTTGAGTATATATTTATATATATTAGAATTTTTATTGGCAAATATTATTATAAAAATAAATATGGTTATATATAATAAAAAAAAATTATTCAATATGTGTTAATTGGTTTCGGGCATAACAGGGTACAAATGAAGGCGTGAAGGGATAACCGTTCGTTTCTTCATTCTCTACACAACCATATTGTTTTGATTGTTGGTATTTTACTGGATATTTTTTCAAGTTTGAGATAGGGATTTATTGGGGTATCGTGTGAGTTTAAGAATCTTCATTTATGCATTTTAATGCTTATATATAGATTCTTCATCATATTGTGCTATTTTTTACATGAGTTGTGAAATTGGATTAATGTGTTTAAATGCATTTATTCATGCCAGGCTAGAATTTTTATTAGGTGGATCATGGAGTGTGGATATATTTATTACTTATGTGCGCTAGTGAATTATAAACAATGTCGGTTGGCCAGTTTGACCATTTGATATTTTTATGAATTTTTATGAATTTTAATTAAATTTAAGTCATTATCCGGGTTTTCGGATTCGGGGCGTGACAACGTGGTATCAGAGCTTTAGGTCATTTTACCTTTGGGACGACGGGATAAGGCCTAGTTATGTGAACGTTGGTTTTATTATTGCCTTTGAGTGGAATGTATTGATATGAAGTTACAAGAGTATAAAACTGGTTATTTAGCACTTAAATGTATCTAATCACTATATCTTGTGACATAGAATCATGCCTCCGAGAAAAGCGCCAGTGGATCCCCAGGTTAGTGATCAGATCGCTCGTGATATGGCCAGTGCGTTTCAGCGGATTGCACGAGAGGCTATTCAGGGTGCACAAGACCTGAATGTGGGGAACGGAACAATGCGAATTTTGAAGAAATTTAAAAAGCTAGCACCGCAGGACTTCATCGGAGGACCTGATCCATTCGTAGCAGAGCATTGGTTGGAGCGAATGGAAAGGGATTTCAGAGTTGCAGGGATTCAGGATGGCATTCTTCGTGTTTCTCTTGCTTCATATCATCTGACAGAGGATGCGGGTATGTGGTGGAAGAATTTAGGGCTCACTCATGACACCGATACTATGGACTGGGATACGTTCAAGACCTTGTTCTTAGACGAGTATTTTCCAGTGACTAAGAGGGATGCTCTAAAGGTCGAGTTCATTCACTTGATTCAGGTAAGTATGTCAGTGGGTGAATATGCTAATAAATTCACTTCATTATCAAGGTTTGGTAGGGAGATGGTGACTCTTGAAGAGGACCGGGCAAAGAAATTTGTAAGGGGTTTGAGGTTTGAGCTACGGGCCAAGATAACAGTATTAGAAGTTCCCACTTATACTATTGCTTTACGCAAGGCATTGGTAGCTGAAGAAGAGTTTAAGGACTTTCAGAGGATTAGAGATTCAAAGAACCGTGTTAGGGATACGACTTTCTTCTCTGGAGATCACCAAAGGAAGAAACACAAGGGCAAATCTTCTTTTCCTCAGGGTTCACAGTCAGTTGATTCTGCTCCGATGATTACTATGCCGACTGGGTCAGTCAAGGACCGAGTGACTTGTTTCAAGTGCCATCAGCAGGGACACTATCGGAGTGAGTGCCCTCAGAGATAGTCAAGGGGTCCGATCACTTGTTTCCAGTGTGGTCAGCTAGGACACACGAAGAGGGACTGCCCGCAGTTAGGAGGGGGTTCACAGAGCAGTGGGTCACAACAGAGGACAAGACAAGCACAACCAGTTCAGTCAGGATTCAGGGCTCCACAGCCAGTTCAGCTTGCACATTCTGGACAGGGATCTCGGTATTCAAAGGGAAGTAACCCTGGTATGATGAGCTAGCAGCAGTCAGGGCAAGGCAGTGCACAGTCGGGACAGAGGACTCAGGGTCGTGTGTTCACGATCACTCCACCCGATGCCTCAGCAGGGCCAGCAGTTGTTCGAGGTATTTTTCTTGTTTCTAGTTCTTGGGCTCGAGTTCTTGTTGATTCTGGTGCTTCCCATTCTTTTATCTCTAGTTCTTTTGCATCTGCATTGGGGTTAGAGGTTGAGTTTCTCGATAGAGCCTTGTGTGTTGATACACCAACTGGTGATGAGTTGATCTTAGCCAGAGTTTGCCGAGATTGTAAGATCACGATTGCAGGCAGAGTTTTGGTGTTTGATTTTATCCTTCTAGAGATGACCAGCTTTGATGTGATCTTGGGGATGGATTGGCTTTCAGCTTTCCGAGCCAACATCGATTGCTTTCGGGGAAGGGTTTCCGTCTGTACTCCTGATGGTGATTGTTTTTGTTTCGTGGGGGATCGGAGCCATTTTCTCACTTCTTCTCTTCACGGTTTGGGCAGTCGAGGATGAGATAGTTCTTTCCTAGCTAATGTATTGGCCTATGAAGACGAGGAACATGGTTCTTATGGTGACTTTCCGAGGGTGGTCTGTGAGTTCACGGATGTTTTTCCAGAAGATTTGACCGAGTTGCCCCCAAAACGAGAAGTGGAGTTCGGCATTGACGTCATTTCCGGTACCAATGCAATTTCTATAGCACCGTACCGTATGGCACCGGCCGAGTTGGAAGAGCTGAAAAATCAATTGGAGGATATAAGGATGAAAGGTTTTATACGTCCTAGTGCATCGCCTTGGGGAGCTCCTGTTCTTTTTGCGAAAAAGAAAGATGGATCTCTCAGGCTTTGTATTGATTATAGGAAGCTGAATCAAGTTACGATCAAGAACAAGTATCCGTTGCCGAGGATAGACGACTTGTTTGATCAACTTAAAGGATCCAAATACTTTTCAAAGATAGACTTGAGATCAGGTTACTACCAATTGAGGGTCAAGGATGAGGATATCTCGAAGACAGCTTTTCGCACTCGGTACGGTCATTTTGAGTTCCTTGTTATGCCATTTGGTTTGACAAATGCACCGGCAGCATTCATGGATCTAATGAACCGGGTATTCAGTGCTTACTTGGACAAGTTTGTGGTGGTCTTTGTGGATGACATTTTAGTGTATTCATCGTCCGAGAAGGAGCACGAGGAGCATCTAAGGATTGTTTTACAAATCCTTAGGGATAACCAGTTGTATGCAAAGTATGAGAAGTGTGAGTTTTGGCTACCTAAGGTACAGTTCCTTGGGTATGTTGTCTCTGTGGAAGGAATCTCGGTAGATCCTTCTAAAGTTGAGGCTGTGAGGAGTTGGAATCAACCACGTAATGTGTTTGAGATTAGGAGCTTTTTGGGATTGGCTGGCTATTACCGGAGATTCGTGAAGGATTTTTCGAGGTTAGCACAACCGATGACACTTCTCACTCGGAAGGGGGTGAAGTTCGTGTGGAATGAAGCTTGTGAACTTGCCTTTAAAGAATTGAAGCACAGGTTGACATCAACACCGATCTTAGTGATTCCAGAGAGGGGATTGGACTATGTGATTTATTGCGATGCTTCTATAGAGGGCTTGGGGTGTGTCTTAATGCAGACAGAGAGGGTAGTTGCCTATGGGTCTCGACAGCTAAAGACTCATGAACAGAACTATCCCACCCATGACTTAGAGCTAGCAGCAGTGATCTTTGCACTGAAGAGTTGGAGACATCACCTGTACGGGGAGAAGTTCGAAATTTTCTCTGATCATAAAAGTTTAAAGTATCTTTTTTCGCAAAAGGACTTGAACATGAGACAGAGAAGGTGGGTTGAGTACATGGGGGACTATGATTTCGAGTTACAGTACCATCCTGGAAAGGGCAATGTTGTGGCTGATGCTTTGAGTCGGAAGTCACGGGGGTCAATTTCTAGCATTATCATTCGCGAATGGCAGATGATGAAAGATATCGCAGAGTTAGGGTTGATTTTCAGTGATGACAATGAGTCAGCTACCTTATTTAGCCTGACAATCCAACCCACTCTTATTAACGAGGTGATTGAGTCACAGAGAGGGGTAAGCGAGATGGATTCCATTCGTACTCGAATTTCAGCTGGTGAGACCATGGATGATTGGACCTTGCACGCTGATGGGGGTCTAAGGTTCAAAGGGAAGATGGTGGTGCCAAAAGCGAGCAAGGAGAAGGTGATGAAGGATTTTCACTATTCAAGGTTTGTAGTACATCCCGGTGGTACTAAAATGTATCACAACTTGAGACGCCAGTTTTGGTGGAGGGGCATGAAGCGTGATGTTGCTCAGTTTGTTACCAGATGTCTTACTTGTCAGCAAGTAAAGGCTGAACATCAGAAGCCTGCAGGTCTGTTGCAACCATTGCCAGTGGCAGAGTGGAAATGGGAACACATCACTATGGATTTCGTAACAGGATTACCAACGACGCAGAAGGGGCATGATGCAGTATGGGTTATTGTTGACAGGTTGACCAAGACTGCTCATTTTCTGGCCATACGAGAGATAGATGGCGCAGAGGCGCTCAGTAGGGTGTATATTGACCAGATTGTCAGATTGCACGGCGTTCCAGTTTCTATCGTGTCAGACAGGGATCCGAGGTTTACTTCACAATTTTGGCAGGGTTTCCAGACAGCTCTTGATTCAGAGTTGAGGTTTAGCACGGCGTTTCATCCTCAGACTGACGGTCAATCGGAAAGGACTATTCAGATATTAGAGGATATGTTACGGGCTTGCATTCTGGATTTTCAGGGTAATTGGGATGGTCATCTACCATTGGTTGAGTTTTCGTACAACAATAGTTGCCAGGCTAGTATTGAGATGGCACCATTCGAGGCGTTGTATGGTAGACCATGTAGATCTCCTGTTTGTTGGACTGAGGTTAGCGAGAAATCCATTTTGGGTCGTGACTTGAGGCGATCAGAGATTATTCATGAAACAACAGAGAAGATCAAGATGATTCGACAACGATTGATCACAGCTCAGAGCTGACAGAAAAGCTATGCTGACCGAAGGAGGAGACCATTATCCTTTGATGTGGGGGACCATGTGTTTCTAAAGGTTCCTCCGCGAAAGGGATTGATGAGATTTCGGCGAGGTGGCAAGTTATCGCCACGGTTTATCGGACCTTTCGATATTTTGGATCGTGTTGGTGAGGTGGCTTATCGTTTGGCTTTACCACCAGAGTTGTCCAGGGTTCACAATGTTTTTCATGTATCTATGTTGAGGGAGTATGAGAAAGATCAGTCACATGTTTTGGATTGGGTCGATGTGGAGGTTGATGAGGATGTCACCTATGAGGAACGACCTGTTTAGATTTTTGACTCTAGAAATCAGGTTCTTCGTGGAAAGGTGATTCATCTAGTCAAAGTTTTGTGGCATCATCATGGCATGGAGGAGGCTACATGGGCGCGTGAGGACGAGGTCCGTGCCAACTATCCTGATCTTTTTGCCACTTAAGGTACGTCACGATTTCGGGGACGAAATATTTTTAAGGAGGGGAGGTTGTAATGACCGGGTTAATTTAAATAATTTATTTTTCTTCGGTTAATATATATATATTTTTATCTTGTGCATTACGTGGCATTGCATGTGTTTACGTGCATTAAGGATTTCATGATTTGAGTTTTTGGGTTCATTCCTATGTTTTGTAAAATTTTCATTTTTGTCGTTGACCGGGTAGTTTCGATATTTTAATTAAATGTGGGGGTTACTTTTGAGTTTGATAAAGATGAGGGTAACTTTTGCAATATATTCATTATATGTAAATGTGTGACCGAATTCCACATGTTTATTTTTATTTTTATCTTCAACTTTCCAAAAGCATATTCCTCCATCATTTAAAGGTTCAATCATACATCTATTATAATGACACCACTTTATGACATTATTGATGAAAATTTTCAGCCATTATATTGATGTGTTGAGGTTAGCTTTTGCATATTCTCAACAATCAAGCAAAACCATTTTTTCCATCATTCTCTATTTTTCTCCTATCTTCTTCTCTCTACATTTTGGGCATCTTAGAGTGGGGATTCAATTTTGTGCTCAACTAGGAAGTTGTTCTATGTGTTCCGATCTTCGGTTTAATACCAATTACGGTATGTGATCTATATTATTTAATTTGATTTGATTTTTCAAAAATTCCAGATTGCTAGTTTACATGTTTAGTGAAAATCAAGGCTTTAGATCTCAAATTTATAATATATGTACGGATCAAAATTAGTTTATGAACATTTTACAGATCATATATAGGTATGTGATTATATGTTAGTGAAAATTTCAGAATTTATAGATAAGTAGAGAGTTAATTAAAAATCTAGGAATACAATGTTATTCGGATATTGTTGTTGCTGCAGACCGTTTGTTTTTACTCAGTTTGAGCAATTTATAGACCATGTTAAATTATTTATAAATTTTTGAAACTTTTACAGTATGCTTTTGTATATGTCTATTATCATCTCTCAAAATTTCAGATCATTTAGATAAATATGTAAGTTTCTAAAAATCATGGAAGTAGGTTGTCCAGTGATATTTTACTGTTTGCTGATCCGATTTCGGTTTTGGGTTAGCCAATTGTTTCATATGGTTTCGTATTCTTATAAATCTTGAAACTTTTATTATAACATTTTGTATATGTCTAGGACATATGTATTAAAGATTAAGAATTTTAAGTTAATTTATACTTGTAAGAAAAAATGTTGAGTAGTAACTGTTCAGTTTCAATCAAAGTTTAAAACCGGAACTTTTATTACCAATTTGAGCTATCTATAATTCTAATTTTGTACTTATAATTTTATCACCTGATCTTGAGTAAATAATATGTAAATATGGAGATTTTAGTAGTCATATAATTCATGGATAAGTTTGTAAAAATCTTGGAGTAAAGGGTGTTCAGTTTTCGGAACTGTTAGGAAAGCTGTCTTTTATAATTATTTTGGACCACTGTCCTTTGATTAAAGCTTATTAAAATTTTACAGTAGACCTACGTAGAGGTTTGGAGTGTATCTTGTAAATTTAATATTTTTATCAAACCTGTATATGTTTCTAAAAATCATAGATTACCTGCTGTCCGTTTTACGGTAGTATTCGAAACCGAACTTTTCGATTCTTAATTAAGTACCTAAATTTTGTCTATTAATCCCGAATATTTTTGAGTATATATTTATATATATTAGAATTTGTATTGGTAAATATTATTATAAAAATAAATATGGTTATATATAATAAAAAAAAATTATTCAATATGTGTTAGTTGGTTTCGGGCATAACAGGGTACAAATGAAGGCGTGAAGGGAGAACCGTTCGTTTCTTCATTCTCTACACAACCATATTGTTTTGATTGTTGGTATTTTACTGGATATTTTATCAAGTTTGAGGTAGGGATTTATTGGGGTATCGTGTGAGTTTAAGAATCTTCATTTATGCATTTTAATGTTTATATATATATTCTTCATCATATTGTGCTATTTTTTACATGAATTGTGAAATTGCATTAATGTGTTTAAATGCATTGATTCATGCCACGCTAGAATTTTTATTAGGTGGATCATGGAGTATGGATATATTTATTACTTATGTGCGCTAGTGAATTATAAACAATGTCGGTTGGCCAGTTTGACCATTTGATATTTTTATGAATTTTAATTAAATTTAAGTTATTATCCGGGTTTTCGGATTCGGGGCGTGACAAACGATGTCGGGAAATGACCATTTTGCCCTCGGGTAGCTCTTCTTTGCTCTGGCACACCTCTTGATTCCTTTCTCGAGTTAGAAGTGAAAACGAACTCAGTTAATTCACCGAGATTAGCTATGTTTCTTCATTAAGCTCTTTAAACATGTTTACACATATAAACGTGATAAAAATACCAAGTAACAGAATGTAAAGATATAACAATACGCAAGATAGGGGCAAAAAATGACCAATTGAGCATCTATCAGTCCACAGGATAATAAAACTTACCCACTTAAACAATGACATCCTCCAGAATTCCTCTCAGTTGTTTAGGTTATCTATTTGCCAATTGATGCACCACCAATTAGGATTGAGCTCTCCCAACCCTAGTTGTTGATAGACCGAGTAAGGTAATAAGTTAACACTCGCATCGAGGTTAAGAAGAGCTCTACCAATAATTTGGTCACCAATGACACAAGAAATAATGGGAGAATCAGGATCTTTCCTCTTAGGTGGAGTATCACTCAGTAAGATCAAACTTACTTGTTCAGTCAACAAAATCTTCTTCGGGACCTTAGTTATGCTTTTATGCTTTTTGGTATAAAGGTCCTTTAAAAACTTAGCATAGGGTGGAATTTGGTCTATAATGTCTACGAGAGGCAGATTAATCTTGACTTGTCAGAAGGTTTCCAAAATGTCCAACTCTTTATTCTTACAACCTTTAGTCAGCTCTCTAAGACGTTGAGGGAATGGTGATTCATCCTCATACTATGCCATATCTGACTCTTCTGGTATTGTATCATCATGTTCTTCCTTCTCTTGAGGTTGATATTTCTGATCTTTCTTAGCCTCTTTCTTCTAAGCTTCTTCTTCTGCCTTTCTTTGAACTTCTTGGGCCTTTTGCTTCTTCAGCCTCTCCTCAAGGTGCTCCTCAACCCTATTTTCTACTTCCTTTCCACTTCTTAAAATTGTGACTGCTTGGACTGTCTCAAAACGGGTCTCGACAAAGGATTCAAGCTCCAGTGCTTGTTGCGGCTTTGGGTTAACCATTGGTTGCCTAAACAATCTTTCCTCTTTAGGCCTATTCACAACATTAGCTAGTTGCCCCATTTGGGTTTCTATATGAGCAATGGATTGGGATTTAGAGTTCATCGATTGGATAGCTGCCTGAAAATGATTAGATTGATTTTTTTAACTCCTTCAAGAAGTTCATTACCTCTTCTTCAAAGCCAGGTGGTCTTGGTGGTGGATTTTGAGTTGGATTTTTTATGTTAGAAATGATTTTGAGGATATGGAAGGCACACTTGATTTTGATTGAATCCTTAGGTTTTGTTTTCTTGAGACTGAGTTTGATAATTATATGGTTGGACAACCTGATTATTATAGAATGGTCGGAGAGCCTGAGAATTAGTGGATGACTGTCTGGGTTGGCAATTTGACTGAGAGTTTTGAGCCATGATTGTTGGTGGGGATTGATATAATTGTTTACTATGTTGATACCTTAGTCGTGGATTATATGATTGTTGTTCTTGAGGGAACATTGATTCCACATTCGAAGATTGAGATGAAAGAGAGGGATAATTTTGGACATTTAATGTGTATGAATTGGTGAAAGGAGTATTGTTTGGGTAGTTCCATGCTACATTAGCATTGGCAACAACAAATTCACCACCTTGATACTCATTGTGGGAATAATCAACTTCTGTCTCTGTCACTTCTTTTTTAGGGGAATGATTTCTCTGGAGAAGCTTTTCAAATCTTTCAAATTTCTCTCATATTAACACCACTAAATCACTCACATCATCATGATTCACAACATACGCTTTCTAAGATCTTTTATCTAGTGCACCTCTAGACTTTAACTCATATTCATATTGAATTGTATTGTCACTAATACTGTTAAACAAGTCTAAGAGTTCTTTTGCTGGCCTCAAGATAAATTGCCCTTGTGTTGCCGTATCTATCAAATTCTTATGTTTATCTCCTAGTCCCATGTAAAAATTCTTAGCAATATCCTGTTCAGCGAACCTATGGCGGGGACACTTATACAAGATTTCACTATATCTCATCCAAGCATCATGGAACTTCTCACCAGGCAATTCTCTAATATTTTGATCGCATCTTGTGCCTCTAAGTTTTTTCCTATGGGATAATGCTTCTCTATGAATTCATATTTAAGGGCTTCCCAATCAATTTTAACTGCATTATCTAATTGGACGTATCATCTTTTAGCTTTTTCTCTCAACGACCAAGGAAATAGACGCATTATCAAATCATTCTTAGATAAATTATCATACCTAACAGTCAAGGCAACCTCTAAGAAATCATTAATATGGTTGTATGGGTCATATATCCTAAGGCCATAAAATTTTGGAAGCATATTGATAATGCTCGTTTTGATCTCGAGGTGCTTCGCGCCTTCTTCTTATGGGAAATCAGTATAGGAATCATACACATCCGGTGCGTAGTATCCTTTCAAAGATGTGGCTGGTGTCCTTGGTAGATTGGCTATTTGGTCACCCATCACTTCTTCTGACTGATGATGACGCTCTTAAATAGTTGATATTTTTTATAAAAAGTCCGTTCGATCTCAGGATCAAAAGGTTCTAATTTAACTTGAGCTTAAAACAAAATTTTTTATCAGTCATACATCAAATAAATATTTTTTCTATACGTCAGGTGTGTAAAAATATGTGGTTAAAAATGACACATTAACGACGCTAGGTTTTACCCTACGCAAGTGCACGTATCAATTATAGTATAACAATGGCTTGAGTAAAGGATATCGATCCCACAAAGACTGAGATTGTTCACTTTAGTAATTCAAAAATACTGAATTATATTTTTTGAAAATAGTTTGTTTGGGCGGTCAAAGACCAAATTATCTATTGTAACTAAAATTATCTAGAAAGTAAATTAAACTGGTTGTGATTCAGATGAGAGAGAAAACTAGGGTTTTCATCGCTCTACCACTAACCGTATAATATAGTTCCTCACTGTATCAATTATAAGAGAGTGATCTATAACTATGAATCAGGTCATACCGCAAATAGCTAAATACGACCCCAAAAAGGAGTACCACCAATCGGATTATGACAACCCGTCTCATGACTGACCTAACTAGTACATGCCAATTATACTACCCTAACATAATCCTACTACATTAAAATAAACTAAAGCATGTCTATATTAAATCGCCAAGGCACTACCTGTGTCAATCTAGGGTTTCAAGTTTCATTACCACCATTGTGTAGAAAACCATAATTAAGCCTCGGAGTTCCTGCTCATATTGAATAATCATTGTTGTGCAAAATAATACATTTATTCCATCTAAGACAAGAATTTAGAACAAACATATAATTTTATATTGCAAATCAGTACAGTCTCTTAACTACTACAATCATCACAGTATGGTTAATAGTTTCCCCTCGTTACAATTAAAAACAATGGAAGAACTACATTACTTGGCTAGGGTTTTGCTAGAAAACCTTAGATACCGAGTTATTTGGCCATGGTGGAAGGTGACTACATCGGTGATGTAGAAATGATCTCTATAGTATTCTTCTCTGGATATCTAGGTTTGAATATGGCTCTCCACAGCAGTATGTCTGAATGAACGTGAACCTCCATAATTGAACAACCCTCATGAACGTCTCTAAACATTGATTTATGATTGTGTATATATAGCCAATAGTGTAGAGAAGTCATTTTCAGTCTTTTCACACTAAACCACATGTAAACCCTAAACTCTGATATATATATGTGTATATACAATTATATAGAGTTCTAGAGTTGCAGGCACGTCTTGGAGTCGAACCAGGGGTAAAACAGGCAAAAACCATTAAAAACGCAAAAACCTTACCGCAGATACGCTTCAAGCATAGCTAGCTTATGCTTTAAGTGTAGGTCCAAACGTCCCTCAAAGCGCAGGTCCAAGGGTACCTCCAACCGTAGAGATGTGTTTTCCAACCAATTTTTTAAACTGAAAGTGTAGGTACAAGCGTACGTATTTCATGGAAAATCACTTTTCTCCGTGCATGCACCAAAATGACCGCCTTGAACCCACGATACTTTTTGCTGAAGATGAAGGCTTCTAGAAATGTTGTTTTCGCCTTCCGGGAGCCATTTTTGTCTCCGACTGCCTCTTTGACTCTCCTCTTTGAATCGAAAGAACACACTCTTCAGTTAATTCACCGAAGTTAGCTTTATTTCTTCATTAAGCTCCTGAAACTTGCTTTAAAATGCAAATAACATAAAAATACCAAACAATGGAATGAAAGAACGTAACAATAGTGTGTTAAGGGGTCAAAATATTTAATATTTGACAGCTATCAATTATCCCATAGAAAAGACCTCAGAAGCACAGGATCCGATCAAAAGATTTAGGGAATTGCTCGATGAGTATTTTCATGATGCATGGGAGAGATATAATGAAATCTTGTATAAGTATCCCCACCATAGGTTTTAAGAACCGGATATAGCCAAGAATTTTTATATGGGACTTGGAGATGGACATAAAACTTTGATACATGCGTCAACACAAGGTCAATTCACCTTGAAGCCAACAAAAGAACTTTTAGAGATGTTTGATAACAGTAGTGAGAACACAATCCAATATGAATCTGAGTTGAGGTCTAGAGGTGGACAGGATAGAAGATCTGAGAAAGCTTATGTCAAAGATCATGATGATGTGAGGGATACAATGGCACTGATAGGAGAGAAATTGGAGAGAATTGATAAATTTCTTCAGTGAAGTCATTCCCCTCCAAGAGAGATGTTAGAAGTAGAAGCAGATTATTCTCAAAATGAGTGTTATGACATAATGGCTACCGATGCTAATGCATCATGGAACTATTCAAATAATGCTCCTTTCACTAATTCATACACCTCAAATGCCATAAATCACCCTCTTCTATCCTATAAATCTAACAATGTGGAGAACCCACCATCAAGGTTCCGACAAGGGCAATCATCTAACTTATAACCAAGGTTCATTGAGAGACAACAATCATATAATCCACAGCCAAGATTCTAACAGAGTCAATAATCATTCGACTTTCAACTAACAATCATTACCCAAAATTCTTAGTTAAATTACCAATCCAAACAGTCGTTCAATAATTCCTAAGCTCTCCGGCCATCCAATAATTCCCATGCCCTCCAGCCATTCAATAATTCCCAAGATCTTCAACCATTCAATAATAGTCAAGTCCTTCATCCATCCAATAAAATTAGGTTGTGCAGCCATATAACTACCAATCCCAGCCTCAAAGAAGCCAAACTGCTCCACTTGGTTTCCAGAATAATAGGCTAGAGCAGGCCATACTGGACATTCATAACATGTTAGGTGTTCACACTCAATCATTGGTGCAACTGAACATCTAGATGGGCCAAATGGCCAATAAGAGGAATGTAAGAGAACCAGGAAGATTGCCTAGTTAGTCGATAGTCAACCCAAAGCCGCAACAAACACTAGAGCTTAGATCCTTCACTACTGAAGCTCATGAGTCAGTTCAAGCAATCACGACTCTGAGAAGTGGAAGGGAAGTGGAAAGTAAATTTGAAAAGGAACATGAAGAGAGGCTACATAAAAGAAAGGAGGATGAACAAACACAAATAAAGGAAGCTGAAGAAGCGTAAAAGAAGGAGGTTGAAAGAGTACTGAAGGACCAACCACCAGTGGATGACAACGTCGATCATACATTACTCGACGAGCCAGAAAGGGCAATTTACGAGGAGGCAACACCATTTCCTCAGAGTCTTATAGAGCCGGCCAAGTATGGGAAACTTAAAGAATCTAATATGTTGGAAACATTCCGGTAAATTAAGATCAATTTACCTCTGTTAGATGTTATTGCCCAGATACCACCTTATGCTAAGTTTTTCAGGGACCTCTACACACAAAACCGAAAGAGCAGAGCAAAGTGTCCAAAAAAAATACTATTGACTAAGCAAGTAAGTTCACTACTTTTGAGTGATACATCACTTAAGATAAAATATCTTGGTGCTCCACTATTAATGTGTCATCGGTAACAAGGAAATTGGTATAGCTCTTTTTGATCTAGGTGCGAGTATTAACTTGCTTTCTTATTTAGTCTACCAACAGTTAGGGTTGGGTGAGCTCAGTCCCAATGCGGTTGTACTTCAATTTGTTGATCCATCTGTCAAGCAGGAAAGAGGAATTTCAGAAGATGTCATTGTTCAGGTGGGCAAATTCTACTTCCCAGTAGGCTTTGTAGTTCTTGATACAGAACCTGTTGCTGACTCAAAAAAATACATCCCGGTGATATTAGGAAGACCATTCTTAGCCAGAACAAATACGTATATCAACTACAGAACTGGAGCCATGGATCTGACTTTCGGAAAGATGAAATTCCGAATGAATGTGTTCAAAGGGAGTCACCAATTACCTGAATCAGGGGAGTGCTTCCAGATTAATGAGGGTGATGAGCTTGATGACATTATAGAAGATTTTGTAACTCAAATTCTGGAGAAAGATGAGGTAGAGTCATTTATGACTAGAGAGTGGTCGGATGAAGAAGTTGATGATTGGGATGCGTAGTTAAAGCTACATAATGAAGAGATTGATGAAATTGAAACTTCATTATACACTTAACCATGGTGGGACCCGATTGAGCCGCTTCTTATAGTCTCAAGTACTCCACCGATTCCATCTTTAACAACTCCTCCTACCTTGGAACTCAAGGAGTTGCCCAAAAAATTGAAATATGTCTTCTTAAGACCAGAGGAGACTCTTTCTATCATTGTATTATCACAACTGACAAAGGAATAGGAATCGAGTCTGATTGAGGTCTTGAGTGAGAACAAAGAGGTAATAGGATGGAGTGTTGCGGATTTGAAAGGCATAGATCCCTCGATTTGGATGCATCGCATACATCTTGAGGAGAATGCGAAACCATCAAAGGAAATGCAACGAAGACTGAATTCAAAATGAATAAGGTGGTAATGAACAAGGTGGTGAAATTGCTTGATACGGGTACCATATACCCCATATGTGATAGCACATGGGTGAGTACGACTCAGGTGGTGCCAAAGAAGTTAAGTATCACAGTTATACCTAACTCAAAGGGTGAGATAATTCCACAATGCATGACCACAGGGTGGCGTGTGTGCATTAACTACAGGAAGCTCAACTCTAACACCGGGAAGGATTATTTCCCTTTTCCATTTATTGATTAGATCTTGGAAAGGTTAGCCGGGCAGAGCTATTACTACTTTCTGGATGGATATTCCAGTTATAACCAAGTGGAAATTAATCCTACTGATCAGGAGAAAACCACTTTCACTTGTTTATATGGCACGTTTGTTTATAGACGGATGCCTTTTGGTTTATGTAATGTGCCAACAATATTTCAAAGGTGTATAATGTCTATCTTCTCTGACATGGTAGAGAAATTTCTTGAAAGTTCATGGATGACTTCTCAGTTTTTGGGGAAACCTTTGAAGACATTCGAAACATCTAGCACTAGTGCTTAAAAGATGCAAGGAGACAAATTTAATTCTGAGTTGGGAAAAGAGCCATTTCATAGTTCAAGAGGGGATATTATTGGGCCATATTATATCGAAGCGAGGGATAGAGGTAGACAAAGCAAAAATTGAATTAATTTTGATGTTGCCACACCCTATATCTGTTAAACAGATACGCTCTTTTCTGGGCCATGCCGGGTTTTTTAGAAGGTTTATTAAACATTTTGGCAAAATCGCCCAACCATTATACAACTTACTGGCTAAGGATGCAACCTTCGTCTTTCATGAAGAGTGTCTTCATGCCTTTAAGGAGTTGCGTACTCAACTATCCACAACCCCGATTATTCATCTGCTAGACAGGTCTCTGCTGTTTGAGCTCATGTCTGACGCTTCTGATTATGCTATTGGAGTGGTGTTAGGAAAGAGAAAGGAAAAGTTGTCGTATGCTATTTACTATGCCAGTTTGACTCTGAATGATGCTCAGATGAACTACATAACAACCGAGAAGGGGTTGCTAGCAGTTGTTTTCGCCTTGGATAAATTTAGATCATATATATTGGGCACTAAGGTTGTTGTTTATTTTCCTTTCTTTGTGTATGTGACTTAGTAAATTGTGTTTGAGGTGGGATCGTTATCAAAATATTAATTAAAGGATCAAATTGTAGTGTCTTCTTGGAACACTACTATGTTTTATTGATGGGCGACTTGAGTCATTGAGGTTTGATCGTAGCTTATCCATAAGACTGTGGGTCATAATCGAGGTTTAATTGTGATTAGGCTTTGGGGATTTAATTATACCCTTGGCATTGGAAATCGGTGAGTATTATGAGAACCTATTGAGGACTTGAGGTTCAGAATGATTGATCCAGGAAAACAATAATATAATGATCATAGGATGGGATTGTGAAATAATTGTCCGAGGTCGTTATATATATATTATAGATTGTGACCGTGATTATGGATCTAGTACTTTAGTGGTTGTAAATTGTGAACTGAATGATATAATTATAGAGCCAAGAATAACCAATGATATTTGTGGATTTGGTGTCTTTGATTTTGGCCTTGACATATGTTTTGCTAGGTAGTGGATCCTTTTGGTGCTCTTGAGGTTGAAGAGTTGATCTTCCTTAATGAGGTTAATATGACGCACGGACTTGAGGTAAGATCATTATAGTCATGGGATTATTGGTAGTGATTGTTTAGATTTTTAGTCTTATCTTTATTTTTGGACTTTAGATTAGTCCTTTCGTGCTTTTGGGTTGTTATGGTGCAGTGTCTTATCATATGTGATATCTTAGAAGCTCACCAGGATTCGCAGTGTTTTTCCACGTATCTATCATTCGCATGTACGATCCGGAACTATCCCACATCTTGAGTTGGATGGATGTTAATGTTGCCATGGACGTTCCCACGAGGAGCGAACCGTGAGGGTCCTGGATGCACGACAACAGGTTTTACAAGACGAGACCATTCCTTTAATTGAGGTTTTGTGGCACCATCACGGCATCAATTGAGTGACTTGGGAGCGTGAGCACGAAGTTAGGGGAAAGTAACCGTACTTGTTTTCCTTCTTTAATTATGACTTGATTTCGAGGATGAAATCTCCTAAGGTATGGAAGTTGTAACATCTGGTATTTTCACGTTTAAATTAAAAAAATTATTAATGATTAAGTGCTTATGTGATTATGTGCTTAATGTGTTTATGTTCTTAACATGACTTACGTGATTTAATTGTAATTAAAATGTAAGTTGCATGTTATAATTTTATTTCGTGAATAATGAAAAGTGTTGAAAACGATTTCGAAAAATTAATGACCAAGGGATAATTTGGTATTTTCACATGTAGATGACTTAGTGGAGTTTGTAGATAATTGGTTAAGTGTTGGTGTGTGTAGCATTGTGGTAAATATGATATGAAGACATAGGTAAGTTGGTAAATTGGGATCATAGTGGCATTCTTGTGAATGGGTGGTAACTCTAGGGGCATTTTTGGAAAATGGTGTTAAGATGATGGTCTTGCGTTGTGAAAACTGTGCCCTTGGATCAACCCACAACTCCCATCTCTCTTCCTAGCCCTTGGATGGAAAATCTCTACACAATAACCCTAATCTCTATACACACTTTGCCTACCATCATCTTCTTCTCTCATTCTAACCAAGAACACACACACACACACACACACACATATACTCTCTCTCCACAAGAAATTTGGCCAACCCATTTCTCTCTTGGTTTTTGGCTCCGATTTTTGCTTTCTTCTCCTCTTTATGCTTGGACGAACATGAGCTCTTGCTTGGTTTCGATTTGGGAAGTGTTCTTAGCATTCTTTTACTCCTTTAGGTAAGTTTTCTCTCACTCTAGGGTTTTGTTTACAGGAACCCTAGCTTGCAATTTGTTGAATTTCCATATCCAGGTATTGATTATATTATCTCTCCATAGTTGAATCCTTATGAATGGTGGCTGAACTCACCACTAATAGAACTTCTTGTTGTGAGCATTTGGTGCACTGTTGGTAGAGATTGTGGTAAGTTTCACCATTCTCACTTGAATTCTTTTTCATGAACCCTAGTTTAGCTATCATTAGGATTGGTTCAATTCTTGTGGTTATAGCCACTTTTGATAATCAAATCTTGTTTGAACACCATTGTAATTTTGCTTTCCTTAAAAGGTGTATTGAATAGAATTGTAAGGAATTGTGCAACCAACTTTATTCTTGGAAGCACACTTGATATTGGTGACCCTTGCTTGGACCTTATTTGCACTCTTGGTTAATCTTGCTTGCACTCCATTTGAGGTAGAGGAAAAATGAGTTGTTTTAATTTTTGTACGATGGTGTGTGCGTCTATGTATATATATGCCATGTATATATGCTTGTTGAGTCTGGATAACATAGACAAAAAATTAGGTCCTTGAAAAGCATGATTTTGTGATGATTAATGGTTGTTATGAAAAGTTGCTTATATGTGTATGATTATGAGCATTTTGACATTTTTGGGCATAATATATTGTATTATGATGTAGAGCATATATTATGGTGATACATGGTTCAATTGAGGCCCCTTTTCATATTAAGTACATGTAAATGCAGAAAAAACTACACAATAATAATTGGAGTAAAAGATTGGATCCCCTTTCATTCATCAAAGCTATGTATTTATACAAAATTATCAAGATGGGTCCAGCCCATGTATCCAAGTTAATCAATCGCTTAAATCAGGGGATTTGATAAACTCTACCCTTTTTTATGACTCTTTATTCTATAATTGGACTACTACTTGTCTTGTGGATCACTTAACTTCTAGATTTTTCCATAGGCCCATTATTTCTCTAGCCCATTCGTTTTCGGCCCATCCGTCTTCGACCCATCAGTCGCTAGCCCATCAGTCCTGTGGCCCATCTTGAGTGGGCCAGAAATTTTTAGCTATTACACAGGCCCCTGAGGTTATGGGCTTTTGTAAAAAGCCCATGACCGAAAATTTCAAACTCTGCTATATACACATACATTCATGCACTTTAGGAAAAAAGGGGGTTTGGTGAGTTGCCAAACAATTATGAGCATTTATTGGTAAATTGTGTGTCGGGACCTTCGGACTCCTTCTCCATGGGTCGGGACCTTCGGACTTCGTGCAACTCTTTGGCCTCCTTCTCCTCTTCTATAAAAACCCACACCTCTCCATTTCATTTCTTATTTTTTATTTTGCATTTTTCTGCTCAAGCCTCTCTCTTCCTTAGCTCTTCATATCTGGGTTTTATTTCTTTGTTCTTGCAACAATCCTTCCCGTCGGTCATCCCAGATCTATTAATAGGACAGAAACCTGCTGTTACCCGAAGCTTCTGTGACTCTTCGTTCACCAATCTGAGTAAGTCGTCCGGTCTATTCTTTTCCTTTCTTTCTTTAATTTTCATCTCTACCCCCTTCTGTCTCTTCTACCTTTATTTAGAATTATGTCTGATAGTGATGATAACCGTTCGGTTGAAGAGGTTGTCTTGTCGTCTGCTACCGGTACCGATCCTACCAGTAGCGATAGTCCCCAGTCCAGTCATCAGGGAGCCTAAAAAACAACTCCCCAAAATACTGACATTCCGGGTCCATCACAGAATGAAACTGTGAATCCTAAAGGCCCCGAACCATTTGTAGTGGCCCCACTTAAAAGAGTTTGACCGGAAGTAGACGTTTAGCACCTTCGGGCTGAGACCCAAGTACCTAGGGATGTTGATGTATCCTCTTACCCAGGTTACCTTGATTTTACCCAGAGTCAGGGACTAGCTCCCTGTAGCATTTTGCTATCGGCATCCCACCTAAGGGTTCTAAGGTTTCCCCTTCATCCCTTCTTCCACTTTGCGTTCTTCATGCTGGGATTACATCCCCTTCAGTTGAACCCGAACAACCTTAGGATCATATCCATGCTTCTGTTGTATAATAGGGACCTAGATCTCAATTTAGGTTTAGCAGATCTACTCCTATGCTACTTTTTTCAAAACGCCCGAGCGAGTAAGGGTAGATATAATCTTTTCCCTTTCCAGGGTCGTAGCATATGTACCGATACTGAAAAGTCGGATAAGGGATGGAAGGAAATGATGGTAGTAGTAAGCAGCAACTTGTCTTACCCCTTCTCACGTATATTCCCTATCCCAAGAGTCTTTGGTGCCATCCGTCTCCCCATCTACCGTGCCCTTCATAAAGTATCTTGCCTTTGCGAACACTACAATCTTCATCGGGGAGATTATGCTTATAAATTCCTGGGTTATGAAGATAAGGACCTTTCCCTTACTTTCATAAGACAATGCATAGGCCTCCTAAAAACCCATATCTGGGGAAAAGCCCGATCGGCTACTGACCTGCTGACTCCGGAAAATCTTGAATCGATTTCTAATTTGGGCGCTGCTGTTGACATGATGGACTTGCCTAACAAACCCATGTTTGCCAGAATCCCTCAAGTTCCTTAAGGTATTCCCCTTGTTGATGCTGTGCCATTATCAACAGCACCGCCCTCGACTTAGGTACCTTCTTCTGCACAGAGCCCAACAGCGCCATCAGTATAGAACCCTGGAGCTCCACCCCCGCCTCCTGTAAATCCTCTGACTATCAGGACCCGATCCAGTACAATCGGTGGAGTTGCTACTAAGAGGGCCAGGACATAAGTTGATAATGCTTCCTTAAGCAAAACTCCTGATGTTTTCGTATCATCCCGGATTTTGATTCCCTGGGAGCCGAAATTCTTGCTGCCAGATGGGATTCCGGTCTGTGCTAACCAAATCACTCTCAATCAGCCAGAAGCTCTTTGGGCTATGGCCAAAGGGATCTGGACACCGGTTGATAGGGTCGCCCAGACCAAAATCACCAGAACTGATCTGGTTAAAAGGACTTCAATAATGGTCATGGAGGTAAAAACTTTGTTCAATCTTTTGTACTCAGCTTATTTGTTGCTCATCTTTTTGTGTAATAATCATTTCCCTACTGTGCAGCTTCTATACGGCGTTCAGGCCTACAACAGCCTCCTGGAGACTGACGTCAAAGAAATGGCCAATATGCAAGCCCAAATAAAGCAGAATGACACCCACCGGGTTTCTCTAGTCAAGGAGGCGGATGGCCTTAGCCAGACCATTTCCGAACAGAAGACTCTTTTGGAAACTGGTGAAGCGGAGAAGCGAGCCCTGACTGCCGAAAAGCTAGTTTTTACTACCGAGCTGGAAAAAGCGAGGGAAGCTGCCCAGAAGATGGCAGCCGAAAAGGCTGAGTCAGATAAATTCCTAGCAGAATCAGAGAAGCTTCTGTGCATTGAATGGGAAAAAGTAGAAGTGTACCGATTAGGAGGTCTTGACATGTACAAAAGATACAGTGTTATCTGTGACATCCGAGCGGCCAGGGCTTGGCGACGGAGGCATGAAATGGAGCATATCCCTCTGGAATCCCGGGAATTCAATACAGCGGAGGAATTCGACGCCCATATGGGAGTTCCTGTGCCCTATGAAAACCCTATTGCCTCTGAGAATGAGAAACGTTTCGCTGCCATCCAGAAGGGGGAAGAATACCATCCTCCTGATCAGTAGTTTAGGGAATTTTATTTGTTTTTGCTCCCCTCAAATGGTTAACTTGTTGTAATTTCTGCCTTTATCAATGAACAAGAGTTTTTCCCCATTTTTTCGTATTTTTCTATCCTTGTTTTGATTCTAATGCTTGTACTTTAACCGTTTTTTAGACAGTTGAGCCTCCAGGCATCTAGCGTTTGAGGCTAGATTCTATCCTCTAGTCAGTTCTAAACACTTAGGAATTTTTTTAAAAAATTTGTGCCTTCGGGTATTTGGCCCCTGAGGCTAGATTTTATCCTCTAGTTAATTCAAATCAGGTTTGAACCCAAACACTTAGGAATATTAAAAATTGAGCCCTCGGGCATTTAGCGCATTTGGCCCCTGAGGCTAGATTTTATCCTCTGGTTAGTTCAAATCAGGTTTGAACTCAAACACTTAGGAATATTTTTAATTTAAAAATTGAGCCTTCGGGCACTTGGCCCCTGAGGCTAGATTTTATCCTCTGGTTAGTTCAAATCAGGTTTGAACTCAACCACTTAAGAATATTTTTAATTTAAAAATTGAGCCTTCGGGCACTTGGCCCCAAAGGCTAGATTTTATCCTCTGGTTAGTTCAAATTAGGTTTGAACTCAAACACTTCGGAATATTTTTAATTAAAAATTGAGCCTTCAGGCACTTGGCCCCTGAGGCTAGATTTTATCCTCTGGTTAGTTCAAATCAGGTTTGAACTTAAACACTTAGGAATATTTTTAATTAAAAATTGAGTCTTCGGGCCCTTGGCCCCTGAGGCTAGATTTTATCCTCTGGTTAGTTCAAATCAGGTTCGAACTCAAACACTTAGGAATATTTTAATAAACATGAATCACTTGTATAAAAGTAGAATTTATTTTTATTGAGATGAACTTGAAAATCATGAAGCAGAGGTGCCAAACATCGGGCACAGATGCTTTGTAAAAAGGATGCCATAGTAAGACACCGTTTTATTTCTTCACAAGAAAAGTAACTATCTAAGGATAATACCTCTTTAACTGATAAGCATTCTGAGAGTTGGACTCGAGGCGGCCTGTTTCGTTCTTCCGAACCCGATAAGCTCCGCGCCCGATAACCTCTACCACTGTGTAAGGTCCTTCCCATGTCTCTCGTAATTTGCCTACAATCCTGATCTTCCTTCTGAGCACCATATCGCCCACTTGGAACTCTCTTCTTTTGACTCTCTGGTTGAATCATGCCCTGACTTGTTGCTGATAGACAACTAGACTTATCCCGGCTGCTTCCCTTCTTTCTACTAAGAGGTCCAGATCATGGGCTAGGTGCTGATTGTTTGGACCTTCTTCCCATGCCTGACTCCTTAAAGTAGGTACCCTCAGCTCGGTTGGTATAAATGATTCGGCCCCATAAACCATGGCGAAAGGGGTCTCCCCAGTGGGTTGCCTTGGAGTATTCCGATATGACCACAACACCTCAGGCAACTTTTCCAACCATGCCCCTTTTGCGTCTTCAAGTTTTTTCCTCAGTGTGTCAAAAATGGTCTTGTTTGTCCTTTCGGCCTGTCCATTCCCCTGTGGATAGCCGACGGAAGAAGTATTTTCATTGATTCCATGTTTTTCCAGGAATGCTTGAACCTTTCTGTTATCCAGGTTGGTGCCGTTGTCCATCATTATGGTTCGAGGTAGACCGAATCTGCAGATGATATGGCTCCAGATGAACTTTATAATATGGATGCCTGTTACGGTGGGATATGCCTCTCCTTCCACCCATTTGGTAAAATAATCGGTAGCCAAGAGAACATGCGTGGTACACCGTATTGCCTGCGGGAGAGGACCCACAATATCCATACCCCATCGGGCAAAGGGGTGAGGAACAATTGTTGGGTTCAGGAGTTCCGGCGGTGGATGAATGGCATCTCCATGAAACTGACACTTTTTGCAATGACGGGTGTAGAACTCAGCGTCCCTTGCTAGGTAGGGCCAGAAGTACCCCTGGGTGAAAACTTTATGAGCTAGGGACCTTCCTCCGGAGTGATTGCTGCAAGCTCCTGCATGAATCTCTTCCATGACTGCCGAAGCCTCCGTTGTAGAGGGCTTATCTGGCTGTCTTCATTCTTATCTTCCGGGCTTCTGATTTGGATTCAGCCAATGTACCAAATCTCAAATAATCTACTATCGGGTCCATCCAACTTGGTTCCCATGGGATAACCATTACTTCTTCGGGGGGTTCCAAGCTGGATCGGGCGATAAAGTCTATTGGTGCAGTGCGAGTCATACTTTCTCCCGCCGTGGAGGCTTGGTTAGCCAGATGATCTGCCACAGAATTGTCCCCTCTGGGAATCTGTTCAAAGTTTATTTGCTGGAACCCCTCAGCCTCCCTTAGAACAAAATTCTTGTATGCTTCCATCTTCGGCTCTGAGGTTTCATACTCCCCTTTTAACTGTCGTACGACTAGCTGGGAATCACTTCTAACCTCTGCTTTCTGCACTTGAAGGCTTCGGGCCAACCAAATTCCTGCAAGAAGGGCCTCGTACTCGGCTTCATTATTAGAGGCTGGAAATTCTAGTCGAACGGATTGCTGGATTTTAGTACCATCTGGTGTTACGAGTACTACTCCGATCCCTGCTCCGTTGATGTTCGATGATCCATCCACGAACATGACCCATAATTCGGGCTCACATTCTTCTACGGAGTCTGCCGCTTTGGTTTCTAACAGGAAGTCAGCTACCGCCTGTCCTTTGATGGCCATTCGGGGGACATAGGTTATATCAAAAATCCCGAGTTCAATCGCCCATTTTGATACTCTCCCGGATAACTCGGGCTTCGCCATTATGGATCTGATCAGAGTTAAAGTAGGAACTACGATTGGGTGTGCTTCAAAATAATGTCGAAGGCGTCGCTTAGCATTGATCAGTGATAGGACCGGCTTCTCCTGTTTTGAATAATGGGTTTCTAAATCCGCAAGGGCTTTGCTGGTGTAGAAGACTGGTGTCTGGTACCCTTTGCCCTCCTTGACCAGAGCGGCGCTGGTAGATGTTGCTGATATGGCCAGATACAGGTGCAACGGCTCATCGACTTCTAGGTTTGTCAGTATGGGGGGTTTCGCCATGTAACTTTTGAGTTCTTTCAGGGCCTCCGCTTGCTCTGGCCCCCAGACTTCCCTTTTTTCCGCCTTTATTGCTTGAAAGAACGGCCTACACCGATCCGTTAACCGAGAGATGAAACGACTGAGGGCCGCTATTCGTCCGGTTAGTACTTAGATCTCCTTCCGGGACTTTGGCTCCACTGTCTCTATGAGAGCTTTGACTTGCGTCGGGCTAGCTTGTATTCCCGTCCGATCAACTATGTGCCCCAAAAACTGGCCTGAGGATACTCCGAAAGAACACTTGAACGGGTTGAGCTTCATATTGTACTTCCTAAGGGTGTCGAACACCTGTTGCAGATCGGGCAGGTGGTCCCCTGTCACCTTGCTTTTGAGTACCGTGTCATCGATGTGGGCTTCGATGGTGGATCCTATCATTCCTTGGAACACCCTTCTGACCAACCTTTGATACGTAGCACAAGCATTCTTTAGTCCGAAAGGCATAACTGTGTAACAAATGTACCTGATTCAGTGATGAAGGCAGTCTTTTCCTAGTCCTCCGGGTTCATTCTGATCTGGTTGTACCCAGAATATGGATCCAGAAAACTCAGGCGTTCGAAACCCGCGGTGGCATCTACCATCTGATTGATCTTTGGTAAAGGGAAACAATCTTTCGGGCAGGCTTTATTCAGATCTGTGAAGTGTACACATACCCTCCATTTTCCATTTTTCTTCTAGACCACCACAACGTTCGCCAACTAGAAAGGATACTGGACTTCTTTTATTAATCCTGCTTGAAGAAGTCGATCAATCTCTTCAGCTATGATTTGATTTCGATGGGCCTCCATTCGCCTTTGTTTCTGCTTGACAGGCTTTGCACTGGGATCCACATTGAGGGAATGTTGGGTTATTGATGGGTCAATACCGGTCATGTCCATATGGCTCCATCAAAATATGTCAGCGTTAGAACGAAGAAGGGACTCCATTTCCTTTTTTTCTTGGGGACTAAGGCCTGAACCAATATAAGTAAACCTTCCGGGACGATCGGGGCAAATTTAAACCTCCAGAAGGGGTTCAACTGCTGCTGGTGACCCCAAACCGCCCTCCTGTAATTGCTATTTATCATCCGATGCCGCCTTGGATTGTGATCCTAGCTCTGGTTCCGCCTTTCTTTTTAGACTTTTCATGGTGACAGCATAACACTCCTTCGCTGCTACCTGATCGCCCCTGATGTCGATCACGTCAACTCTATTCGGGTCGATACACCTCATGACCTGATGCATGGTAGAAGGGACTCCGTTCATATGGTGGATCCATCCCCTTCCCATGAGGAGTTTATAGGAAGGTTTGACATCTACCACTATAAACGTTTCTCGGAGCGTGCGCCTTGCCGCCTTTACTTATAGTTGGATTTCTCCCACTGGTTCTACTCTTCTGCCATTAAATCCTGCTATCGGGCTTCTGGAAGGGACTATTTCGTGGGGGCTGATCTCCAATTTCTCAAAGGACCACTTGGTGATAATGTTGGCACTGCTTCCCGGATCGACCATTACCCTCTTGATCAAGCAGTTGGAGACCATGAGGGAGATAACCAGAGGGTCGTCATGGGGTGTCTGAATGTTCCGCATATCTGCAGAGGCGAAAATAATCCGGGCATCCTCTTTCGGGCTTCGGAAGTCGGTGACTTCCCCAACCCTTCGCAACTTTTGGGCTTTCAGCATCTGTGATCTACGGACTTCCTCCACTTCTCATCGGCTGGGCCCTCCATGGACCATGTGAATGACCCGTACGGGTTGTCCCATAGTTCCCTTGGCTGGCGTATGTGACACTTGGTCTGATCGGGCTCCTTCTTTAGCAACATACTCGGTCAGTTCTCCTTTTGCAATCATGGCTTCCACCTGTCTCCTGAGGCTGCTGCATTCGTTAGCGTGGTGCCCGTATTCGCCATGGAAGGCACAGTGTCTGGACATATCCCTTTGATCCATCGGCTGTTTGATGGGTGGTGGTGACCGGTAGATTCCTTTGCTCTTTGTCTCCTGGTACAGCTTTGCCAAGGTCACTTTTAAGGGGGTGACCTTCTCCTCAAACCTTGGTTGTTTCTCTGGGACTGGGGGAGGAGTAGGAAGAGCGCTCGGTCGCTTTCGGTCTGGTGCCCGATCCTTTACCCAGGAAGGTTCGGATGCCCTAGCCTCTACTGTTGCAAAGGCGGTCCTCTTTTCTCCGTGAGACAAAAATTTTCTGGGATTCGCCCTTCTCTTAGATCATGGCGAACAGAGTGGAGATAGTCTTCCTCTGCCTTTTATTGCCGAAGTACTGTGCAATAAATAACTCGCAGAGTCTGAGCCAGCTACCGATCGATCGGGGCGGTTGCTTTCTGAACCACATGAGGGCTGCTTGGGTCAGGCTGGTGGTGAAAACCTTGCAGAGTAAGGCCTCTTTCTCGTTGTAAACATTCATCTTGGTATAAACGTGGTAGATGTGCTCTGTTGGATCTTTTGTACCATCGAACAGGGTGAACTTTTGTAATCTGAACCTCTCCGGATAGGGCACGCTGGTGATCGAGATGGTGAATGGTGTATGAACGGCATCTATGGATGCTTCGGATGCCAGATCAATGGGGGTCTGTACCTTCAGATCCCTAAACACATCCCGCAGAAATATGGACATGATTTCCTCCAGTTTTTTCATGGTCAGGACCTCTTCGGGGTTACGTACCCCAAGAACCTGTAGGGATGACTATGCCTGTTCCTCACGATCGTTGTGGGCTCTAGCGAGTAGGTCATCCATGTCTGTCTGGCGGCCTACAGATCATTCACGTTGGCCGGACTGCTCGTCGTCATGGATCTCCTGTGGGTTCTGTAGTTGAGCCAATTTTGCCGCCAGTTCAGCATTCTGCCTTTCTAACTCGGCAGTCCTCTCCTCTAGGGCTCGTCTGATCAGATCTTCCTGTTGCTGGCCTCCGTTTGGAGGTAAATCGGTCTGTTGTGAACGTGTGATCGCCATTGATGATACGAATCTTAGCTCTTTTGTAGAGGGTGGGAAGCTTATTGAAAAATGATTTCAATAATAGGGTTTCCCACAGACGGCGCCAATTATGTAAATGCAGAAAACTACACAATAATAATTGGAGTAAAAGATTGGATCCCCTTTCATTCACAAAGCTATGTATTTATACAAAATTATCAAGATGGGTCCAGCCCATGTATCCAAGTTAATCAATCCCTTAAATCAGGGGATTTGATAAACTCTACCCTTTTTATGACTCTTTATTCTATAATTGGACTACTCCTTGTCTTGTGGATCACTTAACTTCTAGATTTTTCCATAGGCCCATTATTTCTCTAGCCCATTCGTTTCTGGCCCATCCGTCTTCGGCCCATCAGTTGCTAGCCCATCAGCCGTCGGCCCATCAGTCCTGTGGGCCAGACATTTTTAGTTATTACAGTACACCTTATTATATTATGTACATTTGTGTCGGTTTATGTCAGTTGATGATAAGTGCACAAAATAGAGTAATTTATTTAGCATAATGTCCTAATATGTATATATTTTTATTTCATGCAGGGGTTGATTTACAAAAGAAAAGAATAAAAAGCAAGAAGGATGAAAATGAAGAAAAAGAAAGAATTGAAGGGGGAGAATGTAATAAATCCATATATATATATGTGTGTGTAAGTGTACGTGTGTGTGTGTGTAAAAGAAAGAAAGAAAAAGTTAAAAACAAATTATATATATGAGAGAGTTGGTGAGTTGGTGGGCTAATGTAAGAATTAAATGAGAGAGAGAGAAACGGTTGGTGACAAGGTGGTTGGAAAGGAATTGATGACTGAAGGTGGTTGGATCTGCATTAAATGGCTCCTATTGTCTATATATAACTTCACAATTCATTCGAATAGAGAAGTTGAGGAGTGAGAGTTTAGAGTAATTTTGTATTATTTTCATATTTTTGTAACTTTTTCTCTATCAATGGAATTTTATTCTATCACTTTGTTTCATTTTTTTACCAACATGCTAGCTTCAAAACTCTTCTCAAGGGGGTGATGAAGCCACCATGTGTAAGATATAAATAAGTTTTATTTTATTTCGTATTGTTTAATTCTCGTCCCGAGAGTATTCATGTTATGAATCTGAATGAACAAAAACCTTACAATAGAGGTTGGACACTAAAAAATAGAAGGAGGATTTTCCTTGATTACCAATTAATGGAAATACGGGGAATGCCTACTACTATTTACATTTTATTTAAACCAAAACATTAGAGGGAAGATTCTTCGTGATTACCAATTAATGGAAATACGGAGAATGCCTACGAATATCTATGTTTATGTTTAATCGGTTGGAGGAGAATTTGCAATAGAAATATATAATCTTATTTGTATAGACCCGGGTGGTGGATTCTTTTCCCTTGAGATTTTTTCCACTATTTGATAATTTTATCTAGTTATTTTAGTTTACTATAAAAAAAAAAATTCAAGAGTTGTTTTTAAGTGATTTCTTTTTATCTTGAAAAGTAAAGTTTTGGATCCTTGTTTCAAAACGAGTTCCAAGTTGAGAGTGGTTCGATCCTACTTATTGCTATACTATTTTAAGTAAAGTATTAGTAGGTATAAATTGTTGTTGATCGGGGTGTGGTGAAACAACGACACAATATCATCAAATCTCAACCCGTCAGTTGATCGGGAGCTGAAACTTTATTAGCTTCGGCTACTAGGCTAGGATAATAAATAATTATAATAATAGTGTAAGTTAGCCTTTTTAGATGTGACCTAGTTTTACTTATCGCAAGTGCACGAATTGTATTGTAGTAAAGTATGCTTATGATAGGGTATATCGTATCCACGGGGACTAATAATTTCCACAACTCTGTATAGAATTATCATAACTAAATTATTAAAGATATTTGTTGGTTTGTTTTCTATAATTATTTTGAAAATAAATAAAATATCATAAAGTAAAGATAGAACTTTTGTTTTGTTAAAGAATAACAGTAGAGATAAGATCTAGGATATTTCTAACGCCATCACTAATTGCATAACATATCCTCCTATTCAATAAATTGTAAAGGGCGGTTCATCATATGTGTATCAGATATAGGGTTGGAACATTGGCAAACCTTAATCCCAAAAAAGAAACAATTCATCCGACTTTACTACAACCCATCTTCGAGTAAGAATGACTAGTGCATGCATCTATACTACAACTACTCCTAAAATATTAATTAAAAAGCATGTCTATATCAACTTCCCTTAGAATGGCCTTTCTAAATATAGATTGCATGTTTATCACCACCATTGTGTAGAAAATCATAAATTAAGCATCGAGTTCTAGCCCATATTGAATAATTATGATTTAGCAAGATAATATATCCTTTCAAGCTAAGACAAGACATAGAATAAACGTAAATTCTCATATATAAAGCAAACTTGTTCACTTATCTACACAATCATCACATACGTGTCCTTCAGTTCCTCCTTATACAATTGAAATAAGTAACAGTCTACATTACTTGGCTAGGGTTTTGTTAAAAATCCTAAATACCGGTTTAGTTGCGCATGGTCATGGGTGTCTGCATTATTGATATAGACACACCCACTATGGTTAATATTCTTCTATAGATTGTTGCTACAATTCTAATTCTTTGCTCCAGTTCCCCCAACTGTAGGGGAGATCCTTCCCTTTTATAGAAAAATAGGTGTATTTGTTTGGCATATTGATTGTTTCACCGTTAAGTTAGAATCTTTCCATATATGCGTTATTTGGAAAAAGAATGTTAAATCTGATCAAACATGGTCGATAATATGTCCCGAATAGTTTAGAATGCATTCCATATTGATTCTGGTCGAAACGGCCCCACTCGATTAATTAGAGTCAGCTGACTAATTTTGGTTGTGTTTGGCTCACCGAGTACTCGGTGAGAATTACACTGAGTACTCGGTGGTTCTTTAATGGCAATATATGGCGCGACCATGGCGCAAAAGCTCTCTGGAATCCACATTATCCCGCGCTAAGGTGCGGCTTCTTGGTCTACCGAGTACTCGGTAGTTCTTCCCACCAGTTTCAACATTTTGTATTATTTGCTCCGCTTCTCTTCTCGGATTCATTTCGATTGACTTATTTTGCATCATTGACTTATTTTTGGTCTATTATAGGTTTTTTATCCTCAGTTTCAGACCTCGAACGATCTTGAGTCACAAATTCAGTTATTCACCGAATTAACTCGTTTTGCATAACATAGTCCTGAAACATCTTTAAACACGCAAACCGTATAAAAGCACCAATAAAATGATATATGTAGACTTAACAATGTATAATTAGGAGCCTTAAATGTATGATATTCGGCTCCTATCAAGCCCCCAAACTTCAACATTTCTAGTCCCAAAACAATCAATTTAATAAGAAAGAATTTAAAATTCGTGTGATTGTGTTTTTAGTACAACAAATTAAAGCTTAAAAAACTAAACTAACTAAACCTTTTATTTCGTGAAGGTATACGATTACACTTAGCATTTGTAACAAGCCTTTTAAACCCATAGGTTTCTCTAGTGGACGAGTGAAGTCTTGTGAGGGTTAAATATACTACCCACAAATTCTTTCATTCTTCATTCTTTTATGCTCATGAAATAAAATAATAATGAATCATGCAATGTTATAATGTCGTCAGAATAAAATGCACACAAGTTATCCCCACACACTCATAAATAACACTTCTCATGAATTAAATTTGAAAGAGTGGTCCCCACAATGGTAAAATAAACTTACTGATTTCTACAGCCGATCCACAGAGCTCTATGTGTTTTTGTGAACATTCTCTATGGTATATTAATCTCCCTTGTTCTACTTTATTGATCAAACTTTGCCATGATATAACATATATACAGCTTCTTCTTTTTTTACTTTTTTCACTTTTATCCCTTTTTCTCTTTCTAAGTCTCCGGAGCTTCCAGCTAGAATTTTTAGTCCCGACCAACTGGGCCCGAGCTTCTTCCTTCGGATTTATGCTCATTAGTTTTTTCCCCTTTTGACGCGAACACTCATACTTTGTGGTAGGAAGCCCGGTTACTTAGATCGAAGAATTACTTTTTGTATTTTTATTTTTTTATATTTAATTTTTTATAGAGAGAATTTTTCCCTCCTTTCTCTGTACTACTCCCCTTCTCCCCTTGTCATGGTTACAAAGTTATTTTTTCCTAATGCATAGTCAAAGATCAATTAATTGTCCTATAGAGAATATGTGTGCGTGCTGTATAGGTCAATACTATCTTTCTAGGTTTCAATTTCACTCATTTATTCACCCATATGGATCACATCTTAAAAATCAATTTAGGTAAACTATTCCATACTCATGAGTGGGGTAATTGCATACATAATACCTTCCTAGTCATAACATGTACACAAATGAACTTATACTTGACCTCAATCACATATTTCGAATGAAGAACTTAGGCCCTGTTTGGTTCGTAGTCCGGTCCCATGTGGTCCAGTCTCATAATGACTTTTTTGGGACCGAACACTGTTTCGCAACACAATTCCAAAAAAACGGTTCCAAAAAAACAAGGACCACTTGGGACCAAAAGGGGTAATTTGAGACAACAAAAAATGATGGTCTCAAGTGGTCTTATATACAATTGTCTTAACACATGCGACCATAAAATTTGAAAAATATATATAAAATTAAAAAATATATATAATTTGAAAATAATATATAAATTTCAAAAACTAATATAAACTTTTCGAAATAATGTATAAAATTTGAAATATATATATAAAATTCAAAATTAATATATAAAATGCAAAAAATATATTTAAAATTTGGGAAAATAAAACAATTCCAAAATAATAAAAAATAATGTTTAAAATTCGAAAATAATATATAAAATATGAAAAATAATATAATGTTTTTAAAATAATGTATTAAATTCGAAACAAATATATAAAAATCAAAATTAATATATAAAATTTTAAATATATATATAATTTAAAAAATAATATATAAGTTTTGAAAAATAATATAAAAAATTTGAAATAATGGATAAAATTTGAAAACAATATAAAATTCAAAAATAATATACAAAATTAGATATATATATATATATATTTGAGAAATTTTAAAAAATTTGAAAATAATATAAAAATTCAAAAATAATATAAAAATTCAAAAATAATATATAAAATTCAAAAAATAATATAAAAATTCGAAATAATTTATAAAATTTGAAACATATATTATTTTTGAATTTGTTATATTATTTTCATATTTTTTTATATTTTTTTCAAATTTTATATATTTTTCATACTTAATATATTTTTTGAATTTTATATATTATTTTTTAATTTTTTGTATTATTTTCCAAACATAAGACCAAACAGCTTGAATAAGACCATAAGACTAGACAACTTTACCAAATAGACTTTCAGAACACCACCCAGATAAGACAAGACCAGACCGGACTAGATAAGACCAGACTGGACCGCCTATCAAACGGGCCCTTAATAAAATTTTTAAAATCTTCAAAATTTTTATTTTTCCCATTCCCTTAAAGGCATCTGATAATTATTTCTTCCCCCCCCCCCCCCCCCCCCCCAAACTTAAAACGGACCATGTCCTCATGGTTTAAGAATAAAAATAGAGAAAGAAATTGTTACCATCTTTGAAACGTAATTCCGGTTGCTTGCATTGTAGTGCTCGGTATGTCCCCCAAACTTGCTTTGTATCAAGTGGAGAGAAAATATTTAACCAATCGAAATATTGTTTATATGAAACAAATTTTAAAAGGAATGGAATTTTATTAAATAATTGCAACTTGATTTGGCCTTAAGGGCTTACAATCCTACAAAGTAAATAAAAATTGCAGAAAAATAATAAAGTAAATGCAAAAACAAGGTTTGAACCAATCCTAAACGGATTTGGTTTTAAAGACGATAAAATAATGAAAATTAAAAAGATAAAATTCTTTCAAATAATCCATTCCCATCCTATGAATTCATTATATTCCACTTCTAGCCACATAAGGTGAAATAATATTTCCATGTATTGAATCCAAGCCCACGACTTTCTTAGCTCGTATAAGAATGTTTTTCCAAAGAACTAATCATGATCAATTTTCTTCATAGTCGTATGCATAGGTTCATCAGTAGCATCCAAGAATTCACCTAATTGATCTTCTATTAAAATAGTGATGAGAAAAGGGAACAACAATTTTACGTTCACCTATACCGAGGCACATGAATTTTATTCAAGAGTGTGCCAACACTCCATCATACATAAACGAACTCCGGTATAGATACCTAAAACCCTTTGTTGAAGCAATAAAGAGCATAAACCATATCTCGATATATCGATCCATGTTTATGCATGGGACATGCTTGTTTGTCCAAAATTATGTCGATATACTAAAGCTTCGGGTCTAGCTCTATCTTCTTAATCCAAAACTGAGTGGGTGGATTTTCAAGCCATCGTAAATCTATTTAACCATAGTATGAAATGATGGAATTAGATATGGAATATGGCAGAATTTTCCATCAAGATCCAAAGGTATCATGAGGGAGTCCCCACGGTTTCGCAATAGCCTCGGGAGTTACGTCAATAGATTATGAGTTATAATGTATAGACGTGCAAGCTATAAAGCCTTTTCCCTAAACATCATACCTCATGTTGTAGTAGAAATCTCGCACAATGTTAGGAAAAGCCCTCAAATTTTCCGTTTTATATAATTGTTCCAATCGCCGCTCTTTCAACGCCCGATCTGTCATGATTTTCAATGGATCATACATGATATGCTTATGGAAAGCACACTCATACTTAATCTTATAATCCACAAGAGGATCCTCCTTTGGGATGGCCTCCTTGATCTCCTCCTCATTCAAACTTCCAATAACCATAATATCTTGCTAACTCTCTAAAAGTATTGAATAAGATGTAAAAGAATGAATAGAGGAGGCCCTATATTTATATACCTAAATCCCAGTCCCTTCTAAGAGAGGAATGCTTGAATTATGGCAGAAATCTGGAATAGAAAACATGAAATTGGAAATTTCTGAAAAGGTAACAAGCTATAATGCATAATTTTTCAAAGTTGAAAAGGATTCCATATTTATGGAAACTTTTCTAGAACACTCTTTTCCTAAAGTAAAAATTACTAAAAATATATGGTTAGTAATTCATTATACTCAAAATCCTATCTTGACAAGAAAATATAAAATAATTATTTATAAGTTTTTATAAAAATAAGTCAGAAAATATTTTCCAGGTTCCACCGAGTACTCGATAGATCCTATACAAAATTTTCAAGTTTTTTTACTTTTTTGTATTCCTAATTTAAATTAAATAAACTAGATATATATAGTAAAATCATATATATATATATATATAAGAAATTAGTATACATAAATATATTTATAGAAGTGTGAAAATTAATAAAATTATTTTTCTCTTATTTGTTTTATATGTATATTTATTTAGATAATTTAAATAAAGTAAAATATATATATATGTTAAAATTATACACATGTATATATATAAAACTAGTATATATAGATAACAAAATATTTAGAAAAATATTTTTGAAAACGTAAACCCCCCCCCCCCCCCCCCCCCCCCCCCCCCCCCCTAAAATTTATACCATATCATGTCCACATAGGATTTCAATGTAGGGGTGTATATTTTCCAAATAAATGAATCTTAATTTTGAATTTAAAAACTGAAAAATCTATTTAAACTTCTACAACCTCAAAAACTATTAAACTAATCCTAAGAACATTCCTAAAAATAAAAGAAATCATAACACATGCAAAAAGAACAGAAAATCTAATTAATATACAATTCCAGATTGCCGGCACCAATCTTTACCGTCTTTGGCAAGACTGTGTCAAGTTATACTATCCAACACCTTTTCTCTCAGCTACACATCCATCAAATGTAACGCCCCGTGTTATTTTCAATTTTTCTTGAAATTATTTCTGATTTATTTTCAGTTGTGACGTCACTTGTTCATGACGTCATGGTTATTCTTGGTATTTCGTACGTGTAAATTTTTTGTGTTTATGTTTAAAGTCGGTTGGATGACTTTACGATTTAGTGGAAATTCTTGTTATTGAATACGTGGTTGCGTTTCGACGTTAGTGTTTTGATGGAGCGACGACTTGTTTTATTTGGTCAGACTTGTTAGGTGTTTCAATATTTGGGTTTTTATGCCCCGGATTATTTATATCGATTTATATTATTTATTGAGCGTCCCGTGAATTTTTGGGTTCTCCTGATTTCGTTTAGGAGTTGTTTAGAAGGAGATTTGATTAGTGGAGGGCTTGTATTGTAATTTAGGAAAATATTGTCACATTTATTTCATTTGGCCACATCATCAATGTCACATGGACCTATTGATATGGGTGTTACAAAATTCAATTGAAATTGAATTTTATGTACACATATATGTGTTATATACATATTTGATATATAGATATTTGTATATACGTATGTATATCAGATGAATTACTCATTCCTCTCTTCTCCATGCGCAAACCACTCTTCCTCTTTTCTCCATGATTGTTTCTTCTTCTCTTCTCTACACCATTGTCCTTCTTCTCCATCAGTCTAGTCGTCGATCAAGAGGGAGGGAGGGAGAGAGAGAAAGAGAAGTCGGGACAGAGGTATAGGAGTCAAGAACTGGTGGGATGGTTTTCCGGAGCTAGTGACTTGTAGAGGTGGTGATGCTGGCACGCAGAGGTGGAGGTGCTGGTGGCGCGATGGTCTCGCGTGGTGTTACAACGACGAACATGGGGTTTCTGGCCGGAATTTCCACCTACGATTTGGTCAGCTTCCCAATGTTGGACGATTCTGATTTTTCGAGGGTAGCTATGTCTCGGCCCCATGTACGACGTGTAAATATTTCGTAATGTTTCGTTCAGTGGTTTAACGGGAAATAGCATTTATAGGTACGAATTTTCGTTTGGGTTATTTTAGATTTGTCCAAATTTATTAACCTATTGTTAATGGGCTTCGTATATATGATATAGGTCATCGAGACGGACGTTTAGGTATATTCAAAAATTTTATTCGGATGACTTTGATCGACGGGCCCATATTCGGGTGTCGACACTATTCACGGTGGGCCCATTTCGGGCAAGAAGTGTTTTGGGTCAGAATTGACCACATGTCTTAGGCGAAGAGTCGGAGTGTCCGGTTTGGTTGCGGACGTGATTTTTCAATGTGTGGCGTGCATGTTGAAGTGGGAAAAATATTCTCACTACTGTATCATTTGTTATGGTTTGGGTGTGCAAACCCGTCTTAGCTTTTATTTTATTTTATATATTTATATTTGTGAATATAAAATGTCTATATATGGGTTAGAAGTGAAGCAAGAGATGGATATTAATTTGAGGAAATTAAATAAATATTTTTCCTACTAAATTAAAATCTATTGGAACTGAATGAGAATAGGTGGCCTAGTAATCCCTTGATATTTAAAGCGAATTAGTAAAATTTGTAAAAGGTTGGACTTGAACTTAGAACATGATATTTGTTCCCCTTTTTATTGTGTTTACGAAATTTAAAACATGTTAGGGGATATGTTAAAGTGAGGGACGTGAAAACTTAGACGTTATACTAGTTCCCCTTATGATATGTGAATTATTGCTTTACATGAATTAAAAAGTATGTTTAAAGGAACGAAATTGTTTCCTTGTGATTTAAATTCTTTAATTGAAATAAAATGATGTTAAATAAATGAAAATTTTATTCTTATAAAATTTAAAAGACAATTTGATGATTTGGTGCATGAGGAAACATCCTTGTTGATTATTGTTTTAGTGATTTAAAAGCATGTTGGAAAATATTTTCATAAATATGATGTATTACATATTTATATTGAGGTATGGTTTTTATTGAGGCCCTGTATGCATATTGAGTACACCGTGTCATGTTGAGTGCATGGGTATTGGTCTATGCGGGTTATGTAAACATGTGTGAGTTTGATTTGTGTCAGATAGTCAATTGTTTTCGTAAATATGATAAGATACATATTTATGTTTGATTTGTGTCGGATCGTTGCAAAGCCAAAAAATTGTTGATACAGGGTGGGTCATCCCATTCTCAAAGTCTTGGGTCGTCTCATGCATTTGATCTCCGGATCCTAAGTCACGGGTCGTCTCGTGCAACTGATATTCCTTGTTGAAAGTGAAAGAAAGAAAAATTACTTGGGAGTAATCGGTGCGCACTCTAAATTCCTTCGCGAGCTAGGAGTGAATGGTAGAGATTCTGGATCCGTTGACTCTTAGAGTAGGGTGTGTGGTCGTCTGTGTACCATGGGTGGTGTTGAGTCACATTGCATTTATGTGATTCTATTTGACACGTAGATTATGATAGTATGACATGTGGATTTTGCAGTAGGTTTATTATGTGATATTATTACCTGTGGATTTTGGAGCTTGTTGATTATGAATATTGCGAAATGAATTCATATTTTTATTAAATACTCGACTGAAAGTGGATATGTGAAAACATGATTTAAATGCAGTAATTGTTAAAGTATAATGAAATATAAATTCTTATACTTGTGGTTATGTAGTTTTATGCCCTTGGGGGCTTAAGTATAATTCTGTAGTTACCTCTTGGATAGTCAAGGTTAATGATGGACTATAGAGTCGATTTTGAGTTGAGGCCTTCGAAAGAGGTGGTTAATGGTTTTGTGAGTGTGGTTGGTTGTGTGACCTTTTTAGAGAGTTCAGGTCAAGGATGGATTTTAGTATCAAGTGTGAGTTGAGGCCTTTGAGAATGCATGTGATAATATTGTGCTCCTAGTTAGTTGTGTAATATTGACCAAATAGAAGTTTCTTTCACACTTAGAGGAATGTATCATTTCTCATAGAGGTTATGAGTTGGTTAGACTAGGTTATGATTGAATATGTCTAGTTGCGTGGTAATGGTCTCTTGATTCTGTTAGTGATCTAGAGAGTTGGTATCAAATGTGAATTTGAGGTTTGAATAAATTGAAAGAGGTATTGATTGAAACTAGTTAGTTCCTTAGTAACGGTCACTAGTTTCCTCTTCTCATGATCTTAGGGGATTGAAGCCTTTTTACCAAGTACATGAGATACTACAACTTTGCAATTTGTTTCTTGTGCTTAGCTCATTCTCCTAAGGATTCCTTTCACTCTCCTTTGTATACTAGTATATGTCTTTTACTTATATGTCACTCCTCGAGCCGTTGGTAACTGCGTGGTGTCGAATATTTTCCTTGTGTTATTAATTGATTTCATTGGGTTGGAAATGGATGGTTGTGTTATGTTTATCTAATGAGTTGCTCTTCATTCATTGTCCTTTTGGACATTATAGGAATCCTTGAGTTGTTGTTTTTAGTTGGTTTGAGAGTGTGTTCTATCAGTATGATTATTTTATACATTTTTGATTTTGAGTCTTGGGTATGAGGCTTGTTATTGAGTGCACACACGTAGTGTTGCCTATTCTCTTATTTTTGTTTCTTGGTCCAGGTGTTTTCCCTAAACACTTGTGACATTCTTAACCCTGACATTGTTGTCCCGGTTATCCGTTGGTAAACATTGGAAACTATATTCCCTTACTTTATTTCTTGACCCTGATGTGGTCGTTCATGAGAGTTGCTTTCATGTAATCTCGGTGATTTGATCAATTAGCTTTCCTCACCTATAGTGAGAGTGTTTATGATTTGATTAACCTTATTGAGGATAGTGTCATGAGATTAAGGTGGTAATATGTTTAGTGGCCTTGATGAGGCGACATGATTGAGGTGATTTAGTCCTTGGGAAGTAGATTTCCTCAAGGAATGGGAAGATGGTTCTTATATATATATTGTACATGTATATATATATTGATGACAATTGTGTTAGTACCCAAGGACGTGAGTGTTTTCTCTTCTGTGTTCTCGGGGAGTGGGTGATGAGCCTTCCTTGGTACTAGTTGTGTATTTTGTTTCCTTTGGATATTAGAGGTGAGTGTGATTCCCTTTGTTTGGATATTATGGTTAGCGTTGTGAGCGCTTGATGAATTGTTAGATTGGACTTGGGTGTCGTGTATTTAGCGTACGTTGTGAGAGTAGTGGAGACTACTAGAGTTGGTACTTGGAGTACTAGTCTTAGTAGTACATTATGGGACTCATATTGTGTACTTATATATATGTATGTATATATATATATCCCCTATATACTTATGTACATTAGTATATGGGTGCGGGCCTTGTGATTTGGGGCCGGGATTAGTTATGTGTTACATGTCTTGCTGAATGGTTTAACATTACCTAAACAGTCAGAGGATGTGGTAGTTAGGATTTCGTTTTTCTTATTGAGCTTCTTTGCTCACAGGGTGTTTCATACCCCTGGTATCTGGGTCGTGATCCATAAAATGAGCAACCAATTAAGATCCTAAACAACCATAAACTAAATAAAATATTATTAACAATAATAATTCCATACAAAACAAAGCGGATGCTAAACCAAATGATACACAAGGAACGTCTAGGTGCCGAAAGAATACATCTTTACAATGATGCAACAATACCAAATACAAGGAAGGGATATGCCAATAGACTGGCTCCCAAGAAGTACAACAATAGTCCCAATACAGGGGACAAGTAAAGGAAACTAAGCTTGAACAACACTACGTACAAACGTCCCAAAACCTACAACAACATCCGTGCCACGAGCCATCCTGCAAGAAAACCTAATACCTAGTCGGAACATCACTTGCAAACTGGTGTAAACCACCAGGGAAAACCATGCCAGGGTGAACTCATTGAGCCCCGTAGGAGAAAGGAAATTGAAATCATCACAGCCTCCGACCGTCCAAACCTAATGTGAACCAACCCGTGTACATACATCTAATATGAGACCCCTGAAACAAATCCCTCTAGTCCCCTACCATGCATCATCAAGGCAACTAGCACATAAGGAATCCATAACATCGCATCATATGGAAAACCCACACCTATATATATATATACATAGATACAACAAATAAGTACCAGTCATGTAGTTCTAACCTCAGAAGAAAACATTATAACTCGTACCCCCAAATCCAACACTAGTAGTATACACTACTCACATAACCTTACTCCAAGTACACAATACCCTAGCATAACATAGCCAATCACTCTAGGGCCACAACAATAACCATAGGATTCAAATGAACTAAGATCACTACGATGTCCATAAACATCCATAACATGTACTAAGGAAACTCTCAAGTCCTTACGTACCCACATAACCATCGTCAACGCATATATACACAATACACATATGACACCTCAATCTCTTAACAAGGGTGAACCACACTCACCTCAATATCACTATTGATGTTACAACATCAATCTCACGATACCATCCATAAGGGGATCAGTTCAATCACTAACGTTCTCACTACGAACAAGGAATGATAGTTACTCAACCACAAAGGGTACAAAAACACTACCCTCGAGAATGGCCACACAAGATCGTGACATCAAAAAAGGGATGAAACTCCAATGCTAACCAAAAGAATAACCGGAACATCTCATCAACATGGAGAGACATCCACCTGTGACGAGGAAAGCCACCAATATGTATGTGCACTAAGACACAAACATCATAACCAAAACTCGGAATGAAAGAAAGTATGAGATACACATACCGAGAGAAAAACAATCTCAAGTCAACCGAACAATCCTTATTCTAGGATTCCTATGATGTCCCATGACGATGAAGAAGGAACAAGTAACGCGCTAGAACCACGGAACCCAACGTCTGTTTCCAACCCCACGGATCAAATGATGACACAAAAAGGAGTGGCTCAGCATCACACCGCGACAAACACTCAAGAAATATGGACCTAAGTCGATCCTTTAACTCAATAAAACTCACCCCTAAAGACCATTAATTAATGCCTCAAGCATAGTAGGAGAAGTGGTGAAGCACAAGGGAGAGAACAAAAAAAAGTGGCAAGAAATACCTAAACAGGTGCCACCGAGTTGTACATCGAGTACTCGGTGGTGGAAGCTTTGATTACTCGGTATGAACAACAGCCGAGTACTCAGTAGCCTTAAAATTTCCAAAGCTCTCGGGTGAAAAATGAGGCTCACGCGCACTTACGCACTCACCGAGTACTCGGTAGAATCATCACCGAGTACTCGGTGGCCCCCCATAATGGAAAGTCAAGGAATGAACCCGAAATGCCCTAAAACAAAACCGGACGACTTCAGACCAAACCCGAACCTATCGAAACACCTATAACACCATGTGGAGTGACTCAACATCCGACATGAACCACGGAGAATGAAGAATGAAGAATGAAGTCCAAAAATGACAACACTTCAACGAAAAACAGGAAAGAACAATCCCATAACCCTATTCTCAACCGGGAACTCAATCCAACTCTAAATCAACAACTTATCTCAACCACTCAAGACGGTTAAGTTGACCACCTCAAGAACACTCCTATTCTTATGATATGAAAAGAAAGACCTAGTAGCCAATACTCGAAAACTAACTAGGTTCCATCAAAACCATCTCTAATCCATTCAAACCTCAATTCACACTTAACATCACTTCTCTTAAATTACTAACGGAATCAAGAGACTGCTACCCTACAAGTGACTAGGATCAATCCTAACCTCACTTAATCAACTTCAAACCTCAAGTGCAAAAGAAATACCAATTGGCCATCGATACATAACCAACCAAAATCCTAACCTATCAAGGATCGTACACCCCTCAAAGGTGCAAAATAATCAAGTGGTCAATACCCCACTACCAACCAAGGTCACAAAGCTAACACTCGTTTCTCTAAGGCCTCATTTCACAATCGACCCTATAAGTCACTATTGACTTTACTTATCACAAGAAAGCCATAGAAATCATTCATTGCACATTACTTTAAACAAGACATGTAAATCATGTTGTCACATCCTTCCATTTCACTTTACCATTTTAATAACATGTTAATTATATATCACAAAATCCACATTTAAACATGTTCCACATGCCAACATAAATCACATATTAGCAACTTAAATGCAATGTGACTGACACACCTCGTGGTACACACGCGACCATACACGCACCTTAACTCCAAGAGTCAATGGATCATTCTCTAACACTTCATTTTTATTTCTCATGAATGAAGGAAGATTTATAGTACTAATTCTTTCCAAGTAATTTTTGATACTTTCATTTTTAATAAGGAAGACTGTCAAACACGACGCGGTCGTGACATAGCATTTCCCCTATTGTCTGCGTTTCTCGGAAGATTAGTTCCGTAGGAGCAAGAAGCACCCCCCTGGCTAGTTGTTATGACGATCCCGAACAAGTCTACTCACACAAAATTTCACAAACGGATATAGACCAACACCAATTGAATTCTCAATACAAAAGGTGAACCCATGCACCATGTCCTCAATGACTCATGCATCAACATAATATGTATCACATAATATCTATACCAACATTACCAAAATGTCACCACAAATATTTTTCATCATTTGACATGCTTTTAAATTTCATTTAAAGAAAATAATCAACAAGTATGCTTTCTTATGCACATTCATGATCCCATATCATCACGTTATCCTTTAATACACAAAGATAACAATTTTCATTCACTTAACATACTTCTATCTCAATTAAAGCATTTATCTCACAAGGATACATTATTATGCACCATAATGTTCCAAATCATCAAGTTACCCTTTAATTCACAAAGATAACTGTACCTTTCATTTAACATGCTTTTATCTTAATTAAATCATTTAATCAACACATTAATTCATTTTCATGCACAAGTTTAATGTTCAATATAGAGCCCTCAAAATTCACAAGAATGGGGAAACTAGAATAACACTCTAAGTTCAACATCTCAATTCACTAACCAAGGTAGCTAGCCTACTTATGATATTAAGGCTACACCACTAACACCCGAAATCCTATATGTATACTTACACTTATACATATACACCTCAATACTCATATTCATATATATATATATATGCATACAAGTATATTTTCATCTCAAAGTCCACAACTCATAACCCATCTAGCATACATCATATACGTAATTAAAGGATGATATAAACATGGATTATAGCACATAAACACCAATAAACCCTAAATTCATATTTCTCAAGTTTACACTTAGAAAAAATACATCTAGGGTTATAAAGTCCGGAAATGAAATCGCACACTCACGAATTAAAGAACGAGAGATTAGAGATGCTTTCCCCTACCTCAAATGAAGAACAAGCCCACCTCCAAACAAGGCCTATGAAACACTAGCTTTCACCCGAAGCCAAAACCGACGAAACCAATAGATGAAAAGCTTTGCCATAGCCTCCTAAGGATGAATTGAGACTCAAACCACAAAGAAAATGTGAATCAACATATGGTTTGACAAGAAAACCCAAAAATAGGGTTTGGGAAAAATAACTCACAAAAAGAGAAAATCACTTACCAATCCACGACTCCAACTGAAGGTAAGACCACCGCGATCAACTTCCGTATTGAAATCATAGCCAAAATCCAAGCCCAAATATATGATATAGGCAAAGATAGAAGGAAAAGCTAAGTGAGAGAGAGTAGGCTGAGTTTGGAGAGGAAATGAGCAAAGTGAAGAATTTTAGGGTAAGACTTCCTTATATAGGCAATCTGAGAAATCTGTTGAGTTGTACCTTGAGTACTCTGTATGAACAGTAGCCGAGTACTCGTATGAACAGTTACCGAGTACTCGGTAACCCTAAAACTGTAATTGCAAGAAAAGGCTCTAAGGCCCCAAGATGACACCGAAAAACTCCGAAACAATCCGGGACATATCCAAACGCTCTAAACCCCATAGGAAGACTCTTAAACTTCCTCAACAACTCCCACATACAAGTGAAATTCTGAGAATACCCCTCACTCCCAAAAGTTCCAAAAATAAAATAACACATAATCACATAGGTGCTACACCGAAACGTCTACAATAACCAAGTAACACGTTCGAGCATGGAAGATGATCGCCGAAGCATCAACAAGAAAACGTTACAATGAACCCACGTAGTCTCAAAAGAAACACAAATCCATAAAACCGGAAACAAAATACGACAAAGTTGTCCCACTAAGTCCAAAACTCAAACGCAAAAAATTTACACGTACTGAGAATACACAAGACGTCATCGATAAGTGATGTCACAAAATGTTAACACTTGAAAAAGAATTCCAAAAAATAGAAAGGAAAACACGGGGTGTTACATGGCATATTCTCTATCAGTGTATCTTTTATTTCCTGTATTTATTATTTTGGGATTTCATTGTATCTATTCGGCACTACCAAGTGAGTTTCTCTATTCTTATTCGAGCATTGTGGCTTTGTTGATTATAGAGGGTTGTGTAGGGGTAGCGGTGTTTTTTTTCCACTACCTCGGCCCTAGTAGGACTGACAAATGTTGGGTTATGAGCCATTGATATTATAACACTTTTTTTTGGCAGGTTATCTGTTGAGTTGTGTTTCCGGGATGCTCCATTTACAAACGGAACTCTGCCGGATTTTCGTTGGATTCCACTGTTATATTTCTACCATTCAATTGGGTATGAAATATATCATTTTTTTTATCATTATTCCTTATGCTTTAATGGTTAATGATATCTTAGTTGGTCGCTCATTGTATGGATCACACCCCGGATTCCTCGGATGTCCCGGTTTGGGAGTCTTAGGAATTTAGGGGCGTGACACCAAATGTTGGTCCAATTGTGGGAAGTAAATCATTAATTGGTGTCCATTATGGATATTTAGTAATGAGCGTGATATCAAAAAAATAATAGTCATCATATAACTTTCCTCCTTTGTCATGCTCTATGATCATCCCATATCTGTTATTTGTGTCTAACGATTATTTCATCAACGAATGAGGTAATCTGTCCACCATCACCTCGTCAATCCCCTTAATTATGTAGTATTATTCCCTTCCTTGTTTATCCCGGGGTTGCTCCTTGAGACATTGGGGAAATGGTTCTTTAAATTCATATGATGTCTCAATTGGCTCTTGTGGTAAGGGAGTAATTTGTGTCCACTCTTCTTGTGAGATTTCATTCTTTGCCTTGACTTGTTCCTTCATTTCATTGTAATCCTCCTCCTCTTCATCATAAGTAATATTGGCTGGACTAGTTTCCTCTTTATCACTAAGGGATCCTACTTCAACTATACCTTGGCTCATTGGATCAACTACCGCTTGACATGGTCATTCCTCTTCTCTTCTATTTAAAACTCTAGCTAGTTACCCTACTTCGGTTTCTAACTTAGCAAAATACTTTGAATGCAAGTAGAGTAATTATGATTCGGTTTCTAAAGTGCTAAGGGGAGTCGAAACTCTATCTTCAAAATTGTTTGACTTGGGAGGCGAACATGGAATTAGATCCGGAACAACATCTTCATACTTAGGTTGTTTTAAATCATACGAATAAAATTCTTGATTATCCAATTGTGAGTATGAATTGTCTACCTTATGTGAAATTTCCTCACACTTACGAGTGGCTGCTTCAATATTCCCTAGAGCCGTTAAAGCCTTATCTTCAAAACTCGATGGTTCTTCACAAAAATATTGATTTGAGTCCTCAAATTGGAATTTACTAGATGGTTTAGGGTAGTACTCTTGATTATATGATGAAAAACCTAATCCTTGATCATATAATTGAGAGCTCGATGGTTGATTGAAATATCGTGGATCTTGAATTAAGCTCTGATATTGACTTCCCGTGTATGGTTTGTGATACAAAATTTTTGGCTCATCTAACCAACCCGGATTATATATATTAAAATATGGAATATCGGTCGAATTGGTATAGGCGTTATACATTTATTTTTTTTATGAAACTCTAAGCTCTAAAATCGTGGTTTTGCTAGTTTAAATGATTCGTTTTGGCCTAAAATCACCTAGGCTCACTCTATTACAGTGATTTTTGTTCAGTGGCCCTTTTCCACTCAAAACCCTCTTATCTTTTGCTAAAACCCGACTTTCTAACAATTTATACGAAAATTACAAAATTTTTTTTGCTATTTTTTTCCGATACTAATAAATATAAATAAAAAGAAAAATAAATATAAATTAAGCAATAAAAGTACAGTAGAATTGTGCACTAATGTTAAATACACTTAAAACTTAGAAACGGTCCAACAAAACAGTGACCACCTACTCCTCTGGTTCCCTCTTTTGCTTATTTCGATGTACCTCATCAAAACACACAATTCAACTTTTAAAAGAAGAAAATAAAAATAAATCAAGTAAATAATCTAGCTATAATAATTACTCTAGAGTATAGAACATTCGTTTATACCCCGGTAACGGTGCCAAAAACTTGATCGGCGAAAAACCGTGATTGGTTTCTATGATTATTGATAATAATAGTGTTAATAAGCCTTTAGATGTGACCTAGTTTTACCTATCGCAGGTGCAAAAATCGTATTGTAGTAAAGTATGCTTATGATAGGGATTATCGTATCCACAGGGACTAATGATTTCCACAACTCTATATATAATTATCGTATCTGAATTATTAAAAGTATTTTGTTGGATTGTTTTCTATAACTACTTTGAAAAATAAATAAAATAACATAAAACAAAAATAGATTTTTGTTTTTGAGAAAAATAGTAGAGAAAATTTTTAGGGTATTTCTAACGCCACCACAAACCTCATAATATAGCCTTATACTCATTCAATTGAAATAGGCGGTCCATCGTATGTGAATCAAATATAGGGTTACAACATTGGCAAACCCTGATCCCAAAAAAAGAACAATTCATCCGACTCGGCTGCAACCCTTCTTCGAGTAAGTATGACTAGTGCATACATCTACACTACAACTACTCATAAAACATAAAATAAAAAGCATGCCTATATCATCTTCTCTTAGCATGGTCTCTCTACATCTAGATTGCATGTTTATGACCACCATTGTGTAGAAAATAGTGAATAATCATGATTGAGTAAGATAAGATATTTATTCAAGCTAAGATAAAACATATAATAAAAATAGAATCTTATATTAAAGCAAACTTGTTCACTCATCTACATAATCATCACATACGTGTCCTTCAGTTTTCCCTTATACAATTGAAATAAGTAAAAGTCTACATTACTTGGCTAAGGTTTTGTTAAAAATCGTAGATACAGGTTTAGTTGCTCATGGTCGTGGGTGTCTCCATTATTGATATAGACACACCCGCTATGGTTGATATTCTTCTATGGACAGATGCTACAAAGTCTACAATTCAAGTCTCCGTCTCCGGCCTCTCTAACAAAAGTCTAATAAAAGTCTCATTAATTGTAGGGGAGACCCATATCTTTTATAAAAAAAAAGATGTGTCTTTATTTGTCATGTTGATTGTTGCACCTTCAAGTTTGGATTTTCCATACGTGTAATCCTTGAAGAAGAATGTTAAATATGATCAGTTATGGTCAATAATATATCCCAAAGTAGTCTAGAATGCATTCCATATTGATTTTGGTCGAAATAGCCCCCACAGGCTACTAGAATTCGTGCTAAAGCAAGGATTTTTAGCCTACCGTTTCATGTTTTTCATAGGAGCAAAATATCATACATTTAAGGCTCCTAATTATACATTGTTATTTCTAAATATATCATTATATTGGTGCTTTTATACGATTTCCTGTTTTAAGATGTTTCAGGCGATGTCATGTAAAACGAGTTAAATTCGGTGAAATAACTAGATAAATGACTCAGGATTGTTCGAGAGCCGAAACCATTGATAAAAGACCTATGAAGGACCAAACATAAGTTAAGGATGCAAAAGGAATGAAAAAGAATGAAGTCGAGAAGAAAAACTAGAAAAGAAAATGAAGTTCAAGGGGAAGAACTATCGAGTACTCGGTAGTGCCTTCACCGAGTACTCGGTCAAGTGTGAAAGGAAGTGCACTTGCGCAAAAGAGGAAAATTAGCCATAGATTATAGCGCACTTGCTCCCATTTGCGCAACACTCAAGAGTTACCAAGTACTCGGTAGAATTCTGACCGAGTACTCGTTGAGACCAAAAATGGCCAAGCCACATCAGCAACTTGTATACACATCAATGGGACCCGTTTCGGCCAAAATCAAAATGGGATGATTTCTAGACTATCTTGGACACAATATTAACCATATTTGATGAGATTTCATATCATTCTTCCAGAAATATCAAGATACACATTCCTGACTTAACAACGAAGCAATCAGATTGCCAAAGAAAGATGCCATTTTTTCTATAAAAGAGAGGGGTCTCCCCTACAGATAGGAGGTCAGTCGGAGGTCAAAAATACATATAGAGATATATATTGTCTTGGAGATTTGGGTAGAACATCAACCATGGAGGGGGTGTCTACATCAATCATGCAAACAACCACTACCATGAACAACTAAATCGGTATCTATGGTTTTTAACAAAACCCTAGCCAAGTAATGTAGACTCTTTCTTATTTTTACTGTATAAGGGGAAACTGAAGAACACGTATGTGATGATTATGTAGATGAGTGATTATGTAACGCCCTGCATTTCCTTTCCCTTTTCTGGAATTCTTTTCCAAGTTTTAACGTTTTCTAACGTCACTTATTCATGACCTCTTTTATAATCTTGGTATGTGTAAATTTTTTGTGATTATGTTTTGGACTTAGCAGGACGACATCGTGAAATTTTGTTTATGGCTTCATGATTTATTGTTCGTTGGCGTCTACATGGGTTCGTTGCAACATTTTCTCGTTGAAGCTTTTGCAATCGTGTTGCGCTCCCGAACGTGTTACCCTAGTTTATTATAGACGTTTCGGTGTAGCACTTATGTGAATTGCTTGATATATTTTTATTTGGAGAATAATAAAAATTGTTGGAAACTATTTCGAGAAATAAATGACCGAAGAGTAAATTGGTATTTTCATATTAAGAACAGTTAATGGAAATTGTAGAGATTTGGCTAAGTGTTAGGGTATGAATGTGATAGGTGCTCAATATTTGTCACTTTTTACCCCTATCTTGTGTTTGTTATGTTTTTCCATTCCGTTACCTAGTATTTTTATCTCGTTTGTGTGTGTGTAAGCATGTTTTAGGAGCTTAATGAAGAAACAAAGCTAATCTCAGTGAATTAACTGAGTTCATGTTCATTTTTCTTTCGAGAAAGGAATCAAGAGGTGTGCCAAAGCGCAAAAGAGCTACAAGAGGGCAAAATGGTCAATTTCCGACATCATTATCTCACCAAAACGGAACAAATGTCATTTTCAGACATTATTACTTCACCGAAAGGCATTGGGAGTCAAAGGCAACCAGTCTAGCTCAAATATGAAAAGATAAATTTTCTCAGCAAAATTGCGTTATACCCTACGTCGTCAGAGAAAAAAAGGGCCAAATTGGACCCAACCTACGCTCCTAAGCTACGCCCTAGACCTACGCCCAAGTATAGGTCAGGAGCGTAGCCCTATGCCCAAGCGTAGATCAGGAGAGTAGGTCCCACCTTGTGGTCACGTGATCCCTCGACATGCTGAAGTTGTTTCGGAGTTGTTTCAGAAATTTCCAGTTTTGTCCCTACTTTGATATTTCAAATGATCGGTGATTCCAGACCTATGCATACAGGCCTATACACATATTTACATATGATTTTATGAGATTATTCATGTATGATGAAATTATGGAAAATGGAAACAATTAGGGTTTCCCTCACTTGTCTATAAATACTAGAGGGTTAGGTTTAGTTTTGGAGAGTTTTATTTTAAGTTAAGTTTTTAGTATTGTTTTTGGAGGCTGGTTCATGCACGTTCATTCCTAGAGTTCTTTTATTGAAAAGAACCACCAGAAAAGACCTAGAGATCAGGAGAAGAAGGTCATGGAGAGCGTTTCTACACCGACAATGCAGATTCCCTCAGCCATGATCAACTAATTCATTATCTAGGATTTTCTCGCAAAACCCTTGCTAAGTAATATAGTTCTGATTTTATATTCAATTATAGATTGTGTTAGATGAGGGGAAACTGTGACTATACTGTGATGATTGTGTTAGATGAGAGACCATTTTCATTCGTGATACAAGTTTATATATTTGAATTGATTCTGGTCTTAGACTTTTCGAATATATTTATCTTACACAATCACAATTATTCACTATAGGCTGGAACTCAGATGCTTAATCCGTGATTTTCTACACAATGGTGGTCATAAAACTCGAAACCCTAGGTTGACAGAGGCCATGCCCTGACAAATTGATATAGACATGTTTTAGTTTAATTTACTTCTTTAATTTAATTTTTTGTTAGTAGTTAGCATGCACTAATCTGTTTAGTCTTGAGATAGGTTGTCGCGATATGGTTGAGAGTAATCCCTTTTAGGGTTAAACTGCTGGCGCGGTGCAACCTGATTCACAGTCAATGGATCGCCCTCATACAATTGAAATAGAATTTTGACTATGTTATGCGGTTAGTGGTGAAATGAGGAAACCCTAGTTTGTTCTCCCTCTGAATCATAACCATTATTTATCATTGTTTTCTGCTTTATTTTCATTATTATTAGATAATTCACAAAATCAAACTCTTTTCAAAAAATTATAATTCAGTATATATAGATTATTAAAGTGAACAATCCTTGTCTTTGTGGGATCGACATTCCCCTACTCAAGAAAAACTATATACAATTGATTTGTACGCTTGCAGAAGGTTAAAACCTAAAGTGTCGTAAATGTGTCATTTTTAACCGCATATTTTGCACACACCTGACGCCCACCAGAATGGGATAGTGGTAAATAAAGAGGATGACAAGGGGTAGAAGGGTAATTAAGAGGCATGATGACACTCTTATAATTAACCCTAAGTTGAGAAGAAATTGGTCATTTCCCACGTTTATGTGGTGTCTCACTTATAGCCATTAAATCTCATTTCCCATCTTTAATCTCAACCCTTGGATGCTAAGGCCTTGTTTGACATGTGTATAAATGTGGTGTGTAGCACCCCGTGTTATTTTTCATTGTTCCTGAATTTAATTTTGATTTAATTTCAATTTTGACGTCACTTGTTCATGACGTTCTGGTTACTCTTGGTGTTTCGGTAAGTGTAAAATTTTCATGTTTACATTTCGGACTTGGCGCAATGATATTTACGCGAGTTATTATTACCAACTACGTGGTTTCATTTTGTCGTTTAGTGTTAGTGCCTCGACTGGGTGGCGACACATTTTGTTTGCCCGATGTTTAAGGGTTCCGTTGTTTGGGTTCATACCCCAATATATTTAATTCGGATTATATCAGTTTAAATTGATTATTTGGTTTCCCGTGGATGTTTCGGGTCGTGATTTGGTTTGGATATTGATCCTTTATTTTTTCGGGATTAATTATGCCTATATAGATTATTATTTATAATTATATAGAGGTGAGATTTTTATTTAATTGATATATATATATTGGTTATATATATATATATATATAGATTTATATATGGTATCACACTTATTTAATTTGGGCATGTCATCAAGGTCACTTGGACCCATTGAATTAAGTTGCCTAAAATTTAATTCAAATATATATATGTAAATATACATGATATATGTATATAGGAGTGTATCTCATATAGAGGTTGGATGAAGATGCGACAAACCTCTTTGTTTTTTTCCATCACCTTAGCTGACTGAGCTTCTCATTCTTCTTTCCCCAACACGACGACTTGCAACTATTCTCCACCTCCATCATCATCATACCAGACTAAGAGAGAGAGAGAGATCGGACAGAGAAGGATGGTAGCAGTTCTCGCACGATTGAGAGGGAAAGCTGCGACCTGGTTCGCGGCTGAGGACGGCGACAGAGACGTCTAGGCTTGTCGGCAACGGCGGGGTTCTGGTCGCAGGTGGCGATAGAGGGGAGGCGTGATGGTAGCGCAGCTCGCGCGAAGGCGGTGCAATAGTGCCAAGTTCGGCCATACTTCGGCCAATTGTTTGGTCTACTTCCCGAGCTCGGATAACTGCAATTTTCGGAGGGTAGCTTCGCCTCGATGTCTGGTACAACGTGTAAAAAATTATTATTTTTTTCGTTGAGCTGTTTGTTGGGAAATCACGTTTATAGGTTCGAATTTTCGTTTGGGTTATTTTAGATTTGTTCAAATTTATTAACCTATTGTTAATGGGCTTAATATATATTGATTAGGTCATTGAGACGGACGTTTCGGTATATTTAAAATAGTATTCGGGCGACTTTGGTGAGCGGGCCTCAATTTCTGGCGCCGGTACTGTTCACGGTAGGCCCCACTTTGGGCGTGAACATGTTGGGACAAAAATTAACATACGTAATGGGCGTCATAACGGTGTATCCGGTTCGATCGCGAGTGCGACGGTTAGTTCGTCGACATGCGTCAAGAGGGAGGGGAAAAATTCATTATCGATACAGATAATTCTAGGCTATTATGTGATATTTATTTGAGCATCCTAATTGTATAAAATGAAATAGAAATCCGGTTTAGGATTAATTAACATGCTTGTAGGTTTATATATATATACGAGTAAAATATATATATATATATATATAGGGATGTATACGGTTTCATGTTATATGATTAGTGGGACCGTATATGTGATTTTGGTAATTTATGTGATGTAAAAATCCATGAACTTAGAACATTATAATAGTTCCCCTATCTTTGTTGATAATTGTTTTAAGTGAATAAAAATGTATGTTTAAAGGAATGAAATTATCTCCTTGTGATTTAAATGCTTTAATTGAAATAGAAGCATCTTAAAAGAAATAAAATTGATATTCTCATGGATTATTCCTTGAGTGATTTAAAAGCATGTTGGAGAATATTTTCATAAATATGATGTATTACATATTTATGATGAGGCATCATTTTTATTGAGGCCATGTATGCATATTAATTACACTGTGTCATTTTGAGTACATGGGTGTTGGTTTCTGCGGGTTGTGTAATCATGTGTGAGTTGACCTGTGTCGGATAGTCAAATGGTTTTATAAATATGATATGATATATATTTGTGCTGGTGTATGGGTCTTTTGAGACATAGTGCATATGGTGTTCACCTTTTGGATTAAGAATTCAATTGGTGTTGGTCTACATCAATTTGTGTAATTATGGGTGAGTACACAGGTGTCGGATCATCGTAACAACTTGCCAATGGGTGTTCCCAACCTACGGATCTAGTATGTCCGAGAATTATGGTATAGGGTGGATCGTCCCATTCTCAAAGTCGTCGGTTGTCTCGTTCATTTGATCTCCGGATCCTAAGTTGCGGGTCATCTAGTGCAACTGATATTCCTTATTGAAAGTGAAAAAGAGATAAATCACTTGGGAATAATCGGTGCGGCACTCTACATTTCTTCGTGAGCTAGGAGTGAATGGTAGATATTCTGGATCCGTTTACCCTTAGAGTAGCGTGTATATCATGAGGCGTGTTAAGTTACATTGCATTTGTAGGTGCAAAACTCTATCTTTGTCACGGGTCATCTCGTGGATGGTTAGAGAATATATCCGTTGACCTTAGTGGACATGTGTGTTCCATGAGGTGTTGAGATTCTATCCTTGTCACGGGTCGTCTCGTGAATGGTTAGAGTGTGTATCTGTGGTCGTGTCTGGACCACGGGTGGTGTTGAGTCACATTGCATTTATGTGATTCTATTTAACACGTAGATCATGATAGTATGACATGTGGATTTTAGAGCATGTTTATTAAGTGATATTATTACTTGTGGATTGTGGAGCATGTTGATCATGAATATTGCGAAATAAATTCATATTTTTATAAAATGCTCAACTGAAAATGGATAACGTGAAAATATGATTACATGCAGTAATTATTAAAGTATAATGAAATGTTAATTCTTATACTTGTGAATATGTACTTTTATTCCTTTGGAGGGTTAAGTATATTGATGTAGTGACCTATTTGGATAGTTGGGGTTAGTGATGGACTATAGAGTCGATTTTGAGTTGAGGCCTTCGAATGACATGGTTGATGCTTTTGTGATCATGGTTGGTTGTGTGACCTCTTTAGAGAGTTGAGGTCAGGGATTGATTTTAATATCAATTGTGATTTGAGGCCTTAGAGAAGACGGGTGATGAGATTCTAAACTTAGTTGATTCTGTAGTATCAACTGTTAGTTGAGGCCTTAGAGGAGTCGAGTGATGAGATTGTAAACGTAGTTGATTGCATTCTCCTTTTGAGGAATGGGTTATCAACCGTATTTTGAGATTTTGGTTGAGTTAGACTGTGTGAAAATTGACTTAGTTGTTCTCATGGCAACGGCCATTTAGGACCCTTGGTGTCCTTAGTGATAGTGTTCATCCTAGGAGTTGTATTCACTCTTATATGGTTGTTTTTCCGAAATGGCATTTTTCAAGTTTTGAAAACAAACTCTTTCATATTTAAAAGAAAAACCTGTTTTTGCCTAACCCTGTAGCCATGGCATGTTTTCGTACTTTAAAAAGTAATCTTAAGATCTTCTTTAAAAAGATTTTTAACTTCTAAAGCTCGATGATGGCGACTGAAGGAGACCAGGGGCAAGACGGTCATTTTCACTGTATGGATTCTTAAAAGAAAAACCTATTTTTATAACTCCCAAGATTTTGATATTCCGAGGCTTATTTCTCAAGATCTCGAGCTGTAGTGTTTTGAAAGGTGTTTTCTTATTTCACCTTTGCTTTTGATCTTTTGGATTCTTTTGTATGGGTGTTGTCCCTAAACACTTGTGGTGTTCTTAACCCTGACATTGTTGTCTCGGTTATCCGTTGGCTAGAATTGGGACCTCTTTTACCTTGCTTTGGTTTCTTGACCCTCATGTGGTTGTCATGAGAGTAGTGTTCAGGTATTCTCCGAGGTTTGACCGATTAGCTTTCCTTATCTATAGTGAGAGCATTGGTGACTTGTTGATCGTATTGAAAATAGTATTTTGAGATTCATATGGTGATATTATTGGGGTGATTCAGTCCTTGAGAGGTAGATCTCCTCTAGGAATAGGATAATGGTTCTTATAAATATATATATTGTGCATACATATATATATGTATATATTGATGACTATTGTGTTAGTACGCAAGGACGTGGGTGTTTTCCCTCATATGTTCTCAGGGAGTGAGTTATGAGTATTCCTTGGTACTAGTTGTGGATTTTGTTTCCTTTAGATAATATAGGTGAGTGTGATTCCCTCTATTTGGATCTTCTTGTTAGCGTTATGAGCGCTTGGTGATTGTTAGTTTGGACTTACCTGTCGTGTACTTGGTGTACGTTTATGTGAGTAGTGTAGACTACCGATCATGGATTGATAGGTATGAGGCATAGTGTTCTCTTGTGTAACCGTACTACGTGTCTTGTATTTATTTGCTATATATATATAGGTATGCGTTTACAACGTGATAGAGATTTGTCGTTAGCATTGTATTCTATACTTTGTGACATATTGTGCTTCCCTAAGTTATGTGGGGTTATTTGGTTATTGCATTGTCGTGAGTGTCATGTGGGACGATGGACTGACCTAGGGTAGATGCATGCACACATATTGGTTAGTACTACTTGAACGGTTAGAGGATGTAACAGTTATGATTTCCTTTCACCTACAGGGCTCGATGAGCTCACCCCGGCGTGCTTTGCCCTGGTGGTTTACACCAGTTTACAAGAAATGTGTTAGTTACGGACAACATGTTGTACATCGGAACCTTTATTTTATTTTCCTCGTTACAGGTTTTGGAGTTTCGCAAGGTGATACGATTATAGTTGCAGCGCGACGGGATTGGGGACGATGGTTAGCTATAGTCTCTTTCATCATTTAGTTCCTTTACCCATGTTGTATGGGATTTCCATGTATTTCTCTTGGGAGCCAGTCTGTTGGCATATTCCCTTTTGATGTATCTTTTATTTGTAATTTCATTTGAGCATTTGAGGCTCTGCTGATTTTAGAGGGGTTGTGTAGAGGTAGTTGTTTCTTTCCCCTACCTCGGCCCTAGTAGGATTGTTGAATTCTGGTGATGAGCCATTGTTATTTTCGAATTATTATTGGCAAGTTATTCTATTGTGGTTGTGTTTCCGGGATGTTCCCTTTATAAACGGAACTCTGCCGAATTGTCTATGGATTCAGCTATTTTCTTTCTACCATTCAATTGGGTATGGAATATATCATTTTCATCATTATTCCATATGTTTTAATGGTTGATGATGTCTTTTTTGGTCGCTCACTGTATGGATCATACCCCGGATTCCTCGGATGTCCCGGTTCTAGAGTCTTAGGAATTTAGGGGGATGACAGTTTGGTATCAGAGCATTCTGTTGAGTTTTTATCATTCAGTTAAGCATGGAGTATATTATTTTGTTTGTTATTCCATGTATTTCCTTGTTATTGTTGACTCTAGTGGTTGCTCACTAACGTCACCCCTTGGAAATTCGCTGATTCTCCGGGTTGGAGTTTCGGGAATTTTAGGGGCGTGATATGGTGTGTATCGATTTAAGTCTTCCATTTGCAAGACTTGTTTCTATCCCTGGGATTCATTTCTCTTTTCCCCCATATTTGGTTTGGACCATTGGATTGGTTGATGGAGATTTCCATAAGTCTTCCACCTGAAAACTTCATCTTCATTACACATATTATTTTTCTCCATTTTTTCGCCTATTTTCCCTCTTGCTTCTTCTCCACTTATGGGTTGATTTCATCACCCTAAGTTTGGAGTTTGATGTGGCCTTTAACATGGAAGTTGATTATGGTGTTCTTGTCTTCGGTTTGAGCCAAGGATTGGTAAGTGTTGTTCCCTCTTTGTGTGTTTTCTTTTCAAACCCTAGTTTTGTATTTTCTTGATAAACCACTTCATGTTTCCTGAACTCTTCTTGTATTAGGTCTTGATTCATTGTTAGGAGGCTATGGTGAAGCTTTCCACCGATTTGCTCCTTTGATTTCGGTGTTGGGTGAGAGCCAGGGTTTCTTTGGCATTGCTTAGTGGTTTTGCTTTGCTCTTCATGAAGGAAGGGGAAAATTTTTTAACTATCTCATCTTGTGATTGTGTAGGTGTGAGAACTTGATTCTAGGGTTCCTAACTCTAGAGGAAATTGCTAAGTGTATCCTTGAAAATGTGAAGTTAGGGTTGAACATGTTTATGTAAATTAACCCTTATGTGTGGAGTACTTGAGGATGATATTGATTGGACTATGATGTATGCTAGTTGAGTGGTGGTTCTTGAGATTTCCAATATTATAGTATGCTTGTATGCCTATATATGTGTATATGTATGTGGGTATAGTTGTGTATACATGTAAGTGTAATTATACATATGTGCATGTAGGTGTTAGGGATGTAGCCTTGGTAGGAAGAGTAGACTAGCTCCTTTGGTAAGCACCTTTGAGGATATACTATGTGAATGGTGTAACTTGGCATCTTCACTTAGATAGACTATCTAGTTCCACTTTTGTGAATGATATTTACTATTTTGGGAATTAATGTTATATTTGGGATGTGATTTGTGGGAAACTTGCTTTAATTGAAATAAAGCATGTTAAGTGAATGAAAATGTTATCCTTGTGAATTAAAGGACAACTTGATGATTTGGAATATGAATGGTGTATGAGAAAGTATCCTTGTTGATTATTGCTTTAATGGGATTGAAAAGCATGTTGAATGAGTAATGACATTCATGTTGGCATTTTGAGAATGTGTTCATAAATATGATGAGCTACATATTTGTATTGGTGCATGGGTCTTTTGAGACATAGTGCATATGGTGTTTACCTTTTGTATTGAGAATTTAATTGGTTTGGGCTATGCCCAGTCGTGGAACCATGGGTGAGTATTCTTGTGTCAGATCGTTAAAATAACTAGCCAGGAGGTGTCCCTCATCTACAGAACTAATAAGCCAAAAAATGTTTATATAGGGTTGCTTACTGCCCCATCGTGGTGGTATGCGTCACTCTCAAACTCGCAGGTCACCTCGTGCATTTGATCTCCGGATCTTTCATCACGGTTCGCCTCGTGTAACCGCCTTCTTTGTTGAAAGTGAGAAGTGTCAAAATCAGTTAGGAAGAATCGGTGTGGTACTCTTTCTCATTGTGAATGGGTGGAGTACGTATTCATTAACCCGTGTTGGGCAAAGTGTGTTCCATGAGGTGTGTGAGTCACATTGCATTTAAGTTGCTATTATGTGAATCATGATATTATTCAATGTGGTTGAGGAACATGTTTAATGTGGATTTCGATATTTAATTCATATGTTATTAAAATGCTCAATTGAAATTGGATAATGTGAGAATATGATTCGCATACCTTGTTTAAAAGTATAATGTGAGATGAATGCTTATACTTGTTGATATGTGCTTATATACCTTAGGGTGGTGACATAAGTTGGTTTTAAGGGCTTTCTTGTGATAAGTTAAAGTCGGTGATGAATTATAAAGTTGATTATGAGTGGAGACCTTTGAGAAGCTGGGTGATAGTTTGGTGATCTTGGTTGGTTGTGTAGAAATGACTTTAGATATTTATTTTTCAGTTGAGAAACGCATCGTCGATCATACTTTGAGGTTTGAATTAATCGGACAAGGTCTTGATTAAACTAGTTAGTCACGTGGTAACGGTCACTAGGTTCCCTTTAGATCATTGGAATATCATAGGAGTTGTGGACATTCTTGATTATGTCGTTAGAGAGTTATGGAAATTGAATGTCGAACTAAGTATGGTCGGGTTAGAGTAGTGCCTTTGCATAAAATCACTTGTCCTTCCATTTGAGGTACCATTTACCTAGGTTCTTCATTTCCTTACTTCATTGAGCGTCTCTAAATTCGCTTTTATATTTTTGTTGATATTTCGGTTTGTTTTCCCGAAAATGGATTTTTCATAAGACCTACATTTGAGTTCATTTGGTCTTTAAGTGAAAAACCCATTTTCGCCTACCCTCATGACCCCAACTAAAACTTTGGCCTTTAGAAAATGATTTTGAGTTGTTTTAAAAGATTTTGGCACTTAAAAAGTTGGTAAGATGCTAAAACGGAGACTGGGGGCAAAACGGTCATTTTACCGCAAAATTTCACAAAAATGCAGTAAAAGTTTAAAAATGGCAAAGATTTTCAGAGCTACAGTAATCATTGTAGTTGTTGGACCTATGTTGCGAGGTGCAGCCTAGCGCACGCGGTGTTTTCCAAAATGCCGTAGTTCCTTCCCCGTAACTTGGATCGAGCCAAAATTGTGGCGTTGGAAAGCCAACATCTTGAACTTGTATTTTGGCTTTTTAATCACTCGAGTTAACATATTTTTGAGTGAGTTATGTTCGTTGAAAGTGGGGTACTTCAGCTTTCTGCTTTGGTCGGCGTTGTTAGACACCGTTTTAAAAACTTCGTTTCTCTCACCTCGTGACTTTGAATTAGGTCCCGATTGTTTCTATGGCTTTCCCTATGTCCAAATAATTGATACAAAATTTGAAATAATTTATTTGCACTTTAAATTAATTTTTTACCCTTGGTGAAAGAGGGGTACTTAAACTTTCCGTTTTGGGTCGACATTTTCCGACACCGTTTTCAAAAATTCATATATCTCACCTCGTGGCTTTGAATTAGATCCCATTTCTTCCTATGGCATGTTCTAGGTCCAAAATTTGTATTCCTACTTTGAAATGTCATTTCTATCCTTCAAATGACTGTTTTACCCTTGGTGAAAGTGGCGTACTTCAGCTTTCCCTTTTTGTGGGCATTGATTTAGGTCCCGTTTGTTTCTATGGCTTGTCCTATGTCAAAATATTTTATACAAAATTTGAAACCATTTATTTTCACTTGAAATGACTATTTTACTCTTGGTGAAAGCGGGGTACTTAAACTTTATGTTTGGGCCGGCGATGTCCGATGCCATTTTAAAAAATTCATCTCTCTTATCTCATGGCTTGGATTTAGGTTCCGTTTGTTTCTATGGTTTGACCTATGTCCAAATAGGTGGGGTAAAGTTTGGAAGTACATTTTTCCCTTGAAATGACAATTTACCCTCGGGTGAACATGTGACCTTGAAGTGGTCGGTTTGATGGGTTGTTTAATCCATTTCACTTCCCTTTTTGTTTTTAGCAACCTTTATGACTTCCCTTAGGTTGAAATGATTATTTTACCCCTTTGTTGGGTGTACGGATGGTGGGCAGTGACATGTGAGGTGATTAGTGGTATGGTTTGGTAATCATTGGAGGTCTTGGAGCTCGGTATGCTCGTGATCTAGGAAGTGTGATTGTTATCAATCTTGGAATGTTATGAATAGCAGTGTTGCTCCCTTGATTTGCTGATAAGTGTTGGATTGATTGTCAGTGTTGGACTGGCAGGTACGAGTCAGAGTTATCCCTAAGGTGGTCTGTACTACGTGGCTTGTATTGGTTCTATGGCTCTCTTTCTATATATATACATGCATATATATATATATACATGCATATATATATATATATATATATATGTAGGTGTGCGTTTATTATATGTTATTATGTAACACCCCTCATTTCCTTTATCCTTTCTGGAATTCTTTTCCAAGTGTTAACGTTTTGTGACGTCACTTATTCATGACATCTTGTATAATCTTGGTACGTGTAAATTTTTCGCGTTTGAGTTTCAGACTTAGCGGGACGACTTCGTGAAATTTCGTTTCTGGCTTCGTGATTTATTGTTCGTTGGCGACTACGTGGGTTAATGCAACATTTTCTTGTTGGAACTTTGGCAATCGTGTTGCGTTCCCGAATGTATTATTTTATTTTATTCTTCACGTTTCGGGGTACCACCGATTAAGTGATTAGTATGTTTGTATTTAATTATGGAATTGTATGAGTAGGATTTGTAAAGATCTTCCACTATATATATATGTGTATGATTTTGACTTGTTGGGCCATTGGGTATGGTGTTGTAGCCTATGATGATTTATTTTATCTTATTTGCTTTTCGTGACATATCGAATTCATGATATTTGTTTTAGGGTCATTTCGCGATTTTGGTAGGAATGTGGGCTAAATGTATAATTATTTCATATGTTGACTTATTATATGAGGATCCTTCTCCACTTCTCTCATTTCTCCTCCTCTCATCCGACCATTTCATTCTCTCTCAACCAAACCTCCATTAAAGATTCTCTAAGCTTTGTTTTTCATTTTTGTTGCACTTCGGTTTGAATTCATGCCTTGAGCTGAACTAGACTTGTGCTACTTGTGGTGAGGCCTGATAGATGCTCAAAATTGGTTGTTTTTTGCCTTTATCTTGCATTTGTTATGTCTTTACATTCCATTACTTGGTATTTTTATTTTGTTTATGTGTATAAGCATGTTTCAGGAGCTTAATGAAGAAACATAGCTAATCTCGGTGAATTAACTGAATTCGTGTTCATTTATATCTCAAGAAAGGAATCAATAGGTGGATCAGAACAATGAAGAGCTATCGAAGGGCGAAATGGTCATTTTACGACATCATTATCTTACCAAAAGGGCAAAAATGTCATTTTCATATATTATTACTTCACCGAAAAGCATCGGGAGTCAAAGGCGGCCAGTTTAGCTCAAATATAAAAAGACAGCTTTTTACAGCATAAATGCATTATACCTTATGTCACTGACGTGTCTAGAAATGTGTTCCACGTTACAATACCCAAGTATAGGTAGTCAAGTTATAATATAGTCTTGGTGAGTCCAAGTGTCGAACCTCAGGGAGAGTCGGAAAGATGTATGAAAAATGAATTTTATTTTTGTCCTTGAATTGATTTGATTGATTGATTTTGGTTGTTTTCTTGAATTAAATTAAATACTAAGGCATTGGGAATTCCTTTACAATGTCGAAACCAAGTGTACCACATATCCAAATAAGTAATAAAAATTAACCAATACAATCATCATATGTTAATTATATTTGCATGGCAAGAAAGGGGTCGCTTGGTAGGATAATCCATACTAACAACGCAACTCTCCAAATCATGCCTATAAGCAATAAATAATTAACATACTAAATGAATTATATAAGTTAACTAATGTAATCATTATATATTCATTATAAATGCTATGGCAAGAAAGTGGTCGCTAATGAAGCAACTCTACAAATCATGCCTATATTAGCAATAATAATAAACATACTAATGATCTAGTAAATCTCATTTAAATAAGTAGTATTATTAATTACATATGAATCATAAGAATTGTGAACTATGATGATGTAATTACATTCAAAGTATTCATTATACCTATGTAAGATCATAAGAAATCAAGAACACCACATAAAGTGGGTTGAGCATTACTTATATCATTGTATGGCATAATGAATCTTAGATGTAATTACATAAGTGTATTCATTGATTCAAAGAACTCAATATACATGGCATAAAGAGGCAAAGAATCATTGAATAAAATTATTAGATTCATATATTATCAATAATACTAACCTTGAAGCACTAAATACTTGGATATGCAAACACTTGGTTCTTCATTTTAAATTCATTCCCTAGCCTTAGCTAGAGAATTACTCTTCCATTACAAATGTATAAATCACTATGTTTCTCTTCACTCCTTTTTTTTTTCTTACAAATGAAAGACTACTTCTATTTATAGGGAAAATATGGAATCAAATGACAACTAGAAAAGAGAAATTGGATTTCTTTTTGTTTGAATATTCATTACTTTCCACCCCATTGTCTTCTTTTTACATGTGCCTTTGTTTCTTCCATGTGCCTTTGTTTCTTGACATGGATCAGATTTACTCTTGTAAAATCATAATCCAATGAATGTGGTAAATCTTCAAGAAGATGTAAAATTCGCATCACCCTTTGGTAAACCCGAACCCGCATTGAATTCTGCACAATTCTGCAGTTTTGAACCTGACTTGCAACTGCCATAACGTCTTCATTTCAAATCGAAATAAGGTCATTCTTGTGCTCAAATTGAAGGTCTCTGAATTACCTTTCCAATGGTACCAATGACATTTCCAGAATCAAAACACAGAATTATATATAGGCATTTAACTAAAGGGTGGTCAGGATGAATATATTTCATGCATAGTTGATGACCCAATTTGCATGGAATTGATTGAATTCTTCATGAAGACCTAGAAAATAAGATAAACACAAAAATATCATAAAACTTGAATAAAAGATATCACTATAGAACTAAAAGATGTAAATTAAGGGGTTTAAATATATAATATTTGGCACTTATCAGTCACCATAGAGAAAATGGGCAAATTGGACTCAACCTACGCTTTTAAGCTACGTTGTGGTTTTGGACCCTACGCTCTATACCTACGCCTAAGCGTATGTTAAGAGAATAGGTCCCACATGTTTGTCACGTGATCCCTCAACATGCTGAAGTTGTTTCGGAGTTGTTTTAGAATTTTATAGTTTTGTCCCTACTTCGATATTTCAAATGAACGGTGATTCTAGACCTATGCGTAAAAGCTTATACACATATTTACATCTAATTTTATGAGATTATTGATGTATTATGAGATTATTGGTGATTCCAGACCTATGCGTAAAAGCTTGATTCACAGTCAATGGATCGCCCTCATACAATTGAAATAGAATTTGAACTATGTTATGTGGTTAGTGGTGGAGTGAGGAAACCCTAGTTTTCTTTCTCTCTCTGAATCACAACCATTATTTATTATTGTATTATGTTTTATTTTCATTAGTATTAGATAATCCATAAAACCAAACTCTTTTCGGAAAAATATAATTCAGTATTTTTAAACTATTAAATTGAATAATCCTTGTCTCTGTGGGATCGATATTCCCCTACTCAAGCGAAACTATCTATAATTGATTTGTGCGCTTGTAGAAGGGTAAAACCTAAAGTGTCGTTAAGGTGTCATTTTTAACCACATATTTTGTACACACCTGACGCCCACCAAGGCCTTCAATTTGATACCAATATTGGTATGTGTTCTTTCTAATTATGAAGATTCATTAATTTTATTTTTTTGACTTCTTTCTATAAATTGATCTACTTCCTCTTGGATTGGATTTGTAGTATTCTAGTATGTTGTAGAGGAGGTTGTGAGTTTTCGGGATCTTTTGTACACACCTGACGCCCACCAAGTTTTTGGTGCCGTTGCCGGGGACTTGGCATTGTTCCATAGCTTTAGTAGTTTATTTGCATTGTGTTATTGTAGATTAAAGCTAAATTTGAAATTTTTATGTGATTTTCAGGTATAATTGAAAAGCGTGAAAGGAAAAGACAAAGTTGTTGAAGTTGCGTCTGGACCCTTTGTGAGTTTTAATTTTGCGGGTTGTTGCATTTAATTTTTAACTTTATTTTTTGTTCATAGTTTAGATTAGTTTAGAAGTAGTTTAGTTAATTTTCTTTATTTATTAAAAAATGAAGAAAAAGAAAATTTCGGAAAATAAAGTTTTTAGTGTATGTCCGATAAATCGACGCGTTCAAATTCAAATTCGGCGTTAATAGTATACGACCCGCAGATAGAAATAACTCTAAGGCATTTACGAAAATCTATTGAAGAGCGTCGTCAGACAGAAGAGGTCGTGATGGGTAATGAGAAAGTCAATCCACGGAGAGGATATGACACCTCATTGAAGGGATTTTACGCACCGGACGTGTATGGATCGTATGATAAATTTCCAGAAGATGAGGGTGCAAAGAATTTCAAGATCAAGATGAGTGTGATCAACATGCTCCCAAAGTTCTCTGGTCTCAGGATAGAAGATCCGTACCAGCATGTCAATGAATTCATAGAGGTTTCATCAACCGTTAGGTGTGATGGTTTCACTAAAAATGATCTAAGAGTGTGTTTATTCCCATGGTCTTTAAAAGACAAAGAAAAAATATGGTACATTAAATTGACTCAAACAACAAAGCTTGACTGGAAACACTTAAGCAAGAATTCTTAGAGAAACATTTTCCCATAGCAAAGACTTCAGAAGCCCAAGATGCGATTAAGTGATTCAGGCAATTGCCAAGAGAGCAATTTCATGATGCGTGGGAGAGGTACAATTAGATTTTGCATAAATGTCCCCACCATAGGTTTTCTAATCCGGATGTTGCTAGAATTGTTTACATGGGTCTAGGTGAAAAGCACAAAAATTTGATAGATGCCTCTACACAGGGTTAGTTTACCTTGAAACCCGCAAGTGAGCTCTTAGAGATCTTTGATAACATTAGTGAAAATTCCCTTCAGTATGAGTCTGATCTAAAGATGAACTAGATAGAAGATCAGAAAAAGCATTTGAGGTTAATCATGATATCAAAAATCCAGTGGCATTGACAGAGGAGAGGTTAGAGCGATTTGAAAAACTTCTTACCCAAAGAAATCATTCCCCTAAAAGAGAAGTTTTTGAGGTTGAACCAGATTATTCTCAAAATGAGTGTGAGGACGTAATAGCCGTTGATGTCAATGCAGTATGGAATTACTCCAATAATACCCCGTTCTCTAACTTATACTCTCCGAATAATATAAATCATCCATTCCTGTCCTATAAGTCCACAAATGTGGAAAATCCTCCAAAAAGAGTTCAACAAGGACAATGGTCCAATTCTCAATCCCATTTTCAACCAAGGCAACAATTTACCTCGCATGCAAGGTTCCAACAGAGCCAACAATCAATCCAATCTCAACCAACTATACTGGCTCGGAATTCTTAATAAAATTTCCAACCCAGACAACCACCTAATAATTCTCTGGCTCTTCAGTCATTCAATAACAACCAGGCTATCTAACCATTCCAATATCAGCTCCAGCCTCAAAGAAACCAAGCTCCACCACCCGACTTTACAAATAATAGGATAGAGCAGACCTTGGTGGATCTCCAAAATCAGATGGGGGTTCAAACTGAAGTACTGGCCCAAATCACCATGTAGTTAGGACACCATGTAGTTAGGACAAATGGCAAATCAGAGAAATACTAAAGAGTCAGGTAAGTTGCCTAGTTATCCTATCATTGACCCTAAGATCCAGCAAGTACAAGAGCTTGGATTATTTACCAATATTAATCACGAGTCTGTTCAAGCAATTACGACTCTGAGAAGTGGAAGAGTAGTGGAGAGCAGAGTGGAGGAAGAACATGAGGAGAAGTTGCGTAGAAAAAGGGAAGCTAAACAAGCTCAAAGGAAGGAAGCAGAAGAAGCAATGTAGAAAGAGGTTGAGAGCGGAGAGGCTGAAGTTCTGATAGATAAAATACTAGTAGATAAAAGTGTCGACGAAACATTTCTTGATGAGCCAGATAAGGCAAACTATGAGGAGGCACTGCCATTTCGTCAACGTCTTAGTGAAACGACTAAGTATGGGAAGATCAAAGAATCTGCTATATTGGTTACATTCCGACAAGTCAAGATTAATCTGCCGCTCTTAGATGTAATTGCCCAAATTCCACCTTATGCTTAATTTTTCAAGGATCTCTGTACACAGAAGAGGAAAAGTAGAACAAAGAATCTGAAGAAAATACTCTTGACTGAGCAAGTGAGTTCACTGCTACTAAGCAATACTCCACCAAAGAGGAAAGATTCCAATGCTCCCACTATTTCTTGTGTTATCGGTCACCATGAAATTGGTAAAGCCCTTCTTGATCTAGGTGCGAGTATTAACTTGCTTCCATATTTAGTCTATAAACAACTTGGGTTGGGAGAGCTCAGTCCCACAGAGGTTGTACTGCAATTTGCCGATCGTCAGTCAAGCAGGCGAAAGGTATTTTGGAAGACGTCATAGTATAAATGAGCAAGTTTACTTTCCAGTTGATTTTGTAATCCTGGAAACGGAACCTGTCCTGGACTCAAACAAACACATCCCAGTGATCTTGGGCAGACCATTTCTGTCCACGGCAAATGCATGCATAAATTGTCGAACCGGAGCAATGGATCTGACCTTGGGGAACATGAAATTCAGGATGAATGTGTTTGAGGGAAGCCATCAATTACGTGATTCGATGGACTATTTCCAAATACATGAGTTTGATGAGCTAGATGTTATTATACATGATTTTGTTACTCAAATTTTGGAGAAAGATGAGCTTGAAGAATTTCTGGCAAATGAAATGCCGAATGAAGAAATCGAAGATTGGGATGTGCATGTGGAATGGCAGAACAAGGAGTTGGATAAAATTGCGACTATGTTATACACGCAACCTTGAATGCAAGAGCTAATGGAACCACTCCCAATAGTCTCAAGTACTCCACCAGTTCCATCACTTACAACTCTGTCTATTTTAGAACTTAAGGAGTTACTAGAAAATTTGAAGTATGTTTTCTTGGGACCCGACGAAACTCTTCCTATAATTATTTCATCAAAGTTGACAACATAACAGGAATCGAGTCTGATTGAGGTCTTAACCAAGAATAAAGAAGCAATTGGGTGAAGTGTGGCTGATTTGAAAGGGATTGATCCATCTATTTGCATGCATTGGATTTATTTGGAAGATGAGGCAAAACCGTCAAGGGAGATGCAACAAAGATTGAATCTGAACATGATGGAGGTAGTAAGAAAGGAAGTAGTGAAGTTGCTAGATACGGGAATCATCTACCTGATCTCTGGATGCGGGAATCAACCATTTTAATTTTTAGTTGGGAAAATAGCCATTTAATGGTTCAAGAGGGAATAGTACTAGGCCACATTATATCAAAGCATGGGATTGAGGTCAATAAAACAAAAGTTGAGCTGATTTCAAAATTACCTCCTCCCACATCTGTGAAGCAGATACGCTCTTTTCTGGGTCATGTCGGGTTATACAGAAGGTTTATCAAAGATTTTAGCAAAATCACCCGGCCATTATGGAATTTACTAGCTAAATATGTAGTCTTTGTCTTTGACGAAAAATATGTCCATGCCTTTGGGGAATTACGTACTAAACTCTCATCTGCTCCAATTATCTGTCCACCGGACTCGTCTCTACTGTTGGAGCTGATGTGTGACGCTTTAGATTATGCAATCGGAGCTGTGCTAGGGCAGAGAAAAGACAAGTTGCCATATGCTATTTACTATGCTAGTAGAACTCTGAACGAAGCTCAGATGAACTACACAACTACCGAGAAGGAGTTGCTGGCAGTGGTGTTCGACTTGGAAAAATTCAGGTCGTATTTGTTAGGAACCAAAGTGGTTGTATACTCAGATCATGCCACACTAAGGCATTTGCTAACTAAGAAAGACTCCAAGCCCAGACTGATTCGATTGATTCTGTTGCTACAAGAATTTGATTTGGAGATCAAGGATAAGAAGGGTACGGAGAATGTTGTAGCTGATCATTTGTCAAGAATTTTCGTTGAGTCCACAGAGGATGACACTCCTTTTAAGGATCAGTTCTCGGATGAACATCTGTTTAATATGGTTGTTATGGAACAGATACCGTGGTACGCAGATATTGTCAACTGCAAAGCCACATGTAGAATTCCTAATGGATGGTCTAAGTATGAGAAGGATCGTTTCTTCAGCCAAATAAAATTTTATATTTGGGACAATCCGTGACTGTACAAATATTGCCCGGATCAAATAATTCGTAATTATGTTCTAGAAAGTGAAGTTCAAGGCATACTGACATTCTGTCATACGCTAGAGTGTGGAGGGAATTTTGGTGCTCAGAAGTCAGCTCACAAAGTCCTACAGAGCGGTTTTTATTGGCCCACCATATTTAAGGATGTATTCGAGTTTTGAAAATATTGTCTAAGATGTCAAAAGTTGGGATCCATATCTAGATGAGACATGATGCCACCAAATCCTATTTTGGTGGTTGAGTTGTTTGACGTCTGGGGCATTGACTCATGGGACCGTTTCCAAAAGCCAGCGATAAGTAGTACATATTAGTGGCAGTTGATTAGATTTCTAAATGGGTAGAGGCCGTTGCCACGTCGCATGCAAATCACATTGTTGTTGAGGAGTTTGTTAAATCTAATATCTTTTCTAGATTTGGTATGCCACGAATGTTGATCAGTTACAGTGGCAGCCACTTTGACAACCAGTTTCTTCCGTCCTTGTGCCATATTACCCACAGATGAGTGGTCAAGTGGAGGCTTCAAACAGGGAGATTAAGAACATTATTGAAAAGACAGTGGATCCTGATTTAAAGAATTAGCTGAGAAGGCTAAATGATGCACTGTGGGTATACATGACCGTTTACAAGACACCGATTGGTATGTCACCATACAGATTGGTCTATGGTAAAATGTGTTATCTCCCTATGGAACTCGAGCATAGAGCATATTGGGCGATTAGAAGATTGAATTTTGATATCAAAAGATCGGGTGCTCAGAGGAAACTCCAACTCGCAGAGCTTGAGGAGTTGAGGAACAACGCATATGAGAATTCTAGAATATATAAAGCCTAAACCAAAGCATTCCATGATAGACATATCAGAAAGAATAGCTTTGAGGTCGGATAGAAAGTATGGTTGTTCAATTCAAGACTCAAATTATTTCTCAGTAAGCTCCTGTCAAGATGAGACGGGCCGTATAAAATTACTAAGGTTTACCCCCATGGAGCAGTGGAACTTGATGACCTTGACAACAGAAAGCAATTAATTGTGAATGGTCAGCGTTTAAAGCATTATAGAGAAGTTCTACCGACAGAGAGTGTCGTTGAAACAATTCATTTCATAGAACCGGCACCAGAGTTGGATGATTTTAATCATGAATACTAAGAGGCGACAACGTCGAGCCAACGACGTTAAACATTAGTACTAAGTGATAAATAGTAGCTTTTTATCTTAGTTTGTAGTTGTACAATAGTTTGTTTAATTCGGTTTTTGTAAAATTTTAAGTTCGAGTCCGCAATAGTCATCATCATTCAGACGGGTATTTTCGTCCACGAAGCACCAAATTTTGACGAATCGAAGTCAATCAAGTCAATAGGTGTATACAGGAGAGGTTCGAGTGTTTGACAATCGAGAACGAGAAACAAAATGGCCGAAGCCAAAAATTCTTTTTTGGCACCTACGCCCAAGCGTAGGTCACGTGATTGTATAAAACAGTCCCACGACTTTTCATTTTCAAATTTCGTTTTCTCCCTCTCCTCTCCACTGAATCATTTCTCGTTTGTTCCTAAAGCCAAATATCGATTTTTCCTATCATTCCCAAGCAGTGGATCATCAGATTAGTGAGTGGTGTGTATGGATTCACGTGAAGAGCTCAAAAAGTCTTCGAAATCCAATTTTGGGGAATTTGCCATTTCTTGCGATTCGGTAAGTTTTCTTTTGGTTTTCATTACTTAATATAACCATTCTAAACTAGTATTAATGAACAAGACCGATTGAAATCGTGTTTTAATTTAAAGTGACACTCCACCTAAGAGGAAAGATCCCGGTGCTCCCACTATTCCATGTGTCATTGGTGACCATGAAATTGGTAGAGCTCTTCTTGATCTAGGTGTAAGTATTAACTTACTTCCTTATTTAGTCTACCAACAACTAAGGTTGGGTGAGCTTAGTCCCACATCGGTTATACTTCAATTCGCCGATCGATCAGTCAAACAGGCAAGAGTAGTGCTTGAAGATGTCATTGTGTAACTGGGCAAGTTTTATTTTCCGGTTGACTTTGTAGTCCTGGATACAGAACTTGTCCCTGATGCGAAGAAGCATATTCTAGTAATATTGGTAAGACCATTCTTAGCTATGGAAAATGTAGGCATCAATTGCAGAACCGGGACCATGGATCTGACATTTGGCAATATGAAGGTCAGGATAAATGTGTTCGAAGGAAGTCACCACTTACCTGAATCTTGGGAATGTTTTCAAATTAATGAGTGCGATGAACTGGATGATATTATATCAGATTTTGCAACTCAAATCTTGGAGGGAGACGAGCTGGAGTCATTTATGACTGGAGAAAGGCCAAATGAGGAAGTTGTTGATTGGGAGGCATATTGGAAGCTCTAGAATAAGAGCTGGATACAATGGAGACTGCATTATACACTGAACCATGGCGGGAGCTGGTGCAACCACTTCAAATAGTTTCAAATATTCCACCAATTCCATCTCTAACTTCTCTTCCTGCCTTGGAACTTAAGGAATTGCTTGAAAAGCTCAAGTATGTTTTCTTTGGATCCGATGAGACTCTTCCTGTAATTATATCTTCAAAATTGACAGAGAAACATGAATTAACTCTAGTCAAGGTTCTGAGTGAGAACAAAGAGGCAATAGGATGGAGTGTTGCTGATTTAAAAGGCATAGACCTTTTGATTTGCATGCATCGGATACACCTTGAAGAAGATGTAAAGCCATCAAGAGAGATGTAGCGGAGGCGAATCTAATCCTAAGTTGGGAAAAGAGCCATTTCATGGTTCAAGAGGGGATAATACTGGGCCATATTGTATTGAAGCAAGGGATAGAGGTCGATAAAGCAAAAGTGGAGTTAATTTTAAAACTTCCTCCTCCTACATCTGTTAAGAATATACGCTGTTTTCTGGGCCATGTTGGGTTTTACCGAAGGTTTATCAAAGATTTTAGTAAAATCGCCCAGCCACTATGCAACTTATTGACTAAGGACGCTACTTTCATTTTTGACGAAAAGTGCCTTCATACCTTTGAGGAGCTGCGTGCAGAACTATCATCAGCCCCAATTATTTGTCTGCTAGACTGGTCTCTACCGTTTGAGCTCATGGGTGATACATCTGACTATGCCATAGGAGCTGTGTTGGGTCAGAGAAAAGAAAAGTTGTCATATACTATTTTACTATGCTAGTAAGAGTCTGAATGAAGCTCAGATGAACTATACAACTACCAAGAAGGAGTTGCTGGTAGTTGTCTTCTCCTTGGATAAATTCTAATCATATTTATTAGGCACTAAGGTTGTCATTTACTCGGATCATGCCTCTCTGATGCATTTGCTGACAAAGAAAGATTTTAAGCCCCGACTGATTCAGTGGATTCTGTTGTTGCAAGAATTTGACAAGGAAATTAAAGATAAGAAGGGTTCATAAAATATTGTTGCGGATAATTTGTCAATGATTATTGTCGAGTCCATAAAGGAAATTACTCCTCTTAACGATTCTTTCGTGAAATAACATATGTTCAGTGTGGCTATGGTTGAACAAATACCGTGGTATGTTGACATTATCAATTATAAAGCCTCAAGTCGAATCCCAAAGGATGGTCTAAGAATGAGAAAGACAAATTCTTCAGCCAAGTTAAATTCTATATCTAGGATAATCCGTGTTTGTACAAGTATTGCTCTGATCAGATTATTAGGAAATGTGTCCCCGAAAATGAGGTGTAAATCATACTTAACTTTTGTCACACACTGGAGTGTGGAGGGCATTTTGGAGCTCAAAAGATAACCCATAAGGTGCTACAGAGTGGATTTTACTGGCCATCCATATTGAAGGATGCAGTCGAATTTTACAAAGCGTGTCTGTGGTGTCAAAAGTTTAGATCCATATCTCGAAGAGACATGATGCCTTTAACCCCGATTTTGATTGTAGAATTATTTGATGTGTGGGGTATTAATTTCATGGGACCATTTCCAAAAGGAGATAAGAAGAAGTATATACTTGTGTGGGTTGATTATGTTTCAAAATGGGTAGAAGTGAGAACCACCAAATGTACTGATCATGACATAGTGGAAGATTTTGTAAAGTCGAACATTTTCTCATGATTTGGTATACCAAGAGTTCAAATCAGTGATGGTGGAAGCCATTTTGACAACTAGTTTATTTCCGCTCTATGTGAAAACTACGATGTCACTCATAGAATTGGTACGCCATATCACCCCCAATCACAAGGTCAAGTGGAGGTTTCTAATAGGGAGATTAAATGTTTTTTTGAGAAAATGATGAGTCCGGATTTGAAGGATTGGCCACGAAAACTGAATGATGCACTTTGGGTGTACAGAACTACATTTAAGACATCAATTGATATAGCGCTATATCATCTTGTGTATTGTAAAGCGTGCCATATCCCTGTAGAGCTGGAACACTGAGCATACTTGGTTGTTCAAAGATTGAATTTTGATATAAAGAAAGCTGGTACGCAGCGGAAACTCCAACTACAAGAACTTAAAGAGTTGAGAAATGATGCATATAAAAATTCTCAGATTTATACGGCTCGATCAAAAACATTCAATGATAAACACATCAGAAAGAAAGTTTTTGAGCCCGACCAAAAGGTTTGGATATTTAATTCAACACTCAAGTTGTTTCCAGGTAAGCTTCAGTCAAGATGGGATGGACCATACAAGATTACGAAGGATTTCCCCCATGGAGCAATGGTGCTCGATGATCCTGACACTGGAAAGACGTTTGTCATGAATGGGTAGAGATTGAAGCATTATATAGAGGTTCAACTAGTTGAGTGTGTGGTAGAAACGATCGATTTTGCTGAACCACCACCCGAGCTGGATAAGCTTGATCTGGAGTATTGAAAAGCGACCATATCGTACCAATGACGTTAAACATTGGTACTAGGTAAAGAAGACTAGCATTGATGCCTAGTTTGTATCTGTAGACGGTAATTTAGTTGTTTCGGCATTTAAGATCGAGTCTGTAAAATCGAGTTGCGAGGCCATCATTATTTAAGTATATAGTGTATATGGAGCCTAGGAGTCATTTAGGAAGGACGAAGTTGAATGCAGGATGAATTGATGTCAATAGGAGTAAAATTCAAAAATTGGGCCAGAGACCTACGCTTCAAGCGTAGGCCAAACTACACTTGAAGCGTAACTGCGCAAGCCTGTTATAAACAGGCCGCAACAGGTTCCCTCTCATTCTCCATTCAAACTCTACTTTCTCTCTCAATTCCCCACCATTCTTCGAGAGGTTTGATCCTACTATTTACCCATTCAATTTTTCATCATTCATTGCCAACGGATCGTCAGATTAGCTGGTGATTCGATCGGATTTGCGTGACGAACTCGAAAAGTCACCGAAATATTTTTTTCGGAAATCCATCATTTCTCTCTATTCGGTGAGTTTTGTTCCATCATTTTGATTTCATATGACTTATTTAAGTATTCTACACTAGTATTGAGGAACTAGGCAAATTAATATCGTGTTTTGATCCGTTTCTAAAAGCTGAGTTTTGCGACTTTGAAATTAGATTAAATATTGAATTTTTGGTATGAAGGCTTGTTTAATCATCTTATTGGATATATTTAGATATAGTTTGAGTTTCATTCAGTGTCCGGTTTATTATTGCTTACTTTTCAAAAATTCCCTATTGTATGCATGGCATAAACCAATATGTCAGCGAGGCGAGTGGCTTAGGTTGCCGTTGCAGCTAATCCACCAGTACAACAGAGGTTGAGGTCATCGTCACCTACACTATCACCTATCTACCGCCATAGCACGCACACCAGGAGGCCATGGTATGTCGATTCGGCATCCTCATCTTCCTCGTCTTTTGAGGCAGAAGAGCCAGAGAGCTCGACATAGGGGCACGACATCTTATTACCACATGATCACTTTGTGGTTGAGCCAGTTGTTCCATGGGAACCATCATCGCCACCTATGCTAGAGCAGCAGGCCGAGCAGATTGATGAGGATATAGAGGTTGATCATGCTTAGCTGGGGGATGATGTCGGTGACGGCGATGATAATAGTGCTGATGAGAGGGTGTCGGAGCCACCAGTAGAGGTTGATCCTAGAGTTTTGACCACATTTTTGCCGGTACACGGACAACATCAGTTGAGCATTTATTACACCGGGCTCTTCGGAAGGGTTATCAGCAGGAGCAGACATAACTCATGAGGATATTCGAGGATTTACAAGCAGTGCAAGCCTGGACGATTGGCCGATTGAGGACCCGACGTCTTTTTCCTACTCTAGCCCCAGTTACCACACACATATGCGAGGATGTGATTCGGGAGTTTTGGCTGCACAGGCGCGACTTCAGTAGGGGAATGATATTATGGACAGTGGTCCGTGGTACAGAGATTGAGATCACCCCCAGTCTATTGCTGAGGCGTGGGGTATTCCAGACGGCTGTCCGCCCGACCTAGCTGCCGAGTTTCCCCCTAAAACTGAGGCACTCCCGACTATTTCTGATTTGGTTGTACTATAGACCGATGGGCAATGGGCCGATGAGCATTGGAACTGCACAAAGAAGATGGATAATCATCCTATGCTATGGTTCTGGGATGTAATGGTTCGATCTCAAATTCTGCCACACAACCACACTACTATGTGTTATACGCCATTTCCGGCTCTCCACTACGCATTCGAGTTCGAGAGGTGGATTTCTATTCCATATATTTTGTGGGAAGGCCTATACGCGCACTACATTTATTTGCACAAGGAGTCCAAGGTTAAGCTGTGTAGATTTCAAATTCGATTCCTGTGCCTGGTGATGAAGATTATGATGGATACCAAGATCGAGATGGATGCAACTGAGTGCAATAGATATAGGAATGGTACTCTATAAACCAGAGGGATGTGGACTAGTGTCTGGACTCGGGTGCATGCAGATGATATTATGCGATGCCGACCAAGCTTCGTTGTGTTACCGGCACAAGATGCACAGGAGTAGGCTCAGGCTAATGATACGTGCCAGGTTGATGCTGACATAGCTAAGGATGATGCCGGTATAGCTCACGAGGTTGAGATGCCACAGATGTCAGCTGCTGCTGAGGCGGTGATGATGCTAGAGGCATCGTCGGGTGGTATTATTACTCTGTCCCAGGCTCAGTTTGACGCTATTACAGTATGGATGTATGGGCTAGAGGAGAGTTTGGCACAGGAAAGACAGGCCCGGTAGCAGGAGACAATGCACCGATGGAGGGATCAGAGGCGGTTATTTCATAGATTTGACTGTATGTGTTAGCATGTGGGTGTACCAATTCCACCTACACCACTGCCCTCTGTTGATGAGTCTTAGCTTAGTTTTAGTTAGGATTTTGTTAAATTTTTATTTTTATTTTTATTTCATTTATTTTTTTTACACATTAGAGATAAATTGTCGACCGGATAGTTTCATATAGGGCTTGTTGTGACTGCTTGAACGATTATCTTCTAAATGGTTTTGATATTTTTATAGTTTATAAAATTGCAGTTTTGATGATTCAATCGAATTATTTGATATATCCCCGGAAGTTCATGATTATTTTCCGTGTGTGGACAACTTGAATTATTTCAAAATTTTATCGTCTATTATGAGGACATTTGTGCGTGCAAGTTTGGGGTGTATCGGCAGTGGATTGATTGTTGTAAGATAGGTTTTTTGAAAAAGAAAATAAAATTCTCAAGCCTAATCCTATGCTTGAAGCATAGGATTCAGCAAGAGAGTTTTGAAATTTTAACTCGTTTTCGGGGTGTTTTGGCCTGATCTGTATCTATACTTGTATTAGGATTTGTTTAAGTTAATTTTTGGATTTTGTGTACAATTTTTAGAGTAATCCTAGTCCGATGAGGAAGTGGAATGCAAATACAAGTTGGAGTTGGATTATTGATTCCTTCCACTATCCTATTCAACCAAGGGTTTTAAATCCTTTTCCTCTTCGATTACCCTACACCATTCATCTATAAATACAACCCTTGAATCACATAATTCTCAAAACTTTCAAACTAGGGTTTGTGTAAGAAAGTCACAAAGATGTCTAGTTCATCATCATATTGTGTTCCGTCTTCTATTTCTCTTACGGGAGATCATGAGGGGAGTGAGTATGACCCTTATTCTTATTCGGAGGAGTTAATTGAGAATGACGAGCAATCGGCTATTGAAGACAATTAAGGAAGGGAGATGGAGCGAATTGAGGAAAACACATCTATGAAGGTTTTGAGCTAAAAAAGAAAAAGAAGCATGCTGATACCATTCATGTTATATCGATTACAGTATGAGTTGGATTTCAGTCCAAACGAACTAATGAATCCATTAACGATTTTTGGACAGGTAATCCTATGCAAAATAAGATTGAGCCATTTACAGTACCCAGCTGGACATAAGGTGTATCCTAGGTTGGTTAAACTATTTTATGAGAGATTGACAGTTGATGGACCACTAGGATATGAGGAAACATGGGCTAAAGTGTTAGAATGGAGTGAACCGATAAAGGTGACTAGGAAATTGATTGCACAAGCTTCAAACATCCCATTAAGATGTCCGGATCACTTGAAAGAAGAGTTTTTGCTACCACCAAAAGAATGGCCATACACGGATGAGGAGATGATTAATTAATTATGTGTAGTGCAAGTGCCAAAGAATGGAGATAAGGGTATTTAGAATTTTTGGTTGAAACCAGATTTTCTTAACTTGGATAGTGTGATTGTTGCGCAAGCACGTCAGAATCATCAGACAAGTTGGCGAGGAACGTCGATGATTAAAATACTCTTTGGTATGCTGAAGGGATATTATGTGTCATTATATGCTATAATATTTGAGGTCATGATTTGGATACAGGAGATTGTGAGCGGAAAAGTAAAAGGGTGGAGAGAGATGGAGTATTATCATCCATATCCCTTTTTTATTATCCAAAATCATTGAGATGCAGTGTGGGGATCGTATAGAGTAGATGAATGAAGAGCGCTGGACGTTTATCACGAAGTATCCAAAGGAGGAGTATGATAGGTTTGAAATGACGTCGCAATGCTATATTACAATGGGAAAAATGGCACGTTCTTTGGAAGAAGGGAATGAAAAGACTAACTAGAATTTAGATTTAGGATTTTTAGGTTATTTTATTTGTAGGGATGGTAGACCCTTAAGGCCATGTCTTTGTTTATTTTATTTTTATTATATTTTAGGATTGTAGGACCTTAAGGCCAAATCAATTTTTATTTTTAATTTTTTTTTATTTTTGAAAAATAAATTAATAAGAAAAAAAAGAGAATCTTTGATTCCTTAAAAACATGTGTCGATTTCTGGATATTTATCATGAAATTTATTTTCCCTTGCTATAATTTGGTATTTGTGCTTTCTTGATACAGGTGATCAAAATCTAGTTTGGGGGAGGGGATTCCTGTCCTGCTTTGGAATCCAGAATTAAGCTTTAAGGGAAATGTATCTGTTCTCCTATTTTATTTTTGACCACGAGGACATGGTCTGATTTATGTTTGGGGGTGAGGGTATAGTATTACAAGGAATAAAGATTTTCGAAAAAAAATAAAATTTGGAACAATTCTTTGTTTTCAAGCATGAATGTTTTGCATTACAATTTGATTAAGTTTGTGTATATGATGAATGATTAATATGTGATGTGATATTCCCATTCATGAGAGTAATGATTAGATCAAGTTAGTGAAGTGATGTGGTTTTACATCGGTGAGTGAATAAGTGAAATTGAAATTAAGAAGGACGACCTTGACTTATAATGTGATGTCCCACATTGCCCGGGTAGAGATCTGGTGATGTGTTTATATGAGCAGTGTTGTCTCCAATTGGTATGAGGTCGTTTGGGAGGAGCCCAAGAGCAAAACGGTGCGGGCTGATCCCAGAGCAGACAATATCATACCAAGTGTAGGAGCGGGGTTTTACAATTGGTATCAGAGCTAAAGCCCGGCTGGAATGAAGTGTGGGAGCATGCAGATCACCCGTGGGTTGCCAGCGAGGACGCTAGGTCCCAAAGGGGGGTTATTGTGATGTCCAACATCGCCCGGGTAGAGCTCTGGGGTGTTACACTTATATGTGCAGTGTTGTCTCCAATTGGTATGAGGCCTTTTGGGAGGGGCCCAATAGCAAAACCGGGCAGGCTGGGCCCAGAGTGGACAATTTCATAACAAGTATTGGAGCGGGGTGTTATAATTTGTATCAGAGCTAGAGCTCGGCCGGAGTTAAGTGTGGGAGCATGCACATCACCCGTGGGTCGCCAGCGAGGACACTGAGTCCCAAGGGGGGGTGATTGTGATGTCCCACATCGCCCGGGTAGAGGTCTGGGGATGTGTTTATATGTGCACTGTTGTCTCCAATTAGTATGAGGCCTTTTGGGAGGAGCCCAAGAGCAAAACCGTGCGGGCTGGGCCCAGAGCGGACAATATCTTACCAAGTGTTGGAGCGGGGTGTTACATATAAGCACAAACACACATTCACTATGAGAAATATGTTGATTTTTTACTATGTATTTGGAAAATAATTTTGCCGTAATAAAGAAAATTAAATTTTTATGAGAAAATAAAAAGCAGAAAGCAGTTCTTGGATCTGAGTAACCGGGTCTTGATATCACCGATATCATTGTTTGCATTTAAAGGAGAGAATACTGATGAGCATAAATCCCATGGAAGAAGCTTGGGCCTAGTTGGTTGGGATTAAAAATCCTCGCTGGAAAGTCCAGAAACTTAGAAAGATAAAAAGGGATGAGAAGTGTAAAGTTGAAAAGTTACATTTTGATGAAAAATAGAAAATTTTGATCAATGAAGTAGGAGAAGAGAAATTGAAATATTGAATTTGAATGTTCACAAAATCACAGAAGGTTGTCTGGATTTTTTGTAAAAAGTAGGGAAATCATTCACTATTTGTGGGAACTATTTATGACACGAAGATTGATATAATTGTTGTTCGGTAGTGAGTGGGAGTATTTGCATCCATGTTGTCTTTTGCATTATATCATGACTTAATTGAATTTGTGTGTGAACTCATGATTGCGTGATTACAGAGAACTGATATGTTTGTAGGTACCATCACTGGAAACCTTCACGACACTTCACTCATCCACTAGGGGTAACCTAGGGGTTTAAAAGGCTTGTTACACGTCCTAAGTGTAATTCTCGACCCTCACGAAAGCAAGGGATTAGGTTAGAGTAGTTAGATTAGTTAGAGTACTTAGACTAAAAAGATCACACAAGAAAAGTTTCCTGAGTTTATTGCTAAATGACTAGCAATATGTAAGTTTGGGGGTGTGATAGGTGTCAAATATTAGTCATTTTGACCCCTTAACTCAGTATTGTTACGTTATTTCATTCAATTATTTGGTATTTTTATGTTGTTTGCGTGTTAAAGCATGTTTAAGGAGTTTAATGAAGAAATGGAGCTAACTTCGATGAATTAACTGAATAATGTATTCTTTTTATCCAAGAGAAGAGTCAAAGAGGTAGTGTGAGACAAAAATGGCTCCCGGAGGGGAAAAATGGAATTTTCAGAAGCCATCATGTTCAGCAAAAAGTATCATGGGTTCAAGACGGACGTTTTTCGCACATTCTCGGAGAAAAGTAGTTCTCCATAAAAATCCTATGCTTGTGCCTATGTTTCCAGTACCAAAAAAGTGGCTAGAATTACAAAATCTACGCTTGGACCTATGCTAGAAGCATAGGCCAACTACGCTTGAAGCATAGCCCCCAAGCGTAAGTGCGGCAAGTTTTTACTGGTTTTGCGTAACTTTTCCTGTTTATGCCCCGAATTATTTGGATGACGTGCCCGCGACTCTAGACCTCAATATACATGCACATACACTTATATTTAGGGATTTTATGAGTTTTGAGAGTAAAAAGACTGAAAATGGCCTCTCTATGCCATTACCTATATATACAAGACCATACATCATTCACGAAAAAAGAATTCTGGAGGTTCTGATAGATAGAGGCTAATTGGTTCTGTGAGACATTCATTCAAAAGGTTCATTCATTTAGACTTGCTGTTGTTGAGAACCATATTCAAACCTAGAGATCCGCATAAGAGGATTATGGAGAGCGTTTCTACATCAACGATGCAGTCACCTTCTTCCATGGCCAACTAACTCGGTATCTAGGGTGTTTTAGCAAAACCCTAGCCAAGTAATGTAGTTCTTTTATTGTTTTTTACTGTAAACGAGGAGAAACTGTGACCATACTGTGATGATTGTAGTAGTTAAGAGACCATACTGATTTATAATATAAAATTATATGTTTGTTCTAAATTCTTGTCTTAGATGGAATAAATATATTATTTTGCACAATTATGGTTATTCAATATGGGCTAGAACTTGGATACTTAATCATGGTTTTCTACACAATGGTGGTAATGAAAATTGAAACCCTAGGTTGACACAGGCCATGCCTAGGCGATTTAATATAGACATGTTTTAGTTTCTTTTAATGCATTAGGATTATATTAGATTAATATAATTGGCATGCACTAGTAAGTTCAGTCATGAGACGGGTTGTCGCGATCCGATTGATGGTACTCCTTTTTAGGGTCGTATTTAGCTATCTGCGATACGACCTGATTCACAGTTATGGATCGCCCTCTTACAGTTGAAATGGTGATGAGCTATATTATACGGTTAGTGGTGGATGATGAAAACCCTAGTTTTCTCTCTCATCTGAATCACAACAAATTTACTTAATTTTTAGATAATTTTTAGTTAAAATAGATAATTTGGTCTTTGACCACCAAAACAAATAAGCTTTCAAAACCCTATAATTTGGTGTTTCTAAATTATTAAAGTGAACAATATTTGTATATCTCGGATCGATATCCCTTACTCAAGTCGCTTTGTTATTTTACAATTGATACGTGCGCTTGCGTAGGGTAAAACCTAGCGTCATTACGGTGTCATTTTTAACTACATATTTTTACACACCTGACGTCACATCAAGTTTTTGGCACCGTTGTCGGGGACTAAGCATTGTACAATAGCTTTAGTAATTTATTTGCATTGCGTTATTGTAACTGTAGCGAAAGTGAGATTTTTTATGTGATTGACAGGTACTCTAAAAAGTGTGAAAGGGAAGATCGGAACTTCTAAAGTTGCTTCTGGAACTTTTGTGAGTTTTAGTTACCTAGATTTTTGCATATTAATACTTGCTTTAATTTCTATAATTTAGAAATAGTTAAGTTAGATTAGATTTTATTTCAGAAAATTTTAAAAAAATAATAATAATAGTTTTTAGTCTAGTGTATGACAAATAGATTGACTCGTTCTAATCCAAGTACTGCGTTAGTCGTTTACGATCCTGAGATCAAAAGGACTCTCCGTTGCATACGTCAATCTATTGAAAAACATCATCGTCAGCAAGAATAAGCAATGGGCGACCATAGACCCGCCCCGCCAACATTACCAAAAACATCATTGAAGGGATATTACGCACTTGATGGAAGAAGTTCTATCTCACCACACTGAATCTTGCAAAGTTTATGATGGAAGAAGTTCCTACAATAACTAAAGGTGAAACGGACAAAGAGAAATTGGCTAGAGTAGATGTTTGGAAGCATAATATTTCTTTTGTAGAAATTACATTCTTAGTGGACTGAACAACACACTATACAATGTGTATAGTGTTGTGGATATAACAAAAGAATTGTGTGAGTCTTTGGATAAGAAATATAAGGTCGAGGATGCTAGTACGAAAGAAATTCATTGTTGGCAAATTCTTGGAGTATAAAATGGTGGATTCAAAGACAGCGATTAGCCAACTTCAAGAACTTCAAGTGATTCTTCATGATATTCATACAGAGGTGATGTCCATCTGGGTGTGCAAACAATGTGTTAAAATGGCCCTTTATGACGGCTTAGGTTTTACCTATCGCAAGTGCACAAATCGTATTGTAGTATAGTTCAGCTTGTGAAAGGTTATCGATCCCACAAAGACTCGGTGGTATTCTTAATTCTCGTAAAATAATACTCTTAAATTGCTATGAAAGTATGGTATGTTGGTTTTGATTAATTAACTAGTTAACTAAAAAAACAAATAAAGATGGATTAAGACAAGAACAATAGAAACAAAATCTAGGGTTTCCATGCTCCACCACCAACCGCATCACATAGTTCTATCATTGTAACAATTGCAAGAGGGCGATCCATAAACTGTGAATCGGATCGTTCCACAAATAACTAAATACGACCCCGAAAAGGATTATCATCAACTGGATTGCAATAACCCATCTCATGACTGACCGAACTAGTACATGTCAATTAAATTACTTTAATATATTCCTAAGGCATGAAAATAAACTAAAGCATGTCTGTATTACATCGCCAATGCATGACCTCTGTCAACATAGGGTTTCAAGTTTTATTACCACCATTGTGTAGAAAATCCTAAGTTAAGCATCAGAGTTTCAGTCCATAGTGAATAATCATGATTGTGTAAGATAAACATATTTATTAAGTCTAGGACAAGAATCAAAATAAATATGTAAACTTGTTTCAAGAATAAAAATGGTCTCTCATCTACTACATCCATCACAGTATGGTCACAACTTTCCCTTGTTACAATTGAAAATAGATAAAACCTACATTACATGGCTAGGCTTTTGCTAGAAAACTACATATACCGAATTAGTTTATCATGGTTGAAGGAGACTGCATTGTTGATGTATAATCGACCTCCATGGTCGACTTCTTCGGATCTCTAGGTTTTGAATGGCTCCTCCTTTTGAATGATATCAATGAAAGAAGCTTTAAAATTATGATAAGAGTATTCTCATATATCTGTAACAGGCCTTGGTATATATAGGCAAATGTGAGGGAAACCCTAACTTGGATAATAAGATTACCCTTTTTCATAAATTCACACCCAACCAAGCAAAACCCTAAAGCTGATGTATAATATGTTTATATTCCATGCATAGAGGTGTTGGGGTCGAACTTAAGTCATCCGGGTCAAAATAGGATTTTAGCCCGAATCTGAAATTTTCAATTTTTTCTACAGGACACCTCTCACTTTTTTTATCATATCTGGAGATACACACATTATATGGAGACATGTAATATATCGTTGTAAATATGACTTCAAGATCTTGATGATAAGATCAAGAATCACCCAATTTGGTCCTTGTTTTACCGAGATATGAGCTCCTGAAGTTGACTAAAATTTTGTGCTGAAAACACTGTTCACTACGCTTTAAGCGTAGGCTTAAGCGTAGAAATGTGTTTTCTGGCCAATTTTTCCTTCTGTAAGCGTCGGTTCTTCGTGAAAATCAATTTTCTCCGCAATTGTGCCAAAATGACTATCTTGACTCCACGAGACTTTTTGTTTTATGTTACGACTTTGGAAAATACCATTTTTGCCCTCTAGGAGCCATTTTTATATCAAAATACCTCTTCGAGTCTCTTATTAGATAGAAAGAACCTATACTTTGGTTAATTCACCGAAGTTAGCTCCATTTCTTTGTTAAGCTCCTGAAACGCACTTTAACACATAAACAATATAAAAATACCAAATAATGGAATGAAAAGACGTAACAATAGTAAGATAGGGGCTTAAAATGGACACTTTTGAGCACCTATCAAGAGGGTATGTCTCTGAGTGAATCCTTCCAAGTGGTAGCTATAGTTGAAAAACAAACATCATTGTGGAAAGATTTCAAGAACTATCTAAAGCATAAACGCAAGGAAATGCAACCTTAAGAATTAATTGTTCGACTTCGGATTGAAGAAGACAATCACAAGTCCGGGAAGAAAAGTGGAAGATCACATCCTATGGAGTCAAAGGCGAACATAGTGGAGGATGAATGAAAAACTAAAAACAGAAAGTTTAGTGGACATGGTCTCAGTCAAGGATCTAAGAAGTTTAAAGGCAAGTGCTTTAACTGTGGAAAACCAGGACATCGATCCAAGGATTGTCAAAAGCTAAAGAACTTCAAGAAGCCTAATGCTCAAGCAAAAATGACCGAGGTAGACAAGCTTTCATATGATGTCGGAGATATATATCTTTCTGTTGTTGTTTCCAAGTGTGACTTGGTGGGTAACAGCAATGAGTGGTGGGTGGACACTAGTGTTACTAGTCACATATGTGTTAATAAGTGGATGTTCTCTACTTATACACCTGTGGAAAATGGAGAACAACTCTATATGGAAAATTCTTAGTCTTCTAAGGTTGAAGGACGTGGAAATGTGCTTCGAAAGATGACATCTGGAAATGAGGTGACTTATAATGATGTATTTCATGTGTCTAATATTCGCAATAACTTAGTGTCTGGATTTCTGTTGAGAAAAAATGTTTTTAAGTTTGTTTTTGTTTATGATAAATTTGTACTCAATAAGAATGAGATGTATGTGGCAAAGAGTTACTTGAGTGATGGGCTCTTTAAGCTCAATGTGCTAACTGTTGTACCCAAAAATAATAAAAATTATAATAATAATGCTTCTTTTGCTTATATGATTGAGTTTTTTTATATATGGCATGCTAGATTAGGACATGTTAATTATGATACTATACGTAGACTAATTAAATTAAATGATTTTCCTAAGTGTAACATTGATCCTAATCATAAATGTGAGACTTGTGTGGAATCAAAATTGACACGAACCTCCTTTCAAAAAGTTAAAAGACGTACCAAACCTCTAGAATTAATTCACAGTGACATTTGTGGTCTAAAGCTCTTGAAACTAGAGGAGGTAAAAAGTATTTTATTACTTTTATAGGTGATTGCACGAGATACTGTTATGTATATTTGCTCAGAAGCAAAGATGAGGCAATGGATGTTTTCAAACATTATAAAAATGAAGTTGAGAATCAATTTAGTAGAAAGATAAAAGCTCTAAGAAGTGATAAGGGTGGTGAATATGAATCTCCTTTTGAGGAATTATGTATGGAACATGGTACTATTCACCAAACAATTGCCCCTTATTAACCACAATCAAATGGTGTAGTTGAACGCAAAAATCGGACATTAAATAAAATGATGAATTCAATGTTGCTAAGTTCGGGTGTACCACAAAACTTGTGGGGGGAAGCTATACTTTCTGCTAATTATATTCTTAACAAATTGCCTCCTAAGAAAACAGATAAAACCCCATATGAGTAATAGAAAGGTCATAAGCCTTCCTATAAATACTTAAAAATGTAGGGATGCTTAGCAAAAATGGCAGTTCCTAAACCTAAAAAGGTAAAGATAGGACTAAAAATCGTTGATTGTGTACTCATTGGTTATGCTCAAAACAGTAGTGCATATCGATTTCTTATTAATAAATCCGAGATTCCTGATGTGGATGTTAATACAATTATTGAATCAAGGAATGATTCATTCTTTGAGAATATATTTTTATATAATATGACATCAGAATCAGTCTCACAAAAGAGGCCTTTTGATGCTACAACTAGTGATAGTCAAGTAAATATAAACCAAGAGTCTATAAAAGAATGAACTTAGACGTAGCTAAAGGGCAAGAACTTTAACTTCCTTTAGGCCTGATTTTCTTACTAATTTCTTGGAAAATGATCCTCAAACTTTTAAGGAAGCCATGTCTTCTCTTAAAGCTTTCTATTGGAAAGAAGCTGTGAATAAAGAAATTGAATCCATTATGCAAAATCACACATGGGAATTGATGGATCTTCCATCAGGCAATAAACCTTTGGGGTGTAAATGGATAATCAAAAAGAAGATGAAGACAGATGGATCAATAGACAAGTACAAAGCGAGACTTGTTGCTAAAGGCTATAAGCAAAAGGAAGGATTAGATTATTTCGACACTTGTTCACCTGTTACTAGAATAACGTCCATATGTATGGTAATTTTTATAGCAGAGTTAAATGGAATTGAGATACATCAAATGGATGTAAAAACAACATTCTTAAATTGTGAATTAGAGGAAGAAATATATATGGAACAACCCGAGTGGTTCATTGCTCCTGGATAGGAGAAAAAAGTATGTAAACTTGTAAACTCCATGTATTGATTAAAGCAAGTGTCAAAGCAGTGGTATGAAAATTTTGACAATGTCATTGTAAGAACATTTATTTAGTAGTGGCATGTTTCTTATAAAAAACCATGTGTGTACAAAGTGGTGAAGATACAAAGGATATTTAGTGGAACAATGGTTGGAAGCGGCAGTGCAAAGAAGCAACAGTGGGATCGTTACCCAGTACTCGGTAAGTGGCAAACTTTCGCTCATTTGAGCAAAAGTGAGAATTCCACCAGAATGTTTTGCGAACTTATGCTCACTTGCACACGCATACATGTTCGCCGACTACTCAGTAGAGCAGCCACCAAGTAATCGGTAAGTGGTAAACTGCAGAAAATTGGAAATTGCAATTTTCTTATTTAGAAGGAATTGTCTTGCTACGTAATAAACTCCTCACCACTTTGGGACGTGATTAGAAGCTATTATCAGTATATTGGACTATCATTGACATATTTATTTATATTTGGAAGATTTAAATTGTGGAAATACGAATCCTGATTGGAAAAAGATTATTACCATTAATTGAAGACTCTTCTCTCTATATATGAGTTAAACCTAAGAGAATGGGTGACTTTTGAGAGATCTCTGCAGTTCTTCTACAGATTCATATTCTTCTACAGAGATATATAAAGAGAGAAAATTATTGAGTAATTATATATTTTCTAGTTCTCTTTTGATTTGAGTTTTTCCAATTGTGCTTCTAAACCGAAGATCGTTATGCACAATTAGATGATTTGTTGCTAAAAAATAATCACACCACCTTGATCGAAGCAGGAGGCTTAGTGGTTATTTGATCCGTCAGAATGATTCAAGTCTGTCAGACGTCAAATGGAGGAAGGCAGATCTGGAGTGATTTGTAAATCTAAAACTTCATAGAGTCTTGTACTTCTTGATTTATATTACATCGATACCCGAGCGTATCCGTGATTTTTTACTTGGAGTCTTTCCAAGGTTTTTCCATGTAAAAATATTGATGTCATCTCTGATTTATTTTCTGCACTTATATTTATTATTGTGTGGTTTATATTGTGATTGAATTGAATTAAAATTGACTCTTCCGCAATTAAAATTTTAATTTGTCAATTAATTCATAAAAAGCCTATGTTATCACGTCCCTAAAATTCCCGAAACTCCAACCCGGAGAATCAGCGAATTTCCAAAGGGTGACGTAAGTCAAGCGACCACTAGATTTAAAAATAACAAGAAAAAACATGGAATAACAAAGAAAATAATATATTTCATGCTTAATTGAATTATAGAAACTGAGCAGAATGTTGTGATACCAAATTGTCACGTCCCTAAAATACTACAACTCCCGAACCGGGATATCCAATGACTCCGGGGTATGATCCATAAAATGAGCGACCATCTAAGATATCGTTAACCCTTAAAACATGTGGAATAATGATAAAAATTGTATATTCCATACCGATTTGAATGATAGAATTACAACAGCGGAATCCAATGAAAATCCGGCAGAGTTCCGTTTGTAAATGGAATATCCCGAAAACACAAATTATAGAATAACCTGTCAATAACAATGGCTCACAACCCAATATTCATCAATCCTATTAGGGCCGAGGTAGTGGAAAAAAACCATCAACCCCTACACAACCCTCTAAAATCAACAGAGCCACAAATTCTCGAATAAAATTACAAAAAGGCACAAGGTAGTTCCGAAGAGATACAATGACATCCTAAAATAATAATCACAGAGAATAAAAGATACATCAACAGGGATATGCCAACAGACTGGCTCCCAAGAGAAATACATGGCAATCCCCTAAAACATGGGTAAAGAAACTAAATAATGGAAAGGACTGTAACTAACTACCGTCCCCCAATCCAGTCGTGCTGCAACCATTACCACATCACCTTGTGCAACTCCAAAACATGTAACGAGTAAAATAAAAGAAAGGTTTCGCTGCACCGTATGTTGTCCGTAGCCAAAACATTTCCTGCAAACTGGCGTGGAATACCAGGAGAATGAAACACCCTGTGTGCAAAGAAGCTCAGTAAGAAAAACAAAATCCTAACTACCACATCATCTGACTATTTATATAATGCTAAACCATTCAGCAAGACACGTAACCCAAAACTAATCCCGACCCCAAATCACAAGGCACGCACTCATATACTACCATATGTAAGTATATAGGGGATATATATACATACATACATATATATATATATAAGTACACAACATGAGTCCCATAAGGTACTATTAAGACTTGTACTCCATGTACCAAGTCTAGTAGTCTACACTACTCTCACAAATGTATACCAAGTACACAATAACCGAGTCCAAAGTGACTAATCACAAAGCGTTCACAACACTAACCAGAAAATCCAAACAGAGGGAATCAAACTCACCTCTAATATCCAAAGGAATCAAATCCACAACTCATACCAAGGAAGGCTCATAACTCACTACCCTCAAATACGGGAGGAAAAGCACTCACATCCTTGCGCACTAACATAATCATCATCAATATATATATATAAGAATCATCATCCCATCCCTAGAGGAAATATACACCTCAAGGACTGAATCACCTCAAGTATATCACCATATGAATCCAATAATATTATATCTAATATGATCAATATATCATCAATGTTCTAACTATTGAAAACGAAAGTTAACCGATCAACTCACGGAGAGTACTTGTAACGTCCGGTATTTTTACTTGTTAATTTAAAAAATTTATTTAAATAATTAAGTGCTTATGTGATTATGTGCTAATATGTTTATGTGTTTTAGCATGCCTTACATGTTGTACGTGTTATAAAAATTATACGTAGCATGTTGTATTTTCATTTAGAAATTAATGAAAATTATTGGAAACGATTTTGGGAAAGAAATGACCGAGGGGTAAATGAGTGATTTCACATTTGGAACACTTAGTGGAAAGTGTAGAGATTTTGGGTGAGAATTAGGGCATGAGTGGCGTTTCGGTAATTAGGGAGGATGACAAGGGGTAAAAGGGTATTTAAGAGTCTAGATGGCACTCTTGTAATTAACCCTAACTTTAGATGAATTTAGTCATTTCCACTTTTCATGTGTTGTCACATTCCTAGCCCTTGATCTTCTTCTCCCATCTTTGTTTTAGACCCTTGGATCATAAGGCCTTGTTTGGTTGGCACTTAAATGTTATAATCCATTATTCTTGGTCTTCCACTTGACAAGACTTTTTCTCGACCATTGGATGGTTTGTTAATTCCCATCTTTATTCTAAGCCCTTGGATGATAAGGCCTTGTTTGGCAAAATAATGAGTTTTGTGAGTTGTGTAATAAGTCTTCCACTTGGCAAGACTCATTTCTAGCCCTTGGATTCATTTACTTCTTCCCCATCTTTGTTATGAACCCTTGGATTAGAACACTCATTTAGGGTTATACATATACACCATTATGTATTGATTATTGTCTTCTAAAGTGCAAGACTTCTCTCATTCACCACAGAGCTCTCTCTTCTCCAATACATTTCCTCTATTCTTCTCATGTCCATTTTATTTTTTTCTTCCTTGGTTCTTCTTCAAGAACACCATCATTGGGTTGGAGTTTGAAGAACCTTTGAACATAAGAGTTGTAGAGGATGGCTTTATCTTCCCTTTGATCAAAAATTGGTAAGTGTTATTCACTTCTTTAGGGTTTTCGATTTCAAACGTAGAATTCATTTCCTTGAAGCTTTGTGTTCAATTATTGATAATGGTTCCCTTTTTCTCTTGAATCTTGTTAAGGGACATGAGTTGAACCTTTTCACTAATTATTTCAGTTATTAAAAGCTTGGAGCTCATCTTGTGATTCTTGACTCCTATTGTGGAAGTGTTGTGGTAAGTTCAAGAATTCCTTCTCTTGAATTGTGTTTTCTTAGAACCCTAAGTTGCTATTGTTAGGGATTATAGAAACACCATATTAATTGTTATTCATTAAATGGTGTAATTGTAAGCTTGGAAGCTCTTTCCTTGAACATTTGAGTTGATAGCCTACTTGGACCTCTCTTGGACACCCTTGAGCTAGCTTGATTGGAATTGAGGTAGGGGAAAAATGATTTGTGTTTGTCTTTTTATGAAGGTGTGTGCGTCTATGTGTGTATATGCCATATGTATATATATGCAAGTTGGTCTTGATAGTTTAGACTATGAATTAGGCCTTGAGAACATGAATTGTGATATAAATTATGTTGTGATTATTGCTTAACAAATGTTGAATTGTAAGCCTTGTGAGAAATTGAACACAATATAATGTTATTTGATAGAAGCATGTATTGTGATGGCATATGGTTATGATAATAACCTTTATGCATTTTGGGGTACACCATGTAGTGTCAAAAGCACGGGTGTAGGGTTTGTACGGATTATGTCTTCGTACGTGTATAAATAGTCTTGTGTCAAATCGTTGTAACAACTGGCCAGGGGGTGTTCCCATCATACGGAATAATGAGCCGTGAATGGGGTATAGGGTGAGTCATCTCATTATCGAAGTCACGGGTCATCTCGTGCATTCGTTATACGAATCTTTAGGCACGGGTCGTCTCGTGCTAACCGCCTTCCTTGTTGAAAGTGAAATGTCAAAAACACTTGGGAAGAATCGGTGCGGTACTCCTTCTCGTTATAAATGAGTAGGGTATAAATTCGTTAACCTATATTGGGCAAGCGTATATTATGGGGTGTGTTGAGTTATATTGTACTTGAACTATCCCATATGTGTGATTATGATATTGTTATTGAAGCATGTTATAATTTTGGTAAATTATATTATGATCATGTTGGGGAAAAACTTATTTGTTTCGTTCGATGGGTTCCGGATTAGTGTGAGAGCCATGTGGAACAAGAGACCGACCTAGGGTTAGTGGCATGAACCTTGGTTGGCTTGAACCACTCGGACTACTGAGATGGAGGCAATGACGCTTCCTCTACTGGGCTAGTGAGCTCACCCCACGCCTTATATATTTTTCAGGTGATGATCCTGTTGGGAGGGTTCCGTAGTCTCTCCGTGGACGTGTGGATGTATATCCGCCCTTTTGTGCATGGGAGGCGGACCACACTTTTATTTTGTTGGGCATTAGGTCGATAAATATGTTCCTTTTTCACATGTAAAACCAACTTGTAAAACTACTTAATTTTTGTCCGGCTAGCATGTTAGCCGAGGTTTTATTATCGATGTATATCCCTTGGAACGCTATGCGCTGGGATTTTATTATTTTGGTGCACTTCGGTGCCGGAAACGTAAGACTAGTTCGTATTATGAAAACTATATCCTATTTTGCCTTGGTGCGGCCTAATCATTAAATGTATAAATTATTTTATCTTGAGTGTTATGTGAATAATAGTTATAGAATGTGGTTATTAGGTGTCCGGCCGAAAACGGCGTTTTTCTAGGCTTTCAAACAAACCCTTTCGTTTTGAACCAAAAAACCCGTTTTCGCCTACCCCCGTAACCCCGGTAAAATTTCCTTGTTTTTAGAAATGGATTTAATTAAATTCATTATCTTAGAGATTTCAAACTTTAGAAACCGGCGGTAGTTAAAAACGGAGACCGGGGGCAAGATGGAAGATTTTATGAAAACTTACAAAAAAAAAATCATTTTTGCTAAGTTTACATTTTCGCGTTTCCCGAGGTCTCGGAAACTATTTTTTAGTTCCGCCAAGGAAAAACTCCTTTTTCAATATTTATGATCTTTCGGGAACGACGGTGCGAAAAACAAAGCCATATCGCAAAATCTCGCGTTTTTGCATTTTTAAACTTTAAGCAAATGCTGATTTGGGCAGAGGCTAAACTATCCCATACTTAGAAAAAATTTCAGATTTTCAACTTTGCCAAAAAAATCTCATTTCTTGGCTTTGAACATGCCAGCCGCAGCAGGCCACGCATGGCTGCTGTGCGCGCGCGCGGTGCGCTGCAGCGCGCAGGGCTGCACGCGGCATGGCATGCTATGGCCTGCTGTAGCGACATGAAATGTCCGATGTTTGAAAAATCGTATTTTCCTCCTCGCATGTCGGAATGGACCCCCGTTTGTTTCTATGGGTTGTCCTATGTCCAAATTATCTAGATAAAATTTTAAGTGATCATTTTGGCCCTGAAATGACAATTTTATCCTTGGTGAAAGAGGGGTACCTCAACTTTAGTTTTAGGTCGGTGTTGTTTGACGTCACTTTTGAAAATTCATCTCCTTCCTCGTGGCTTCAAATTAGGTCCTGTTTGTTCGTATTGCTAGTGTTAGGTCCAGATTTGGTAGTTGTAGTTGGAAATTATTATTTTACCCCTGATTTGACCATTTTACCCTTGGGTAAACATGGGGTGTTGGAATGATTCGTTCAAGGTACCGAGTGAATCGGTTTACCTCTTTTTCGATCCCGTTCGATCTTCTTGGCATCTTTGAGATGTTGTAGGTCTATTTTACCCATTTATGGGTGTTTGACGACTTAAAAAGGATTTTATTTCATTTCCAGTTTTTTCCGCATTCACTCCCTTAGCTCTTAGGCTCGGGTTTTGGAGTCCTAGGAAATTAGGGGCGTGACAGTACATGAACACTACTCTCATGAACAATCACCTAAGGGTCAAGAAACAACGCAAGGGAAAAGAGATTCCAATGTTAACCAACCGATAACCGAGACAACAATGTCAAGGTTAAGAACACCACAAGTGTTTAGGGAAAACACTTAGACAAAGAAACCAAAAGAAGAGGAAAGACAACACTACGTGTGTGCACTAAATAATAAGCCTCATACCCGAGACTTATAAATGATCGGAAGCATAGGTTAAACAAGAAAACACCTTTCAAAACACTACAGGTCAAGATATTGAGAAAGAAGCCTCAAAATCTCGGAATCTCGGGAATTACAAAAAATAGGTTTACTTTAAAAACTCATACAGTGAAAATGACCGTCTTGCCCCTGGTCTCTGTTAGTCGCCATCACCGACTATTAAAATTGAAAAATCCTTTTAAATCAGATCCTAAGATCATTCTTTAAAGTACAAAGACTTTCTTTTTAATAGTCAAAAACGAGTTTTTCTTTTTAACTGTATGAGTTTTTAAAAGTCATGGCTACGGGGGTAGGCAAAAACGAGTTTTTCTTTTTAATACGAAAACGTTTGTTTTAAAAACTTGAAAAACGCTATTTCTGAAAGACAGCTAGATAAGAGTGAATACCACTCTAAAGATTCATATAATGTCGAAGTGGACAAGGAAGGAAGAATAATGCATTGGAGTCACAGAACACCACCATCTATTTCCAACTCCACAAAATCAAAATGACAGCCCAAGGAAGAGGTTCGGCACCACGCCGTAACCATCGGCTCAAGGAATGACATATAAGTCAAAGCATACACTAGTATACCAAGGACAGTGAAAGGAATGCCTAGGAAAAATAACTAAGCACGAAAAATCACGTTGCAACACTATAGTACTCTGAGTACTTAATAAAATCACTTGTACCCCTCAAGATCATGAAAAGGGAAAACCAGTGGTCGATACCACAAAACTAACTAGTTTCAATCAATACCTCTTCTGATTCATTTAAACCTCAAATTCATATTTGATATAACTCTCTAGATTACCAACGGAATCAAGAGACTATTACCATACCATCATATAGGTTCAATCATAACCCTAACCAACTTAAAAGCTTCAAAGTACGATAGATGATGCATTCCTTTAAACGTTAAAGAAACATCTATTTGATCAGTACAACACAACCAACGAAGACCATAAGACTATCCCCCGCCTTCTCTAACGCCTCAACTCACAGTTGATACAAAAATTCACCACCAACCTCAACTCTCCAAAGAGGTCAATAATCTCACATATTTACCCCTCAAAGGGCATAAAAGTAAATAATATCAAGTATAATAGTTTACATTTCATTATAATTTATTAATTACTGCATGTAATCATATTTTCACGTTATCCATTTTCATTTGAGCATTTTATAAAAATATGAATTTATTTTGCAATATTCATAATCAACATGCTCAACAATCCACAGGTAATAATATAACATAATAAACATGTTCCAAAATCCACATGTCATACTATCATGATCTACATGTAAAATATAATCACATAAATGCAATGTAACTCAACACCACCCGTGGTACACACAAGACCACACACCCTACTCTAAGGGCCAACGGATTCACACTCTAACCATTCTCGAGACCACTCGTGAAAAGGATAGAATCTCAACACCTCATGGAACACACATGTCCATTAGGGTCAACGCATATACACTCTAACCATCCACAAGATGACCCGTGATAAAGATATAGTTTCGCACCCACAAATGCAATGTAACTCAACACGCCTCAAAATACACACCCTACTCTAAAGGTAAATAGATCCAGAATCTCTACCATTCATTCTAGCTCACGAAGGAATGTAGATTGCCGCACTGATTATTCCCAAGTGATTTTTCTCTTTTTCACTTTTAACAAGGAATATTAGTTGCACGAGACGACCCGAGACATAGGATTCGAAGATCAAATGCACGCAATGACCCATGACTTTGAGAATGGGACCACCCACAATTCTCGAACAAACTAGATCCGTAGGTTGGGAATACCCACTAGCTAGTTGTTGCAACGATCTGACACAAGTCTACTCACGCATAATTACAACCATCACCAATTGAATTCTCAATACAAAAGGTGAACACCATATGCACTATGTCTCAAAAGACCCATGCACCAACACAAATTTGTATCACATCATATTTATGAAACCATTTGACTATTCGACACAAGTCAACTCACACATGATTACACGACCCGCATAAACCAACACCCATGTACTCGACATGACACAGTGTACTCAATATGAATACATGGCCTGAATAAAAATCATGTCTCAATATAAATATGTAATACATCATATTTATGAATATATTCTCAAACATACTTTTAAATCACTAAAGCAATAATTCATGAGAATATCAATTTTATTTCTTTTAACAAACTTTTATTTCAATTAAAGCATCTATTCACAATTACATCAATTTCATCCCCTTTAACATGCTTTTATTTTCATTAAAGCAACAATCTAAAAATTCATAAGCGGAACTAGAATAACGTCTAAGTTCAAGTCCCTCACTGCCACCTATCCCCTAACACGTTTTAATTTTGTAAACAGAATCAATAGGGGAAACCAATATCACGTTCTAAGTTTGATCCAACATTTACAATTCCACTGACCATCTATAATTCTCAAGGAATTTCTAGGCCACCTATTCTCATTCAGTTCAAATAGATATTTAATTTAGCAGGAAAAATATTTATTTAATTTCCTCAAATTAATTTGTATCTCCTTCTTCGCTTCTAACTCGCATATAGACATATTTTATATTCACAAATAAATATATCTAAATTAAAATAATATCTTTCATATCTAAACAACAACAAATGATATGGCAGTGAGAATATTTTTCCCACTTCAAAATTTACGCTTACAAAACAGCCTCGAAACGGCCCCATCGTGAACAGTGCTGACGCCCGAATATGGGACTCGCCGACCAAAGTCGCCCGAATACAATTTCGAATATACTGAAATGTCCGCCTCGATGACCTATAAGATATATACAAAGCCCATTAGCAATAGGTTAATAACTATGGCAAATCTAATATAATCCAAACGAAAATTCAAACCTATAAATCAAATTTCTAGACAAACCGTTGAATAAAAAAATATGAAATTTTAGTATGTCGTACCTAGCATCGAGACGAAGATACCCTCCGAAAATTGCAGCCATCCGAGCTCAGGAAGTTGACCTAAATATTGGCCGAAGTCTGGCCAAACTCGCCCCTGTTATGCGAACTCCGACTGCACCTGCACCACTACCAGCCGTCGCCTACGGCTTATGACCACCACCTGACTCAGCCACCATCGCCTATCTCTGCACATCATCTCTACCTGCTATGACGACCACCAGGTCGCATCTCCAGGCCTCCCTACTGGCAACGCGATCCTCACCCAGCTCTCTTTAGCTCGCTGACCATTGAGGTGGAGAAAATAAAGTGGCGTCGCGAGAAGAAGATAAGGTAAGGAGTGTTGCATCGTACGTGAAAGAGAAAGTCTGCTCTCTCTCAATACAGATATATCTATATATCTACATATGTTTAATATATATATCTAAAATATATATATATAAACACCCACATATATATAATTCCCCCTTAATAATATATATATTCAAGAAATTCAAATATATATCGGGAGCCTCCAAATAATATCGCGTGAACCCGTAAGTACACGGGACGCCAAATAAATAATATAACCTAAAATAATTAATTCAGGTTATAAAACCCCATTATCAAAACACCGAGTCGAAATTTTAAATGTTAGACAACAAAATGCGTCACCGCCCAGTCGAAACACTAAACGTTAAATATTGAAATGAAACCGCGTAGTCGACAACAAGAACTCACGTAATATAGTCCCGCCATATCTGAAATATAAACGCAAAAACTTTACACGTACGATATACCAAGAATAGCCAGGATGTCAAGAACATGTGACATCATAATCGGAAATAATTTTAGGAAAAAAGAAAATAACACGGGTGTTACATATGCAGCCTCCTCTAGGCTTAATTCACCATCTTCTAGGTAATTTCTATTGGTATCAGAGTAAGGTTTTCTCTGATTTAGGTTAACGACCTAGGGTTAGATCTTGAACTTAGACGATGGACATACCTCGAGAAAAAGGTTCCCTCACTAGGCCCCCTTTGTTTGATGGCTCTAATTATACGTATTGGAAGGATAGGATAAAAACGTTCTTGAAAGCTCAAAGCTTTGAATGGACTTCTGATGAGAGAGCTCAGTTTTCAGTAGAGATGGGATACTCACATCCCACTGTGATAGACGAGACTACTAATAAATATAAATTAAAACTCTCTAATGAGTGGACTTCTGCTGAGAAAAACGGTGCTATTTAGAACTCCAAAGATTTGAATGCTTTAAATAATTTTGTTACCTCGAGTAAGTTTAAGATTATTGTTACATGCGAAATTGCCAAAGAAGCTTGGGATATTCTCCAAGTAACTCATGAAGGGACTTCAAAAGTTAAAGAATCGAAACTCCAAATGTTAAATTCCCAATTTAAACATCTTAAGATGGAAGAGGATGAAGTCTATGCTGATTTTGAAACTAGACTAACTGATAAAGTAACTGATTATCACAATCTAGGGGATCCCATTCCTGAAACTACTATAGTGAAAAAGATTCTTAGATCCCTCCCTGAACATTTTCGGTCTAAGGTTACTGTCATCTCGGAAGTAATGAGTCTTAAAGAAAGAAAATTTGAAGAATTGCGTGCGAATCTAAAATCTTATGAGATGGAGATGTTCATGGGTCCTTCAAAGAAGTCTAGCAGTAAAAACAGAGAAGCATAGCTTTTAATACCACTAAGGAGGATCCTATTCAGTCTAATGAGGAGGATGATAATCATCCAAGACAAGTTGACATGTTTATGAAATAGTTTTATAAATTTTTAATATCTTCTTGTAGTCAAGAAGTGATTAACGAACAAAAATTTGGAGATAAATCGTACGATTTTAAAAATAAAAATAAAGTCCAAAATCAGAATGATAAGTTTGATTCTAAGAAAAAGAAACTGCAATGTTTTGAGTGTCATGGATTTAGTCACACAGCTGCGGAGTGCACTAATAACTTAAAGAGGGAAAAATATCGAGTTGTCACTTGGGATAATGGATCAGATGATGGAACAGCTAGTGATTCTGCTGAGTTCGATTTGGCTGATAGATATAAGGAGTTTATTTCACTTGCAGCACAAAGTAAGGAGGTTAGAGAAGTTGCTATAAGATGGACGATGTCTGGAGATGAAGATTCCAAGGGTGATGAAGATTGTGATGACATGCCTCAAGCTTCTTACGATGAATTACTTAATAAACTTACTTAACTTAACTATCATCACAATCAAATATTGACTAAATATTTAAAATTTGACAAAGAATTACACTTTTTAAGAGACAAATTAGCTAATAGCCCCCAAACCCTAAGATCTGAAAATTTAATTACGTATAAGAAAGAATGGAAGCAGACCTTGAAGAGTGTAGCTGATCTAAATAAGAAATTAGTCACTCTAAGATTTAATATGATTGAGAAATCTACGAGAATTGAGGTTTTAGAAAAATGAAATGAAGGATGCAAACTCAACTATTTATAAATGGTCTAGTGGAACCCTTAAGCTTAATCATATATTGATTGTAGGTAAATCTGTGGGAAACACTAAAGGATTGGGATTCAAAGGAACAACGAGTAATTCAAATAGTTCCCCCAAAATGATTTTTGTTAAAGTTTCTAAAGTAGCATCTAGTTCCTCTCAAGGTAATTCTAATATAAGAAAAATTCCTCCTATTAAGAAGAATTCTAATGTCCAATCTAATGTTAGAAAACCGGTTGAGAGTAAACCTCCATGACGTGTCTAGAAATGTGTTCCACGTTACAATACCCAAGTATAGGTAGTCAAGTTATAATATAGTCTTGGTGAGTCCAAGTGTCGAACCTCAGGGAGAGTCGGAAAGATGTATGAAAAATGAATTTTATTTTTGTCCATGAATTGATTTGATTGATTGATTTTGGTTGTTTTCTTGAATTAAATTAAATACTAAGGCATTGGGAATTCCTTTACAATGTCGAAACCAAGTGTACCACATATCCAAATAAGTAATAAAAATTAACCAATACAATCATCATATGTTAATTATATTTGCATGGCAAGAAAGGGGTCGCTTGGTAGGATAATCCATACTAACAACGCAACTCTCCAAATCATGCCTATAAGCAATAAATAATTAACATACTAAATGAATTATATAAGTTAACTAATAGAATCATTATATGTTCATTATAAATGCTATGGCAAGAAAGTGGTCGCTAATGAAGCAACTCTACAAATCATGCCTATATTAGCAATAATAATAAACATACTAATGATCTAGTAAATCCCATTAAATAAGTAGTATTATTAATTATATATGAATCATAAGAATTGTGAACTATAAAGATGTAATTACATTCAAAGTATTCATTATATCTATGTAAGATCATAAGAAATCAAGAACACCACATAAAGTGGGTTGAACATTACTTATATCATTGTATGGCATAATGAATCTTAGATGTAATTACCTAAGTGTATTCATTGATTCAAAGAACTCAATATACATGGCATAAAGAGGCAAAGAATCATTGAATAAAAATTATTAGATTCATATATTATCAATAATACTAACCTTGAAGCATTAAATACTTGGATATGCAAACACTTGGTTCTTCATTTTAAATTCATTCCCTAGCCTTAGCTAGAGAATTACTCTTCCATTACAAATATATAAATCACTATGTTTCTCTTCACTCCTATTCCTCCTCTCTTACAAATGAAAGACTACCTCTATTTATAGGGAAAATATGGAATCAAATGACAACTAGAAAAGAGAAATTGGATTTCTTTTTGTTTGAATATTCATTACTTTCCACCCCATTGTCTTCTTTTCACATGTGCCTTTGTTTCTTCCATGTGCCTTTGTTTCTTTACATGGATCAAATATACTCTTGTAAAATCATAATCTAATGAATGTGGTAAATCTTCAAGAAAATGTAAGATTCACATCACCCTTTGGTAAACCCGAACCCGTATTGATTTCTGCACAATTCTGCAGTTTTGAAGCTGACTTGCAACTGCCATAACGCCTTCATTTCAAATCGAAATAAGGTCATTCTTGTGCTCAAATTGAAGGTCTCTGAATCAAATTTCTAATGGTACCAATGTTATTTCCAGAATCAAAACACAGAATTATTTATAGGCATTTAAGTAAAGGGTGGTCAGGATGAATATATTTCATGCATAGTTGATGACCCAATTTGCATGGAATTGATTGAATTCTTCATGAAGACCTAGAAAATAAGATAAACACAAAAATATCATAAAACTTGAATAAAAGATATCACTATAGAACTAAAAGATGTAAATTAAGGGGTTTAAATATATAATATTTGACACTTATCACTCCATTTACCTCTAAGTATCATAAAAACATTATAATGGTTTTCAAAGGTTTGTTCCTATATGTCATCATTGTGGTGTGAAAGGTTATAATAGACCCATGTGCTTCAAATCAAGTAACTCAAAGAAGATCCAATTTTTAAGATTAAATTAGGGTTTTGAGCGAAGAGGTAAAAAATTTGTCTAATTTGACAAGTAGAACGCCGGAAATTAGCCATGCATAGGTTAAGAAAGGTGAGCACGTGACTCTAGTTCATGGTGTTTTGATAGTGGATGCTTTAGGCACATGACTAGAAATATGTCATTGTTTGGTTATTCCAAGAGAAGTAATGTTCGAACTGCTACTTTTGGTAATGAAAAAAATTCTAAAGTTTTAGGAAAGGGCACCATTGTTGCTTTTGGTTTATAGGTGTCAAATATTAGATATTTTGACCCCTTAACTCACTATTGTTTCGTCCTTTCATTTCATTTTTTGGTATTTTTATGTCATTTGTGTGTTAAAGCATGTTTCAGGAGCTTAACGAACAAATGGAGTTAAGTTCGGTAACTTAACCAAAGTACATATTCTTTCTATCCAAGAGGAGAGTAAAAGAGGCATTTCCAGACAAAATGGCTCCCGGAGGGCAAAAACGGCATTTTCCGAAGTCGTCACTTAAAACAAAAAGTCTCGTGGAGTCAAGATGATACTTTTGGCACAATTGCGGAGAAAAGTGGTTTTCATGAAGAAACTATGCATACAAAAGCAAAAAGTGGCCAGAAAATAGATTTCTATGCTTAAAGCGTAGCTCCCTACGCTTAAAATGTAGTGAATAGTATATTCAGCACAAACTTTCAGTCAACTTTGGGAGCTCATATCTTGGTCAAAGAGGACCAAATGGGGTGATTCTTGAGCCTATCATCAAGATCTTGAAGTTAGGTTTCCAAAAATATATTATACAACTCCATCTAATGTGCGTAAATCCATATATGATCAAAAGAGTGAGAGGTATCATACAGAAAAAAGGTGGAAATTTCATATTCGGGCCAATATCCTATTTTGACCCAGATTGATCTGTTTTGATCCGGATGATTTTAAGTTTGACCCCAACACCTCTATAAATGTAATATACACATATTATACATCAGATATTAGGGTTTTGCTTGGTTGGGTGTGAAATTACGAAAAAGGGTAATTTTATTATCCAAGATAGGGTTTCCCTCACCTTTGCCTATATATACCAAGGTCTGCTACAGATCCAAGGGACTTCTCTCTACATAATTTTGGGACTTATTTCTACCCAATTTTTAGATTCATATCATTCAAAGGGAGGAGCCAATCAAGACCTACAGATCCGGAGAAGAAGATCATGGAGGGCGTTTATACATCAACGATGTAGTCACCTTCTACCTTGAGCAACTAATTCGGTATCTAGAGTTTTCTAGCAAAACCCTATCCGAGAAATGTAGTTGTTTTATTTGTTTCAATTGTAATGAGGGGAAACTGTGGTCATACTGTGATGATTGTAGTAGATGAGAGACCATTTTTTTTCTCGATACAAGTTTATATATTTATTCTGATTCTTGTCTTAGACTGAATGAATATATTTATCTTACACAATCATGGTTATTCACTACGGGATGGAACTCGGATGCTTAACTTATGATTTTCTACACAATGGTGGTAAGAAAACTTGAAATCCTAGGTTGACACAGGCCATGACTTGGCGATTTAATATAGACATGCTTTAGTTTATTTTCATGCATTAGGAGTAGATTAGAGTAATTTAATTGGGATGTACTAGTTAGGTCAGTCATGAGATGGGTTGTCACAATCCGGTTGATGGTAATCCTTTTTGGGATCGTACTTAGTTATTTGCGGTACGACCTGATTCACAGCTATGGATCGCCCTCTTTCAATTGAGTGAATTAAGAATTATATTATCTAGTTACTGGCGGATTATGGAAACCCTAGATTTTATTTCTATTGTTCTTGTCTTAATCTATCTTTACTTGATTTCTTAGTTAAGTAGTTAATTAATTTCAAAATGATAAACCATATTTTTCTATCAATTTAAGAATATGAGATCGATATCCTTTCACAAATTGAATTATACTACAATATTATTTGTCCACTTGCGATAGATAAAACCTAAGTCGTTATAAGGGGTCGTTTTGAACACATGTTTTTAGCACACCCCGACGGACATCAAGTTTTTAGTGTCGTTGCCGAGGACTAACGGATATTCTGAATTTTAGTAATGTAGTATTTTTGAATTGTTTTTACTTGCTTTATTTTTATTTTCTTCTTCTTAAAGTTGGATTGTGTTTTTTGCGACGTACACTGAAAAGTGCGAAAGGAATTGGCGGAGAAGTGACGATTGCGTTGTTGAACTACTTGTGAGTTTTAGTGCATCTTAATTTTACGCATAATTTTAGCTTTATTTTCTGTCCATAGTTTTTTATGAAAAAAAAGAGGAAAATAAAAATCTGAAGTTTTCCTGTAAACTGTCAGAAACTCTGATTTTCGCAAAAGATGGGATTTGTTTGAGTGGAAATGTTCCAATAAACAAAAGTCATGTAATGAACCCAGTTGATTTTTGGCCAAAACACATCATTCAGGACCTCAAAACCCCGATTTTGTGATTGTCAGAAACAAAAAGAAGATATATAATGGTTATACCAATTCTGCGAGTGTTCCATATTATAATTCATACAACCCGGATTGGAGAGATCATCCCAATTTCCAATACCCACAACCAGGTATAGGAAATTCATATCAAATGTTTAATGAGGATCCACGATATTTTGATCATGAATCACGGTATGGACCATATAGTCAAGATTATTATCCTCAACCATTGAATTAATTTCAACTTGAGTCAAATGCATATTCATGTACGGCGCCATTACCTATTGACGATAAATTCTTAGCCCATTTGAGAGAAATTAGAGCAAACCCCCGTCCGGAGTCATTGTCTTCTAATGACCAATTCTTAGTATCTTTGAGCAAAGTCGAGACCCCTCGAAATTATAAGGAAATCACATACAACCGAGAGAATTCATACTTTCCAAACACTAAAAATATTAAACCAAGTTTTAATAGAGATCCTTAATCATTCAGTACTCAAGATATTCAGTCCAATAATACCCAACCACCTGGTTTTGAAGATGAGGTGAAGAGCGCCTTGAAGGAGTTAAAAAATCAAGTTTTTGGGGAGTTAAAAAATCAATCTAATCATTTTCAGGCAGCCATCCAAGTGTTAAACTCTCATTCTCAAGCCTTGGCTAAGGTAGAAATCCAAATAGGGCAACTAGCTAATACTGTAAGGAGAATGGAGGAAGTACAAAATCAAGTGGTAGATAATTTTGAAGATGAGGACAATGAAATAGAGGAAAGTTTTGAAATTAAGTGTGATATTGCATATGACAAGTCTACACAAACCATTCCTTTACCACAAGAGCCAAAGGACACACCATATGAACATAAATCATAGTTACCCAATGTGTCGAGGAGCTGTGTTTTGAAGATAAATAAGGATGGGATGAGTACTATGTAATTTATGGGATTGATGAGGTGATGGATGACCTTTTACCTTATTCATTGACAGAAGAATCATTGGACATAGGTGCTAAACATGGGATGAGTGTCGAGCATGACAAAGGAGAGAAGATATGTGATGATTATTATGTGATTGATGTCTTACTAATTGTTGAGTGTTCATAATGGACATTGTGGACTGATTTACTACCCACACTTGCTCTTCCATGTGGTGGAAGTGTCGAAGAGAGGAAGGGTGTTGGATAACCCTTTGCGAAGCCGTCGCGCCAAAGGCGTTAAACATTGGTCCTAGGCTGTGAAAGTTAGATTCTATCCTAGGTTTGTAGAATAGTAGGTCATTTAATTTTTACAAATTTCAATTTTTAGAGATTGTAAGCCCTTAAGCCTAAATCTTTGTTGATTTTATTTTAATTTTATAGGATTGTACCTCCTTAAGGCCAAATCATTATTTATTTCATTAAAAAAATCATTCATTTTGCTAGATTGAGTAATGATTTCCAGAAAGTGATGATGTATTTCTTTTTCCTATGCTATGATATTGGGTATTTGTTCTTTCTTGAATATTTCTACAGGTGGCTAGATTCAAGTTGGGGGTGGGGGGGGGGGGGGGGGGGGGGGAATGAGCATAAAAAGTTGAAATTCCGGATCTGCGCTTCAAGGGTAACTATATTCTTTCTCAGGACATTTTTTAATTTAAGTTTGGGGGGAATGAATAATTAGTTGTATAGATAGTATAAGGAATGATTGAAAAAAAAATTGAATTTTTTTGAAGAAATTCTTTATTTTCATGCATGAGTATTTTGCATTACAAGTTGATTAAGTTTGTATTTATGATATATGAGTAGTATGTGATGTTATATATTCCCGTTCATGAGAGTAATGATTAGATTGAGCTAAGTGAAGTGATGTGGTTTTACAAGGGTGAGTGGATTAGTGAAATTGAAACCGAAAAATATGACTTTGACCTATAAGCACAAGCACACATTCACTATGGGAAATATGTTGATCTATGACTATGTAGTTGAAAAAAATAATTTATTCACAAGAAAAGGGGAGAATGGGAGATGTTATGGTTGAACTGGACAAAATTGAAAAAAAATATTTTGGGAAAATAAAATGTGAAAAGTAGTTCTTCGATCTGAGTAACCAGGCCTTGGTATCACCGATATCATTGTTCGCGTAAAAAGGGGAGAAAACTAATGAGTATAAATCCAATGGAAGAAGCTCGGGCCTAGTTGGTCGGGACTAAAAATCCTCGCTGGAAAGTCCAGAAACTTAGAAAGACGAAAAGGGATAAAAGTTGAAAGATGGAAAGATGAGTTTTTACAAAAAATGGCAAATTTTGATCACTAAAGTAGGAAAAGAGATATTGAAATACCATGGTAGAATGTTCACAAAAACACAGAAGGTTGTCTAGATTGAGAGTAGAAATTAGCGAAATCATTCACTTTAGTGGGAACTATTCATGACACAAAGCTCGAGATAATTGTTGTTTGGTAGTGAGTAGGAGTATTTGTATCCATGTTATCTTTTGCATTGTATCATGACTTAATTAATTTGTGTGTGAATTCCTGAATGCGTGATTACAGAGGACTGAGATGTTTGTAGGTACCATCATTGGAAACCTTCACGAGACTTCACTTGTTCAGTAGGGGGAACCTAGGGGTTTAAAAAGCTTGTTACACATACTAAGTGTAATCGTCGACCCTCACGAAAGCAAAGGAGTAGGTTAGATTAGTTAGAGTAGATAGATTATAGATCATCACAAGAAAGTTCCTTGAGTTTATTGCTAAGGGATTAATAATGTGTATGGTTGGGGGTGTGATAGGTGTCAAATATTAGACATTTTGATCCCTTAACTCACTATTGTTACGTCATTTCATTTCATTATTTGGTATTTTTATGGCATTTGTGTGTTAACGCATGTTTCATGGGCTTAACAAAGAAATGGAGTTAACTTCACTGAATTAACCAAAGTACATGTTCTCTCTATCCAAGAGGAGAGTCAAAGTTGCATTTCGAGACAAATATGGCTCCCGAAGGGCAAAAACGGCATTTTTCGAAGCCATCACCTAAAGCAAAAGGTCTTATGGAGTCAAGACGGTCATTTTGGCACAATTGCGAAGAAAAGTGATTTTAATGAAGAACCTACGGTTAAGCCTACACTTAGAAAAGCAAAACGTGGCCAGAAAACACATTTTTACGCTTAAGCCAACACTTATAGCGTAGCTCCCTATGCTTAAAGCATAGTGAACAGTGTTTTCTACATAAAATTTTAGTCAACTTCGGGAGCTCATATCTCAGTCAAAAAAGGTCCAAATGGAGTGACTCATCAGCCTATCATTAAGATCTTGAAGTCAGGTTCCCAGCGATATATTACACACCACCATCCAATGTGCGTAGATCTAGATATGATCAAAAGCGTGAGAGGTGTCCTGCAGAAAAAAGGTGGAAATTTCATATTCGGACCAATATCCTATTTTGACCCGAATTGATTCGTTTTGACCCGAATGACTTTAAGTTCGACCCCAACACCTCTATACATCTACTATTAGGGTTTTTCCTGGATTGGTGTGAAATTACGAAAAAAGGATAATTTTATTCTCCAAGTTAGGGTTTCCCTCACCTTTGCATAAATATACCAAGGTCTGCTACAGATCTAAAGGACTTCTCACTACATAATTTTGGGGACTTCTCTCCATATAATTTGGGACTTCTTTCTACCCAATTTTTAGATTCAAATCATTCAAAGGGAGGAGTCATTCAAGACCTTGAGATCCAGAGAAGAAGATCATGGAGGGCATTTATACATCAATGATGCAGTCACCTTCTACTTGGAGCAACTAATTCGGTATCTAGGATTTTCTAGCAAAACCCTAAACAGGTAATGTAGTTCTTTTATTTGTCTCAATTGTAACGAGGGGAAACTATGACCATACTGTGATGATTGTAATAGATGAGAGAGCGTTTTTATTCTTGATACAAGTTTATATATTTATTATGATTATTATCTTAGACTGAATGAATATATTTATCATACACAATCATGGTTATTCACTATGGGCTGGAACTCAGATGCTTAACTTATGATTTTCTACACAATGGTGGTAAGAAAACTTGAAACCCTAGGTTGACACAGGCCATGCCTTGCCATTTAATATAGACATGCTTTAGTTTATTTTCATGTATTAGATGGTAATCCTTTTTGGGGTCGTATTTAGCTATTTGCAGTACGACCTGATTCACAATTATGGATCGCCCTCTTGCAATAACGCGAATTGAGAATTATATTATGTGGTTAGTGGTGGAGTATGGAAACCCTAGATTTGTTTTCTATTATTCTTGTCTTATTTTATCTTTACTTGCTTTCTTAGTTAATTAGTTAATTAATTTCAAAACGACAAACTATATTTCTCTACCAATTTAAGAATGTTATTTTACGAGAATTCGGAATACAACTTAGTCTCTGTGAGATCGATAACCTTTCATAAGTTGAACTATACTATAATATGATTCGTGCACTTGCGATAGGTAAAACCTAAGCCGTCATAAGGGGCCGTTTTTAACACATATTTTTAGTACACACCGACGGACATCACTGGTTTACATAGATTAGAAGATGTTCCTTATGTTAAGGGCCTAAAGGCTAATTTGCTTAGCATAAACTAAATATGCGATAATAACCATAATGTCAATTTCATTTCCGATAAATTTTCTATTATTGATTCTTTTGGAAATTGTGTTATGGAAGGTGTTCGTACATATTATAATCGTTATTGCATTTTTGCTAAAATTTGTTCTGAGAAAGGTCTTGAGTTTATATCAACAGATTCTCAATTGACAGATATCTCTACAAAAACCATTAGATTTTCAAAAGCATGTGAGTCTTAGGAAATCTAGTGGCATGTTCTCATTAGAATAGATATCTTAATATGTATAATTCTAGGAATATCTTGCATTATTCTTTATCCTAGAACTGATACATTATCATGAATTCTTTTTATTTATTATTATGCAAGCATCATGTTTTGGTACTATTAGGATTATTCATGCATACATCTTTATGAAAACAAAATACCATAAAAATTATAAAATGTAAATTCTTAGCTTGTTAAGCTTGGCTAAGGATACAAATGGTTGTCATATTTCACTCTATTATCATATTTACTTCTCTTATTATGATTATGGGAATTGGAGTTGTTAGTCTAACATGAGGATATGAGTTATTCACTTGACATGTTTAAGTATTATTTTTAGAACTCATTAATCTTGGGTGCTTGTTTTACTTCGGAGATCAATGTAATACTTGCTGAAACTTTTAGTCTTTTTCATCGATGATCAAAGAAATATGTAGGTTCATGAACTATGCTAGATTGATCGATGTTTTTGAATACCCTTTGCCTGATTTTGAATGTTGGGGTGATGTTGAAACAAGAAAGAATGAAATAATGAAATATATGAAAAAATTAAAAATGAAAAAAGTAGTTATTCGATCTGAGTAACCGGGCCTCCTACCATGAAATAGCAGTGTTCATGTAAAAAGTGGAGAAAACTAATGAGCATAAATGTAACGCCCCGCGTTTTCCTTTCTTTTTTCTAGAATTCTTTTCCAAGTATTAACATTTTGTGATTTCACTTATTCATAAGCTCTTGTTTATTCTCGGTACGTGTAAATTTTTCACGTTTGAGTTTCGGACTTAATAGGATGATTTCGTGAACTTTCGTTTCTAGCTTCGTGGTTTATTATTCGTTGATGACTACGTGAGTCCGTCGTAACATTTTCTTGTTGATGCTTTGGCGATCGTGTTCCGTGTTCGAACGTGTTTGTTATTGTAGACGTTTTAGTGTAGCATTTTTGTAATTATGTGTTTATGTTAATTTTTAGAACTTTTGAGAGTGATGGGTATTCATGGTATTTTTTTTGAGGTCATTTCAATATTTTGGGATGAATGAGGAGTCAATGTATAATTATTTTATATGTTGACTTATTATATGAGGATTCTTCTCTACTTTTCTCATTTCTCTTCCTCTCATTCGACCACTTCATTCTCTCTTAACCAAACCTCCATTAAAGCTTCTCTAAGCTTTGTTTGTCAAATTTTGTTGCGTTTCGGCTTGGATTCGTGTCTCGGGCCGAACTAAACTTGTCTTCCTCTCGGAGAGGTCTTCGATTTGATACGAATATGGGTATGTGTTTCTTCCATTTTGGATAATTCTTCATTTTGTAATTTAGAATTTATTTATAAGTTTTGATCTAGTTATTCTTGGAATTGAATCGTAGGATTCATGTATGTCGTAGAGGAGGTTGAGAGCTTCCAGGATCTACCTTTGGTTCGGCGATTGGAGTAACTATTCCGGTGACTGAAATTTCGGTTTTGAGTTTTTATGCTAGCCGAGTTATAAAGTGTACTCTCGAGGGTGTGGGCTTGCTTTCTATGATTTTGGTTTCGGTATTGCTTCATTTTCATTTTGGCCAATTTGGTGATTTTTCTCCCAAATCGTTGAGGTAGGGAAAAACTTCTTCACTATCTCATCTTGTGATTGTGTAGGTGTGAGAATTTGATTTTCGAAATTTCTAATCCTAGATATACGTTTGCTAAGTATATATTTGAAAAATATGAATTTGGGGTTTTATGTATTTATGTGTTATAATCCATGTTTATGTGGATTAAACCTTGTGTCTGAAGTGCATGATGATAATATTAATAGGATTATGATGCATGCTAGTTGATTGGATGTTCTTGGGAATTCCCATATTGAAGTATGCTTCTATGCTTATATATATGTGGGTATAGTTATGTATATGTGTAAGTGTAATTATACATATGTATATGTAGGTGTTAGGGATGTAGCCTTGGAATGTTATTAGGCTAGCTCCTTTGGTTAGTAACTTTGAGGTGTGTTGGGAATTCATGTCATGTTTGAGATATGATTTGTGATAAACTTGCTTGAATTGAACTAAGAGCATGCTTAAAAGAATTGAATTGTTTTCCTTATGAATTAAAGATTAACTAGATGAATTGGAACATTTCTTCTGCATGAGAATGTGTCATTGGAATTTAAAGGCTTTAATTGAGATATAAGCATGTTAAATGAATGAAAATGTTATATTTGTGTATTGAAGGATAACTTGATGATTTGGGATCATGAATGTGCATGAGAAAGCATACTTGTCGATTTTTGCTTTAAATCAAATTTAAAAGCATGTTGACATTGTCGGAATGTTGTTTATAAATATGATGAAATACATATTTATGTTGGTGCATGGGTCTTTTGAGACATAGTGCATATGGTGTTCACCTTTTGGTATTGAGAATTCAATTGGTGTTGGGCTACGTCCGGTCATGTAACCATGGGTTTGTAGTTTTGTGTCGAATCATCGCAACAACTGGCCAGGAGGTGTCCCCCACCTATGGAACTAAGAAGCCAAAAATGTGATATAGGGTGGGTCGTCCCATCCTCAAAGTATCAGATCGTCTCGTGCATTCGGTATATAAATCTTTTGCCATAGGTCATCTCGTATAACTGTCTTCCTTATTGAAATGATAGAGAGAAAAATAACTTGGGAAGAATCAGTGCGGTATTCTTTCTCAGTGTAAACTGGTAAAGTACGTATTCGTCGAACTGTTGTGGGAACAGTGTGTACCATGAGATGTGTGAGTCATATTGTATTTTAGTTGCTAATATATGATTTTTGTTTACATATTGATCATGAAATTATCTTATGTGTTTGAGGAGCATGTTTAATTTTCATTTGAGATATATAATTCATTTGTTATTAAAATGCTCAAGTGAAATTGAAGGATGTGAAAATATGATTTGCATGCCTTGTTTAAAGTATAACATGTAATAAATGCTTATACTTGTTGCTATGTGCTTATATGCCTTAGAGTGGTGATATAAGTTAGTTTTGATGGCTTTCTTGTGATAAGAGAAAGTCGGTGATGAGTCATAGTGTTGATTAGCGTTGATTATGAATTGAAGCCTTGAGAAGGCGGGTGATGATTTTGAGGCATAGTTAGTATTGGAATAGCAACGTGGTATAAATCATGGTATTGATATTTTGGTTATGATAGACGAAGTTATGAGTGAGCCGAATAGATTGTGTATTGATGGCCATGTGATATTATTAGAAACAAAAGTGATGTGGTTTTGAATATGGAATTAATGTTTGAAATAATTGGAAGAGGTTCTTGATTTAAACTAGTTGGTTCCATGGCAACAGCCACTAGGTTCCCTTTAGCGATCTTAAGGAATGGAATGCCATTGGAGTTGTGGTCATTCTCAGTTAAGTTGTTATAGGGTTATGAGTTGGATTTGGAGTTAAGTGTGGTGGGATTAGGGTTAGTGTCGTGGTGTATAGTCACTTACCTTCTCCTTTGAGTTGCCACTTACTTCTGCTCCTTGATTCTTTTATTCCATTTGAGCGTCTGCAAAATCGCTTTGGCTTTTCCGTTGGTGTTTCGGTTTGTTTCCCGAAAACGGATTTTTCATAAGACTTTTATTTGAGTCTATTTGGTCTTTAAGTGAAAAACCCGTTTTCACCTACCCCATAATACCAACAAAAACTTTGAGTTTTGAAATGGTTTTAAAGTCATGAAATAAAAGATTTTGGCCTTTGAAAGTCGGTGGTGTACAAAACGGAGAGCGGGGGCCAGATGGATAGTTTTGCGAATTTTCATGAAAATGTGTTCCATAAAACCAAACTAAGATTAAATGATGTTTTTATCAATCCAAAAAGTTCCCTAATAGTTTTGAGGCTATCCTCCATATTTCATAAGACTTCCAAGTGATTTTGAGTCAGTTTTGGAGGTTTCGAATTAATGTAGCCGACTGATGGGACTGATGAAATCTGGTCCATTTTACCTTGTGCTTCGAATTAATGCAATCAGTTGATGAAGAGTTAGTAGCCTGCTAATGTTCACTTGCAGTCGGCTGATGAAAAGTTGCAGCCGACTCTCAAAATTCGTAGGTCCTTGTTTCGACCATTTTCAAAAATTCATTTCCCTAACCTCGTAACTCGGATTGAGGTCCGTTTGTTCCTATGGCTTGTGGTAGGTACAAACTTTGATTTTAAAACTTGAAATAATTATTTTACATCTGAAATGACTCTTTTACCCTTGGTGAAAGAGGGGTACTTCAGCTTTCCGTTTTTATCGGTGTTGTCCAATACCGTTTTCAAAAATGTATATCTCTCGCCTCGTGGCTTTGATTTAGGTCCCGTTTGTTTCTAAGGCCTGACCTATGTCCAAATATTTGATATAAAATTTAAAATCATTTTTTGTATTTGAAATGACTATTTTACCCTTGGTGAAAGAGGGGTACTTTAACTTTCTGTTTGGGTCAGTTTTATCCGATGCCATTTTCAAAAATTCATATATCTCGCGTTAGGGCTTTGAATTTGGTTCTGTTTGTTTTTATTGTTTAACCTATGTCAAAATAGGTGGGGTAACCTTTGAAAGTACATTTTTGCCCTGGAAATGACAATTTTACCCTTAGGCGAACATGCGACCTTTGAGTGGTCGGTGTGATGGGTTATTCAATCCCTCTCACTTCCTTTTGGCATTCGGCAACCTTGGTGGGTTCCCTTAGGTTGAAGTGACTATTTTACCCCTGTTTTGGGTTTGAGGATGGTGGGTAATACCATGTGAGGTGATTGATAGTATGAGCTGATACTAATTTGAGGTTTTTGAGCTCAATATGCTCGTGATTGGAAAGTGTGATTGTTATCTTCCTAAAGTGTTATGATTAGGAGTGTTGATCACGTGCTTTAGTAATACGTGTTGTGTGGATTGTCAGTGTGGGACTGGCGGGTACGAGTCGTAGTGATCTATGAGGGGGTCTATTTTACGTGTCTTGTAATGGTTGTATATCTCTATATGTATATATATGTGTACATATATATATAGGTGTGAGTTATTATATGTTGTTGTGATATGGCTTCATTACGTGTTAGTTTTCCTAACTATTGATGCATGGTAGGAGACTAGAGGGATATGTTTTCGGGGTCTCATATTGGCGTGATTGTCATGTGAGACATTTGACTGACCTAGGGTAAATGCATGTACACCGGTTGGTTCGCACTCGACTTGTATGTCAGAGGATGTGACGGTTACGATTCTTTTCTTCTACGAGGTTAATGAGCTCACCATGGCAGTGGTATACCTTGTGGTTTACACCACCAATTTGTAAAAAATGTTTCAGCTACGGACAACTTGGAGTGCAGGATGGCTCGTGGCAAGGATGTTGTTGCGGGATTTGGGACGTTAGTATGTAGAGTTATTCCTTTTGTTTCATTTACTTGTCCCCTGTATTGGGACCATTGTTGTTGTATTTCTTGGAATCCAGTCTGTTGGCGTATCCCTTTCTTGTATTTGGCATCATTGCATCGTTGTAGAGATGTATTCTTTCGACGCCTCGATGTGATTTGTGTATCATTTGGTTTAGTTTCCGCTTGGCTTTGGTATGGAATTATTGTTATTAATAATATTCCATTCATTTATGGTTGTTTAGGACCTTAATTGGTCGCTCTTTGTATGGATCATACCCCGGATTCCTCAAATGTCTCGGTTCGGGAGTCTTTGAAAATTCGGGGTGCGACAATAAATCTGAAGAAAGAAGCTCAGGCCTAGTTGGTCGGGACTAAAAATTCTCGCTGGAAAGTCTGGAGCATAGAAAGACAAAAAGGGATAAAGTGAAAAGGTGCAAAAGATTATGTTATGAGACATTTGAAAGCAATAAGGGCCGAGCTAAATATTTGACTTCTAACTTAGGTTTTGGACTGAAGTATCATCATGGTTAGTAAGGAGATTATTAGAATAAGTACGTATTATTTTCAGCTTAGTTGTTTGCTTGCACCTGAATATTTTTCATATATGCAAAAGCTATGTAAAGCATGTCTTGTGACTACTTATTACTACAACGTATATGTGTTGATTTTCTTCACTTCTATGTGTATAATAGCGAAGTCAAATCTGCGAATATGATGTACGAATGATTTACTCATTGTCCCTACTGCCCTGCTCACATGTTTCTAAAAATAAAAATATTTTTTTTGTTGGAGCATTTTGAATGGTTGCATTAGATTTAATTTCATGCATCGTAGAAATTTATGTTCCTAAGAATCTCGATATATTCTTTAGAGTTCTATGTCTTAAATATAAGCTTTGTTTAGATTCTCTGCTCTTCCCGTATATTTTATACTTTATCTTTTCTCCTTCAACTCTCTTGATTATTTTTATTATTTATTCATTCCTTGTCATTTTAGTAACAAAAAGGGGGAGAAGTATTTAGTAAGTGGGAGAGATATACAATTAAGGGGGGAGAAGTATTTGAGTGGGAGAATTAATTGTTATTGATTCATAATCATTATGCTTCATGTTGATATTATTTATTTTGTTTATGATCATTTAATATTGATTATTCATGTTATTTGTTTTCCACACTTGCTTTTCACAAGTATGTTTGTTTAAGTGTTGTGATTGCAGGATTCATAAATCATCATGAGATCAAGAGAAAATTCTATGTCTATGTTTGTTTGTGTATGTTCATAGGTGTAGGAATTATTTTGTTTATTGTGAGTACATATTTGTAAAACATGGTTTTGTCTCAGAAATGCCAAGGGGGAGATTGTAAAAACATTTATTTATTAATGGCATGATTCTGATAAAAATCCATGTTGAGAGTTTTGTGTTTTAGATTGGGTTGTTAAGTGTTAAATGTGTGTACAAAGTGGTGAAGATACATAGCATATTCAGTGGAACAACGGTCGGAAGTGGCAGTACAAAGAAACAAAGATTCAGATAAATATTGAAAATAATTGTTATTGTTTCAACGAGTACTCGGTGGGATCTTTACTGAGTACTCGGTAAGTGGCGAACTTTCGCTCGTTTACGCAAAATTGAGAATTCCACAGGAATGTTTTGCGAACTTGCGCACGCATACATGTTCTTCAAGTACTCGGTAGAATAGCCACCGAGTACTCGGTTAAGTGGTAAACTGTAGAAAATTGAAAATTGCGATTTTCTTATTTTGAAGGTATTGTCTTGCTACGTAATCAACTCCTAACCACTTTGGGACGTGATCAGAAGCTATTATCATTATATTGGACTATCATTGACATATTTATTTATATTTGGAAGATTTAAATGGTGGAAATACAAATCCTGATTGGAAAAGGATTCTTAGTATTAATTGAAGAATCTTCTTTATATATATGAGTTAAACCTAAGAGAAGGGCTGACTTTTTAAGAGATCTCTACAATTCTTCTACAGAGATATATATAGAGAGATAAAATCATTGAGTGATTATATATTTTCTAGTTCTCTCTTGATTTGAGTTTTTCCAATTGTGTTTCTGCACCGAAGATCGTTATGCCCAATTGGATGATTCATTGCTGAAAAATAATCACACCACCATGATCGAAGCAGGAGGCTTCGTGGTTATTTGATCCATTGAGAAGCGGAGCCGTCAGAGTACGGAGATCAGAGCGAGATTTTCGTGGGGCGTGAGTGATTCAAGACTCTCAGACGTCGAGTGGAGAAAGGTAGATCATAAGTGATTTGTAAGTCAAAAACTTCATAGAGTCTTATACTTCTTGATTCATAGTGCATCGATACCCGAGCGTATCCGTGATTTTTTACTTGGAGTCTTTCCAAGGTTTTTTCACATAAAAATATTGGTGTCTTCTCTGATTTGTTTTCTGCACTTATATTTATTATTGTGTGGTTTATATTGTGAATGAATTGAATTAGAATTGACTCTTCCATAATTAAGATTTGAATTTGTCAATTAATTCATAAAAAGCCTATTGTAAATGCAGAAAATTACATGACAATTGAATTGAATTGAAGTGAATTGAATCGAATGCCTTTATTCATGCCTTGGCCATGTATATATATACAATTTTGTTGGTGGGTCAAGGCACATCCATCAAGTCTATCAAACCCTTTAATTGTGGAATTTGATATATCCATGGACTTGGCCCGTTGGATCATAAGGCAGCCCAAATCACATGGGCTGTAAAAATTCACTATTACACAGGCCCCTGAGGCTATGGGCCTAAGGAGCCTTTTATGTCATGCCCCGAATTTCCAAACACTCCCGAACCGGGACATCCGAGGAATTCGGGTTCGTGATCCATAAAATGAACGACAAACTAAGAATATCAATACCATAAACCGAATAGAATATTATTAACAATAATAATTTCATACACAACAAAGCGGAAGCTACGCCAAATGATACACAAGGCACATCGAGGTGCCGAAATAATACATCTCTACAAAGATGCAACGATGCCAAATACAAGGAAGTGATATGCCAACAAACTGGCTCGAAAGAAGTACAACAATAGTCCCAATACTTGGGATAAGCAAAGGAAACTAAGATGGAACAATATTACATACGAATGTCCCAAATCCAGAACAACATCCGTACCACGAGCCATCCTGCGAGAAAACCTGATACCTAGCCAAAACATCACCTACAAACTGATATAAACCACCAGGGTAAGCCAACGCCTGGGTGAGCTCATTGAGCCCTGTAGGAGAAAGGAAATCGAGATCATCACATCTTCCGATCGTCCAATTCGACTACAAACCAACCCGTGTACATGCATCTACCCTAGGTTGGTCAAACGTCCAACGTGACACTCACGCCAATTCGAGACCCCTGAAACAAATCCCTCTAGTCCCCTACCATGCATCATCAAGGTAACTAGCACATAAGGAATCCATAATATCACATCATATGGTAAACGCGCACCTATATATATATATATATATCTATACGTATATATATATACAGAGATACAACAAATAAGTACAAGTCATGTACTTCTAACCTCAGAGGAGAACACTAAAACTCGTACCCCCAATCCAACACTAGTAGTCTACACTAGTCACATAACCGTACACCAAGTACACAATACCCTAGAGTAACTTAGCCAATCACTCTAGTAGCCACAACAATAACCATAAGATCCAAATGAACTAAGACACCATGATGTCCATAAACATCCATAACCAGTACTAAGGAAACTCTCAAGTCCTTACGTACCCACATAACCATCATTAATGCATATATACACAATAAACATATGACACCTCAATCTCTTCACAAAGGCGAACCACACTCACGTCAATAGCACTACTCATGCCACTACACCAATCTCATGATACTATCCTCAAGGAGATTAATTCCATCACTAACGTCCTCATTATGGACAAAGAAGGATAGTTACTCAACCACGAAGGGTATGGAAACACTTCCCTCAAGAATGGCCACACAAGACCATTATATCAAGCAAGGGATGAAACTTCAATGCTAACCAAAGGAATAACCGGAACATCTCATCAACATGGAGGGACATGCACTCATGACAAGGAAAACCACCAATATGTATGTGCACTAAGACACACATATCATAACCGAAACTCGGATTGAAAGAAAGTATAAGACACACATACCGAGAGAAAAACACTTTCAAGTCAACCGAACAATCCTAAATCCAGGACTTCTATGACGTCCCACCAGGAAGAAGAAGGAACAAGTGACGCACTGGACCCACGAAACCCAACGTCCATTTTGAACCCCATGGATCAAATGATGACATAAAAAGGAGTGGCTCGGCATCACGACGCGACCAACACTCAAGAAAAGTGGATCTAAGCCGATCCTTCAACCTAACAAAACTCATCCCTAAAGACCACTAATCAATGCCTCAAGCATAGTAGGAGAAGTGGTGAAGCACAAGGGAGAGAACAAAAAGAAGCTAAAATCAGCTTTTCACTGAGTACTCGGTATTATACCCACCGAGTACTCGGTAGACATTCCACGCCGAAATTCCCAAAACTCTCGGGTGAAAAATTGGGCTCGCGTGTAAGTGCGCACACTTACGCACTCACCGAGTACTCGGTGGCCCCCAGAATGCAAACTCAAAGAATGAACTCGAAAAGCCCTAAAACAAAACCGGACGACTCTAGGCCCAAACTCGAACCCACCGAAACATCTAAAACACCATGCGGAGTGACTCAACATCCGAAATGAATCACGGATAACGAAGAATGAAGAAGGAAGTCCAAAAATGACCACACTTCAACAAAATCGGGAAAAACAATCCCGTGACCCTATTCTCAACCGGGAACTTAATACAAGTCTCAAATCAACAACTCATCTCAATATGACTCAAGATGGTTAAGTTGACCATCTTAACGAAACTTAATGCTTAGGATATGAAAATGGAAAACCTAGTAGCCAACACTCGGAAACTAACTAGGTTCCATCAAAACCACCTCCAATCCATTCAAACCTCAATTCACACTTAACATCACTTCTCTATGACGTCCCACCAGGAAGAAGAAGGAACAAGTGACGCACTGGAACCACGAAACCCAACGTCCATTTTGAACCCCACGGATCAAATGATGACATAAAAAGGAGTGGCTCGGCATCATGATGCGACCAACACTCAAGAAAAGTGGATCTAAGCCGATCCTTCAACCTAACAAAACTCATCGCTAAAGACCACTAATCAATGCCTCAAGCATAGTAGGAGAAGTGGTGAAGCATAAGGGAGAGAACAGAAAGAAGCTAAAAAGAGTACACAAATCAGCTTTTCACCGAGTACTCGGTATCATACCCACCGAGTACTCGGTAGACATTCCATGCCGAAATTCCCAAAACTCTCGAGTGAAAATTTGGGCTCGCGTGTAAGTGTGCACACTTACGCACTCACCGAGTACTTGGTAGAATCATTACCGAGTACTCGGTGGCCCCCAGAATGCAAACTCAAAGAATGAACTCGAAAAGCCCCGAAACAAAACCAGACGACTCTAGGCCCAAACCCGAACCCACCGAAACATCTAAAACACCATGCGGAGTGACTCAACATCCGACATGAATCACGGACAACGAATAATGAAGAAGGAAGTCCAAAAATGACCACACTTCAACAAAACTGGGAAAAATAATCTCGTGACCCTATTCTCAACCGGGAACTTAATCCGACTCTCAAATCAACAACTCATCTCAATATGACTCAAGATGGTTAAGTTGACCACCTCAAGGAAACTTAATGCTTAGGATATGAAAATGGAAAACCTAGTAGCCAACACTCGGAAACTAACTAGGTTCCATCAAAACCACCTCCAATCCATTCAACCCTCAATTCACACTAAACATCACTTCTCTTAGATTACTAACGGAATCAAGAGACCGTTACCCCATAAGTGACTAGGATCCATCCTAACCTCCCTTAATCAACTTCAAACCTCAAGTGTAAAAGAAATACCAATTGGCCATCGATACATAACAAACCAAAATCCCAACCTATTAAGGATCGTACAACCCTTAAAGGTGCAAAAACATCAAGTGGTCAATACCCCACTACCAACCAATGTCACAAAGCTAACACCCTCTTCTCTAAGGTCTCATTTCACAGCCGACCCTATAATCCACTATCAACTTTACTTAACACAAGAAAGGCGTTAAACCAACTCATAATCCCACCTAAGGGCATACAAGCACATAACAACAAGTATAATTATTCATTGCACATTATACTTTAAATAAGGCATGTAAATCATGTTATCACATCCTTCCAGTTCGCTTTAGCATTTTAATAACATGTGAATTATATATCACAAAATCAACATTTAAACATATTCCACATGCCAACATAAATCACATAACGACAACTCAATGTAATGTGACTCACACACCTCATGATAAACACGCGACCACACACACACACCCTAACTCCAACGGTCAACGGATCATTCTCTAACACTTTATTTTTATTTCTCATAAATGAAGGTAGATTTATCGTACCGAATCTATCCAAGTGATTTTTGACACTTTCACTTTTAACAAGGAAGATCATCAAACACGACATGGTCATGACATAGGATTTCCCCTATCGTCTGTGTTTCTCGGAAGATTAGTTCCATAGGATCAAGAAGCACCCCCTGGCCAGTTGTTATGACGATCCCGAACAAGTCTACTCACGCAAAATCTCACAACGAACTTAGACCAAGACCAATTGAACTCTCAATACAAAAAGTGAACCTATGCATTATGTCATCAATGACCCATACATCAACATAAATATGTATCACATCATATTTATGACCAACATTCCCAAAATGTTAACATGAATGCTTTTCATCATTCAACATGCTTTTACATTTCATTTAAAGCAAAATTTTACAAAGATGCATTTTCATGCACCATCCATGATCACAAACCATCAAGTTATCCGTTAATACACAAAGATAACCTTACATTTAATTTAACATGCTTTTATCTCAATTAAAGAAATTTTACACATTAAATCATTTTCATACACAAGTTTAATGTCAAGATAACAACTTCAATATTAACAAGAATGGTGAAACTAGAATAGCGCACTAAGTTCATAATCCCAAAAACCACAAATCATCTACTTCCACATCCTAATTGACTAACCAAGTAGCTAGCTTACTTACATTATCAAGGCCACACAACTACAACCCATAATCCTATATGTATAATTACACTTATACATATATGTTGACCCAAGGTTTTTCACCATGGGTAAACATGACATTTTGATGAAAATAAACCATTGAATATGGTGAATTTAATGTCTACTTGAGTCATTCTTAATAGGTTGTTGATTCAAGATAAACTCAAGAGAGTTAGTGAATCCATGAGAAGATCAAGCAAAGGTGCTTAGAGCTCAAAAGGCATTGGAAACAAGGATGGAGGCATCAACCTAAAGCTTAAATAAATTGAAGATCAAAGAATTGGGTGAGTGCTAGACTTATTGTAAAGTTATTTTTGAAATAACTTATTTGAAAGCTCAACTCTTGATCATATATCATATAGGACCATGCATATCATTTTTGAGTCCTTGCATCATTAGCAATAGACTATGCACATTATTGAAGACACATTTATATGTATAGTGTTTGCTAAAGTTGAGTTAGTTCAAGATTTCATAATCTATGGAAGAACTCAACAAAGATGTTGTCCTAGAACTATTTACTTAATTCATATCACTTGAAATGGATTCTAGATGCATATTAAAGCTTTGAACAAAATTGTTAAACCATGAAAAGCTTTTGTCTAATATTGAGAAATTGTTTAAATTGGAAAAACATTTAATGATCTCAATATTGACTTTAGGCATGTCAAGGATCTTAATAAGTCTCTAATACATCCTAGGAATGTGTCTAAGGCATTTCGAAAAAATTCCAAAAGATTTCACGAATAACCGTCAAGGGAGTTAATTGTTTGAAATGAAATGTCACATTGAAACGACCATATCATACTCAAAAATGGGTTAAATGGAGTGATTCAAAATCCTAAAATAAATAGCTTGAAGTCCTATTTCCAAAAAGCTAAAGAACGCCTCAATCCGAAGAATGGAACTCGAGTTATGACCAAAAGAGTGAAATGCATTGAAACTGGGTCAAACTGATGAGTCGACTAGGTAAAACCTCCTTGTCGACTACAGGGTGCTTTAGTCGACTAAGCTAAAAGGGTAGTCGACTGAACCAAGTTGAAAGTTACAAAAAAACCTGCGAAATTGATTTTTGAAGCCTTAGTCGACTACCCAATGTCCTTAGTCAACTATAAGGTCCTAATTTTGAATTGTAACGGGTAGTTTAGAGTTCAAACTTTTCCTAAACTACCCAAAACACCCCCAAACGGCTAGAATTGTTTCCTACTCTATATATATGCCATATATGAGCCAAAAGAGGGTTGAAGAAGAGATGGATAGGAGTATGAGAGAAATCTACCATTTGTGCTTTATATTTGAATTTGTATTTGGGTAGAAAACTCTCCTATAGGATTCACACCATTGTGCATCACTCATATCATCTTCTTTTGATTCATTCCTCGACATATAGAGTTGAGATTTTTAATTGAGTATTTCATTTATGACTCTAAGTATGTGAGGAAGTGAGCTTTGAATTTCTATATCTATCTATTGAGAGAAAATATTGTACACTCAAATTCCATTCTTATTCTTTGTGAGTGAAAGACCAAAACATTGTCTTCGCATGGGATTGGCTTGTTAAAGCTATGTAAAGGTTTTTCTCTACCTTAAAAAGAGAGGATTTGGTTGGCTCTCCACCCGCAAGAGTGAGCAAAGGTCGGCTCTTCACTCGGAAGCAAGAGTGTTCGAAGGTTGGCTCTCCACCCGCAAGAATGAGCAAGGTCGGCTCTTCACCCGCAAGAAGGAGCATGTAAGGATTTGCTTCTCACCCTCAAGAAAAGCACGATAGTGGAATCCTTGAAAGGTTTTCTCAAGGCATGGATGTAGACCAAAGATTGGTTGAACCATGTAAAAATCTCGGTGTCTATGGTGTGCATTTTCTCTAACCCTTATCTCTTTACTTTAAAAGCAATTGTCATTTTCAATCTTGAGTTTTATATATCAATGCTATGAAATTGCTTGTGTTTGTGTAATTAATGAAGAGGTTAGGAAAATGAATAATTGAAGTGAATTGATATAACTTATCTTCAACACACCATAGGATAAAATGTTTGGTTGAACCATGTTTTATCTTGGTGTCTTGGTTTGCATTTTGTCTATCTCTTAATCTTTTTACCTTATAAGCAATTGTCATTTACAATCTTGAACTTTATATTGATGTCATGCTATGAAATTGCTTATGGTTTTAAATTTATAAGGAGTATGAGAAAATGTTAGTTGAAGTAGTTGATTGGATTGTGAACTTGATTGAATTATAGCTTAGACTATCATCTCATTAATTTTGCTAAATCTTGTTACACAACATGTGTTTAAATAAAATTCTACTTCAACAAACCAATGCCTTGAAGGTTTATATTAATTCCATGTGCTAGACAAAATCCATATTCCTCTTTATTGTACAAGCAATTTTATCTACATTATTGAGCTTAACATATGAATGCTATAATTGTTTGTGATGTCATAAAGAGGATAGTAAAATGCTTAATTGTGGTTGATTAGATTATGAACTTAATAGGACATGACTTAGATTATATTTTCTATACTTCATTTACATAGCCATGATCAATGTGCACACCAAGTGTGTGATAAAAAGAATCTTCCACAAACTATAAGCATTGAAAGTTCATACACATCCCAAGTGTTTGACAAAAATGCATATTCAAGATATCATTCTCTTTAAGAGTTTATTTGCACTAAATATTTAATTAATTTTCATAAACTCTTTAAAGTATTCTTTATGATAAATATCACTTTCCATTATGTCTAAATATATGTGAGAAAAGTGTTTATACATATTTAGTTGAATTGCACACTTGGATGCTTGAATTAGTTCTCATTCTACTTCAATGATTATGCATGTATTTGGTAGTGTAATTCATTATTCATGATTACAAGCATGAAATGTGAATGTCACTTAAGAGATTATCTAAATCACTAAGTGTTCAACAAGAGCTTAATGAAGTGTAATTTTGATAAAATAAAGTCAAACCGAAAAAGTCTCAAAGTTTGTCATTGACCCTATTCACCCCCCCCCCCCCCCCCCCCCTCTAGGTGTCAATATGTCGCCAACAATTGGTATCAGAGCCTCAGCTCTATTCTTGCCTTAACCGGCTTAGAGTTGATCATTGACAAACTTTGAAAGATTTTCCCTAACATAAGGTTATTTGACATTTTTATTCTCCAATGATGTTTACAAGTTAGTTATATGCATTTAAAGGCTAAAGGAGAATGCTCTTATAAGAGGAAGTGTTATTAGATGATCTATAATGCCCAATGACCATTGAATATGCACATGTCATAAAAGGATAATTTTGATGATGATATGCAATGATTGAGACATCTATGTGAAATGTTGTAATTTATACATTGTATTGACTTGATATTTGTATTCATATATTCATTGATATATAAGGGTGTTTTATGAATGTATTCATTGATTAATGAATAATCATTATTCATGCATCACATTCTTTTGATTATCTTGAAATTACATTAGAAGAGTGACACCTTGGATTAGAGAAAAATTATATTGAATAGGTGACTCTTATGAAAAACAACCTTTCATTAAGCTTTCAAATGCTCTAAAAATTTTGAAATGAAAGGAAATAAATCTTCCCATGTGCTAAAACTTTGACAAATTTTGAAAAAGGTCACATAATTTATTTTCGTCAATCAAGGGAAGTTAGCTTAGTTTTCTTGTCAATTCTTAAAGTTTAACATGAATGATGCATATGGTTGTTTGTTGTAACCCATGTATGATCCATATATGAAACAGAGATTCACTCCTATTTTCATTTTCATATTGGTTCATTACTTGTTAAACAACCATGAGCATATCCTACTATTTGAATTGATAAATGCACTTCATGATAATGTTCTTGAATGATAAATTCAATTGAAGCATAGTGGTTGTAGAAGATCATTCATTTTGTGTTAATGTGCTTATAATGAATTATGCCCATGATTGTGCTAACACAAATGGACCCAATAGCAAAATATGTACAAAAAAAAGCTACTTTAGTGGATTGATTCCTTACTCAAAGAACTATTGGTTCCCTAATAGTGATGCTTTAACTCAAAAAGGGAGATGAAATCAAGGTCTCTCACAACATGAGTGGAGGATGTAAATCATCTAGAAGCAACTCCAAGTATAATGGGTAGAGCTAGCACTATGGGTAAATATTTTCTAACCTCCATTACTAATGCGCTTTCATTAATGAGATTAAACATCACATACATATGCTTATTAAAGTGTGTTGAATCTTTATTGATATGTCATGGAATAAATTTGATGATTGGTAATGCGGGTGATTGGCTACTTGGAGCATGCAATTGAATATGCTTTTGATGATTTCTTGATAGTAGCTTGCTTTGAAATGAGAGTTGAATATATGATGTCATAATATAGTCATAGTTTCCCCTCTATACAATTGAATATAAAACTAGAACTACATTACTTGGCTAGGGTTTTGCGAAAAAACCCTAGATACCGAGTTAGTTGATCATAGCTGAGAGAATCTGCATTGTTGGTGTAAAAACGCTCTCCATAATCTTCTTCTTCGGATCTCTAGGTCTTCAATGGAAGCTAGTATGAACTTTGAACGTGAGAACTCTAAGAATGAATGTACATGAAATTAGAACTAGAACCAGAACTTTATCTCTAAACCTAACCCTCTCATATTTATAGACAAGTGAAGGAAACCCTATTGGTTGCCCTTTTCTGTAATTTCATAATACATGAATAATATCTCTAAAATATGATATAAATATGTGTATAAGGCTGTATGTAGAGGTCTAGAATCACCGATCACTTAAAATATCGAAGTAGGGACAAAACTGGAAAATTCTAAAACAACTCCGAAACAACTTCTACACGTAAAGGGATCATATGGCCACATGGTGGGACCTACGCCCCTGACCTACACTTGGGGTTGGGTCTAGGGCGTAGGGTCCCCCTTTGGCTCATAAACCAAAGCGTAGCTTAGGTCCAGTCTGCCTCTTTTTCCCTCTGACGACGTAGGGTATGATGCATCTTTTGCTGTAAAAACTCGTTGTTTCATATTCGAGCTAGACTGGTCGCCTTTGACTCCCGATGCTTTTAGGTGAAGTAATAATGTCTGGAAATGACATTTATTCCCTTCGGTGAGATAACGATGTCGGGAAATGACTATTTTGCCCTCCAATAGCTCCTCTTTGCTCTGGCACACCTCTTGATTCCTTTCTCGAGATAGAAACGAATACGAACTCAGTTAATTCACCGATATTAGCTCTATTTCTTCATTAAGCTCCTAAAACATGCTTACACACACAAACGGGATAAAAATATCAAGTAAGGGAATGTAAAGACATAACAAATGTAAGATAGGGGCGAAAAATGACCAATATTGAGCGCCTATCAATTTCCCCCATTGGTTGTCTCGGGGTGGTCCGATAGGACCACATCACATCTGACAATTTCTCCAACCACGCGCCCTTAGCCTCTTCGAATTTTTTCTTTAGGGTGTCAAAAATTGTTCTGTTTGTCCTTTCTGCCTGCCCGTTGCCTTATGGATACCCAACCAAAGAAGATTTCTGATTTATCCCATGCTCTCTAAGGAATGCCCGTACCTTTTTATTTTCTAAGGTTGTACCATTGTCCATCATTATTGTTCGAGGAATGCCAAACCTGCAGATGATATGGCTCTGAATGAATTTGATGACATGGTTGCTCTTGATGGTGGGGTATGCCTTGGCTTCAACCCATTTAGTAAATTAGTTTGTAGCCAGGAGAACATGTGTAGTAGATCGGATGACTTGCGGGAGGGGATCGACGATGTCCATTCCCCATCGGGCGAATGGGTGCGGCATAATCGTTGGATCAATAGCTTCGAAGGTTGATGAATGGCATCGCCATGAAACTAGAACTTCTTACAATGTTGGGCATATAACTCAACATCTCTTGACAAATAACACCAAAAGTACCCCTGGGTGAGGACTTTATGGGCTAATGACCTTCCTCCGGAATGTTTACCACATGATCCGACATGTATTTCCTCCATGACCGCAGAGGCTTGAGAGGGTGTAATGCACCTTAAATATTGTCCAGAAAAGGAATTTCAGTAAAGCTGGCTATTGTAGAGTGCATAGCTTGCAACTTTCATCCTGATTTTACAGGTTTCTGGCTTTGATTCGGGCAGGGCACCCATTCTCAAATAATCTACTATAGGATCCATCCAGTTGGGCTCCCATGTAATGATCATCAGTTCTTCTGATGGGTCTCTGTTGATGAAGTTGATCGACACTACCCATGTCAAGTTTTCCCCTGCTGCGGAGGCTTGATTAGCCAATCGATCGGCGTTTGTATTATCATCCCTTGGGATCTGGTCGAAAGTTAATTGTTGGAATCCCTTAGCCTCTTTCAGTACCAATCCCTTGTATGCTTCAATTTTATGATCTCGGGTTTCATTCTCCCCACTCAACTATCGTATAATCAATTGAGAGTCACTTGTTACTTCCGCCCTCTGTACTTGCAAGCTTCGGGCAAAACGAATTCCTGCTAGAAGGGCCTCATATTTGGCTTCATTGTTAGAGGCTGGGAACTCCAAGCAAACGGACTGCTAAATTTTAATGCCATCAGGCATCACGAGCTCTATACCAATCCCCACTCCGTTGACATTTGACGATCCATCCATGAATATTGCCTATAAGCCTAGTTCATTTTCTTCGGGAAAGTCTGCGGGTTCAGTTTCTAATAGAAAGTCAGCTACCATTTGTCCTTTGATGGTTGTTCGGGGGATATAGATTATGTCATAGATCCCGAATTATATCGTCCATTTGGTACCATGATCGGATATGCTTCAAAGTAATGTCAAGACGCCGGTTTTGCATTGATCAGTGATAGTACCAGTTTTTCATGTTTGGTGTAGCAGGTCTCAGTATTAGCAAAGGCTTTGCTGGTGTAGAAGACCGATATCTGGAACCTCTTACCCTCCTTGACAAGAGTGGCACTGGTGGATGTTGCGGATATGGCTAGATATAAGTGTAAATGTTCATCTACTTCCGGGGTTACTAGTATGGGAGGCTTTGTCATATAGCTCTTGAGTTCCTTTAGAGCCTCTGACTATTCTGGCCCCCAGAATTCTCCTTTCCCGGCCTTTATGGAATGGAAAAAAGGTCTGCATCGATCGGTTAGATGGGAGATAAAATGGCTGAGAACCGCCACCCTTCAAGTCAATACCTAGATCTTCTTTCGGGATTTGGGATCAGCCATCTCAATGAGGGCTCTGACTTATGTTGGGCTTGCCTGTATTCTTGTCCGATCAACTATGTGCCCCAAGAACTATCTCGATGACACACTGAAGAAACATTTCGATGGGTTGAGCTTCATCTTGTACTTTCTGAGGGTGTCGAGCACCTGCTGTAGATCTGATAGGTGATCATTTTTTGCCTTACTTTTGACCACGGTATCATCAATATATGCTTCTATGGTAGATCCCAGTATGCCTTTCAAAACCTTGCTAACCAACCTTTGAAAGGTTGCACCTGCATTCTTTAGTCCAAAAGGCATAACCATATAACAATATGTACATGACTCTGTGATGAATGTTGTTTTTTCCTCATCATCAGGGTTCATGTGAATCTGATTATAGCCGGTGTATGCATCGAGGAAGCTCAGGCGCTCGAATCCTGCGGTGGCATCTACTAACTGATCGATCATTGGTAAGGAAAAAAGTCTTTCGGGCATGCTCTATTCAGATCGGTGAAGTCCACGCACATTCGACATTTTCCATTCTTCTTCTAGACCACTACTATGTTGGCTACCCAGGAGAGGTACTGCACCTCCTTAATGAATCCAACTTAGAGAAACTGATCCACCTCTTCGGCTATGATATGGTTTTTGTGGTTCCCATGCGTCTCTTCTTTTATCTAACAGGTTTAACGCAGGGGTCCACGTTGAGGGAATGTTGGACTACTGAAGGATCGATATCGGGCATATCTTTATGGCCCCACACGAATACATCAGCATTGGAGCGTAGAAAGGCTTCGAATTTAGAATTCTCTTGCTTAGTGAGTCCGGATACGATGGAAGTTAGTTTCTCGAGATGATTGGGGATGATTTGTACTTCTAGTAGAGGTTCGGTCGCTATAGATTACCCTGCACCCCGTCCTGTAATTGCTATTGATCATCGAATACTGCTTTGGCTTTTGAAGCTCGCTCCGATTCGACCTTTTTCCTCAGGACTTTTAGGGTGACAGCGTAGCATTCTTTGGCAGCCACCTGATCAACCCTGATGTCAATCACATCAATTTTGTTTGATGTAGGGTGGAAGGAACTCCATGCATCCGATAAATCCAACCCTTGCCCATGAGAATATTGTACGAGGGCTTGATATCTACTACCATAAAAGTATCTTTGAGTGTGTGCCTTGCTGCTGTTACTGGTAGTTGGATCTCTCCTATTGGTTCCACTCTTCTGCCATAAAATCCCGCTATGGGGCTTCTGGAAGGGACTATCTCTTGGGGGTTGATCCCCAGTTTCTCAAAGGCCCACTTGGTGATTATGTTGGCGCTGCTCCCTAGATCGATCAGTACTCTCTTGATTAGACAATTAGAAACCATGAGGGAGATCACCAGGGGATCATTATGTGGTGACTGAATGCTTCTCAAATCTGTAAAAGAGAAAGTTATCCGGACGTCCTCCTTCGGGCTTCGAAACTCACTGATCTCCCCAACCCTTCGCAGTTTCTGGGCTTGGCGCATCTGGGATCTACGGGCTTCCTCCATTTATGATCGGCTAGGCCCTTCGTGAACCATATGAATGACCTTTATGGGTTGCCCCGTCGTTCCCTTGGCCAACATATGTGAGGTTTGATCTGATCGGGTGCCCTCCTTGGCAACGTATTAGATCAATTATTCCTTTGATATCATGGCCTTTACTTGCCTCCTAAGGCTTCTGCACTCATTGGCATGGTGTTCGTATTAGCCATTGAAGGCATAGTGCCTCGACATGTCCCTCTATACCATCGGTTGTTTGACAGGTGGTGGTTATCGGAAGATCCCTTTACCCTTAGTTTCCTGATACAACTTTGTCAGGCTAACCTTTAGTCGAGTGATCTTGTCTTCGAACCTCTGGCATTTCTCTAAGGCTTGGGAAGGTACAGGAGAAACACTTGGTCATTTCCGATCTGGTGCCCAATCTTTGACCTTTTGTTCGGACTTCTTCACCTCTACACCCGCAAAAGGCTGCCCTTCTCTGGCATATAGCCAGTTCTTCTTTTATCCGGAGATGCCCTTATACCCTGGAGTTGAGTTCTCCGATGTCCGATGGTGGCCTCTTAACCAAAGACTAATGGAACTTGGTCTTAGGGATCAAGGCCATCCTGAAGGCCTCGACAACTGAGTACTGATCGTAATTGTCGATTGAGGACATTTCGATATTAAATCGCGAGACAAAACTCTACAGGGATTCCCCTTCTTCCTGGATCATGGTAAATAGGCTGGAGAAAGTCTTATTTTGTCTCTTATTACTGAAGTACTGGGCAATGAACAACTCGCAGAGTCTGAGCCAGCTTTCTATGGATCGGGGTGGTTCATTCCTGAACCAGAGTAGGGCTACTTCGGTCAGGCTGGTGGGGAAGACCTTGCAGAGTAAGGCTTTGTTTTCGTTATAAATATTCATTTTTGTATGGACATGGTAGATATGTTCCATCGGGTCTTTTGTGCCATCGAACAAGGTGAACTTCGGTAGCCTGAACCTCTCTAGGTAAGGCATGCTGGTGATCGCCAGTGTGAACGGTGTCTGCATTGTGTCGATGGATGCTTCGAAGGCCAGGTCAATGAGGGTCTGGACCTTCAAATCCTTAAGTACCTCTCTCTGGAATCTAATCATAATATCCTCTAACTTTTTCATAGTCAGGGTATCCTCAGGATTGTGCGCCCCGAGCACTTGTAGGGACGACTCTTCATGCTCCTCCCGATTGTGGTTGGACTTTGTGTGATGGTCGTCCCTTTCCAATTGGACTGGTCACATTGCTGGGTCTCCTGAGGGTTTTACAGCAGAGCTAGTTTTGCCACTAACTCGATGGTCTTCTCCTCTAGGGCCCGCCTAATAGGATCTTCAGTCTGAGAGGGTTGGCTTTCATTCGAAGGTAATTCGGACTGTTGTGATCGGGTGATCGCCATAGATATTTTTTAACCTAACCCCTGGCAGAGGGTGGGAAGCATTGAAAAGATTTTCAAGGACGCTTCCCACAAACGGCGCCAATTATGTAAATGCAGAAAATGGCACAACAATTGAATTGAATCGAATCAAATGCCTGTATTCATGGCTTAGTCATGTATATATATACAATTTTGTAGATGGGTCAAGGCCCATTCATCAAGTTTACCAAACCCTTTAATTGTGGGATTTGATATATCCCCTTCCATCTCTGGACTCTAATTTCTTGGGGCTCACACAATTCTAAAAGATATCATGGGCTTGGCCCGTTGGATCGTATGGCGGCCCAAATCACATGGGCTGTAAAAATTCACTATTACACCTATGCACCCCCCCTCTAGGTTTAATTCACCATCTTCTAAGTAATTTCAGCCATGAAGTCAAATGGTTTCAAAACATATGAGTGTGACAAATATGTTTATGTCAAGAGCTTTCATGAGTCGCCGAACTTTTAAAATCTCCATCATATACCCAGCTGACCTCATAAATACATTGACTCTCATCATCCACTATAACAAATCTGACATTTTTTCACGAAATTTGAGTTACAATTTATTTCGTTGGTAAAAATATGTCATTTAGAGAGAAAATATTAATTAGTCTCTATTAGTATATGTTTTAGAAACGATTTGATTAATTTATCTCTAAATTTTTTAGTTTTAAAAACGATTGATTAATTTATATATAACACTTGATTAATTTATCTCTAATATATTAAGAAAAAATTTAGCATATTTTTTGGCTATTCTTTGAAAATTGATTTTTTTTTTTGGCACCTTCTTGAAGCACGTTTGTGTAACCAATGTTGTTGTTGGTTGCGTATGAAATAACTTTCATTGAAACATTATCCAGTCTTTCTCTATATCTCTTTAGATATTGAGTCTCTTCCTTTATATTAGATTCTCCCACTAACGACGTTTTGATGTATATCAATTCAAAGCCATTAACCTTCTTTCCACTAAAGCCATGTATATCAACTGAAGTTCCTAAGCAGAGGTGATATCTCAGATGTGGGTTTTCTTCCCACTGCTAACCACAGTAAATAATATATTCCCTATTATGATGTATATCAATTAAACCTTACAAGAAGAGATATATCTCATATGTGGAGTTTCTTCTTATTACTAACAACCATAAATAGTAAATGGTATGTTCACTGCACCTTAAAGTTAATGAATTCCAATCACACTCTATTTCTACATTATGATGTTTCAAACAAATATTTTTTTTACTCATTTATATGTATTATATATATATATATATTTGTTTATGTGTACAATTGTTCATAGTTGATAATTTAATGGTTGTAGTGCGCTGATTTTTCATTTACTGAATTTTATTTATTATTATTTTTCTGTAACAGGTATTGGCTTTTTACTATAGCAGTTATATTCAAGAATAAAGTGTATAACCAAAAACAACTAGAAAATTTCTTGAGCTTGTAAAGACATGTATGAAAACGCACCAATTTGTGTTTCAATTATTCAAGATCTGTATTGAACACTTTTTTTAGTTTTAAAGTTTTTTAGTTGGAATTGTATAAGTTACATAGTTTGTGGATTTTATTTAAATGATGAAATAGGATTCCATAGTGTAATTTATTTAAAATTTATATATTTTTGCCCAATTCGTATTCATACAATTTATTAAGTAATTGGTTATAATGTGGTAAATGGCTACATGCATTACTGGACGGATGTTTAATGACTAGAAATGGACAATATATGGTGCTTAGGCCCCGTTTGGTAACCGGTCTGGTCCGGTTATCTCTGGTCCGGTCTGGTCTGGGTGATGTTCTGAAATTATGTTTGGTAAGCGGTCTGGTTTGATGATCTTGGTCTGAGGAAATTAGAACCAGACCATGTTTGACAAACTATCTGGTTCTAAACTTCTTTGAACGAGACCCTTTAGCAAATTGGTTTGGTCTTAAATTTCTAATAAACTGTGAAAATATTGAATATACTTTATAAGATATAAGAACCTTAAAACCCACACATTTAATTTGTAAACATTTGTTAAAGTCAATTTGATTGATTTTTATTATGTATTTCTTACATAATAATGTTATTTTGGTTTTGTAAAAATTTCTTAGAGTATGATAATTTCACTCCAATTATCAAATATAACAACAAATAGGTTAATACAAGCCACATTTTTTATTATACTAAAATTACGATAACACAAATTTCACAAGTCACACACTAATATTACATAACAACTTCAACTCTGGATAACAGGTAAATAATGCACTCTAATATTTTGGCTTTTAAAAAAAATTATTATTTATCATTTATTATTTACTATTTATTTATTATTATTATTATGTTGTCTATTGTGCTCCTCCTGCTCCCACTGGTGTACAAGGTTCATGGTAGAGACCTAGTCGAGTAATCACACCCCAGTTGCATATGTTTGGGTTGTTGTTGAGACCTCCTCGGGTACGGGAAGGGTTGTTGTCCCTTCACTAGCTGTAGTTGCACCTGAAGGTAACGATACCCCTGTGGTTACGGACATATTAATGGGTGACACATCCATCGTTACTGGAACACGCGGGGATAAAGATTCACACGGAGCTAGAGATCCACTCGGGGGACCGGAAGACCCGGGGGGAACAGTCTTTCTCTTAGATGGCAGGTTAACCATAACTTCTTCTGGAACTAAGAAATAATTCTCACTAACGGCGCCAACTATTGATGAAAGAATTAGCCACAACCCGAAATAACGTCGTAAATGCTTGGAATAAACCTTCAAAGAACCGGTGTCGTACCCGTCTAAGAGGTTCTGACGATCAAGAATGAGGAAATTTATTAGGGTAATTATTATCTACCTAGTAGGTTGATCATGATTTCATTTTCTAATACTCTAAGGGCCTGTTTGGATAGGTGGTTTTGGGCCTAGTTTTGGTTTTGGTCTTTGATTTCAAGACCAAACCATGTTTGGTTGGTGGGTTTTGGACTTGGTTTTGGGCTTTTTAAAACCAACCACTAAAACCATGATTTTCGCCTACCAATTTTGACTTTTCTCTCTCTCTATATATATATATATATATGGCCGAAAATATGAATTATTTTGTAAAAAATAATATATAATATTTGGAAAAAAATAATTTTTTTTCCGAAAAAAAAATTTCCGAAAAAATTTATTTTTTCGGAAAAGAAATTATTTTTCCCCATTTTATATCCTTTTTTTTCTAAATTTTTAAATTTTTTCAGTATATAATAAAATTATTCATAATTTTATATTTTTTTTGAATTATATATATTTTTTCGAATTTAAGATATATTATTTGAATTTTATAAATAATTTTCACATTTTAAAATATTTTTTTCGATTATATATATTTTTTTTGAAATAAAAAAAATAAAAATGTCAAATGTTTTCGGGAATTTTAAATATTTTTTAATTATATATATTTTCATTTTAATATATTTTTCCAATTTTATATATATATTTTTCATATTTATATATTTTTAATACATATTAGTATATAGGGAAAATTACACAAACTACCCATGAACTATGACCTAATTGCACGCGGTACCCTTACGTTTCAATAATATCATAAACTACCCTCAAAACCACCTCTGTTGTAACACTTAGCCCCTTCTGTTCAAAGTCAACGCCAGAATTAGTCAATAAAGGCTGTTTTTGTAGTGAACATCCATTTTTGCCATCATATCATTGCATGTTCCAATTTTGCATGCAAAATTACTTAAATACCCTAATTTTTTTGAATTTTTATATAATGTTCCAAAATATGAATTTTTTTTTCGAAAAATATTTTTTTTGCGAAAAAGTATATATTATGTTCCAAAATATGATTTTTTTTCGAAAAATATATATTATGTTCTAAAATATGATTTTGTTTGCAAAAAAAATACTTATTATGTTCCAAAATATGAATTTTTTTTTCGAAAAATAATTTTTTTGCGAAAAAGTATATATTATGTTCCAAAATATGAATTTTTTTTGAAAAATATATATTATGTTCCAAAATATGAATTTTTTCCGAAAAATATATATTATGTTCCAAAATATGATTTTTTTTGCAAAAAAGTACTTATTATGTTCCAAAATATGAATTTTTTTCCAAAAAATACTTTTTTTTTGCGAAAAATATATATTATGTTCCAAAATATGATCTTTTCCGAAAAATATTTTTTTTGCGAAAAATATATACTATTATGTTCCAAAATATGATCTTTTTTAAAAAATATTTTTTTTGCGAAAAATATATACTATATTCCAAAATATGATTTTTTCTGAAAATAATGTTTTTCAAAAAATATATATTATTTTTTCCGAAATAATTCATATTTTGGAAAATAATATTCTCCCTCCGAAAAATAATTTTTTTGCGAAAAATATATATATATATTTTTGAATTTATAATTTTTGGGGCAAAATGGACACCGTGGGGGTTAGTTGATAAAACTGGATAATATAGAGGGTTTCTTGAAATTAATCCTAAAATATAATATAAAACAAAGGGCTTTTAAGTAAATTCACGCACAAATCTGACTGGGGCTGTTCTAAAGGGTAGTAACTGATATTATTCAAACGTTAGGGTACTCTCTGCAATTAGGTCATAGTTCAGGAATAGTTTGTGTAATTTTCCCTAGTATATATATATAATTATACCAAGACCAAGACCAATTTTTTATCAAACATTATATATAGGTTTTAGATTTACCTAAAATCATTCAAGACTACTAAAATCAAAATCATAAAATTAAAATCAAAATAAAAACCAAAAGCAAAATCAAAACTAAATTCGCCAGTCCAAATTGGAACTATTTTTTTTGTATATTTTCCATCACGTCAAGGATAACTGACATGTTTATCCTTCCCTTGCTTGAGTTATCCTTATCCCAGCCTGGCTTATCCTTCTGCCTTCCATGTCAAGTCAAATCTCTTGTCAAATTAGGATCCTATCAATTGTTATTACAAAATTATTGTTAGTATATTTATTATTATAATTGACTTGGAAGTTAGCATTGTTGAGTTCAATGAGGTCAAGAACCATATTGTTGGTGGGGGATTTCGAGGCGCTTTTCCGTCAAAAGGAAAATGTGGTACAAAAAAATTTCAACTTGTGAATTTACCTACGCAAAGCTCATAAACCCATTTGCATTGCAAATCCTGGCACATATTTAAAGCAAATGTGTCATTAACCTTTATAGTGATCTGTAAAAGTATACTCAATTAGTCAGGGTCTATTTTGCATGAGTTTTAATTTGAACGTTTCTGTTTTTCGATAAAAAATGAATGCATTTTTTGAAGTAAATGATGATTGGCGCGATGAGTTTAGTTTTGCACAATAATATGAATAGTTAATTTTAGAAAAAAATGAAAATATTAATTTTTTTTTATATTTTTGCACTATTTACTTAATACATTAATTAAAATATATTTTGACCAAACTTAAATCAAATTCAAATTTAAATTATCAAATACGATTCCAAGTTTAGTTAAAAAAAAAAAGCCCTCTAACAAAACCATCTGTTTTATTTCGACTAAAAAAAATGATTACCACACCCCTCATCAATCATCTTTAGGACCCGAATCGTCTCTAGTTTTTCTCTCTCTTCTAGTTGCCAGTTCATCTATGTGGCACCTAGTTGGCACTTTATGTGGGCCTCATGCGTGGACTTCTTCAACCTCTCCACACACATTTACACATACAAAGAGTAGAAATCTGAAACCCAAAACCAAAATTTTAAATTTTGGAACAATGTATAGGTTTGAAATTCTTTCAACAGTTGCCAGTCTAGAAATCCTCAAATTACCCATGATATCCATATCATTCGTATTGCATTCAAGCCCCCAATTCGATCTTCTTCTTCCATTTTTACACATGGTTTTAATTTATCAAAATTAAAGATATGATTTTGTAGCAGGAGGGACGAAGAAGTCGTCTTGGAGGGAGGGAGAGAACATCCAGAGCAAGAGAGCCCTAGGGTTTTGGTTCAGGTTAGGGTTTGGGAGGTCCCAATCCCAAACCAAACCCAAGGCTCTGCAACGTAGATTCAGCAAGAACAACCCCTCAATTTAGGTCCTTAGAGAAGAACGATCCACAGTGGGCAGCCTCCTCGTCGGATTTCCTGGTTTATTTCTTTCATGATACTTGAAATTATTTGATTAATTTTTTGAAACCTTTCCCAATAATGTTGATTATTATGTAAATAGTTTTATCATGTCTTGCTCAATTCCTTAAATCCTAATTTTGTAAAACCTTGATCTTCACATATAAAAGCCTTTCTTTTTGTACACTAAGGTCATGTTTGACATAGTTTTTGCTTCTGGTTTTCTACAAAAATAAAAGAGAAACAAAAACTATTTTGAGAAGCTGGTACCCCCAGCTTCTTTAAAACGCTCTTCCTAGGCCCAGAAGCTCTTCTAAAATTTATGTCAAACGCCGTTCAAAACAATTTTTCCCTTCAGGAAGCCAAAAATAACGTTTGAAAAGTCAATCTAAACAGAACTTAAGTAGATGTAATGTTGAAAATCACCACGCATATGCATTGTTTCGGAGTTAAATAGGATTCCACATAATATTTTCTTTAATCTGTTCTTATTACACCTTTCTTTTTAGGGCCTATGTGGCCTTGTTTTCCATAGACCTCGTGCCAATTTTCTTTTCTTTCCGCGAAAGGGGTTGAGGGAGGAATTCTGGTCCATGATTATGGAGTTATCCCAACTCTGTTGTAGCCCGGTGTTTCCTCGCCTTTCAAAGTAAAAGGTCAATAGTTCACGTTAAGGGTGTAATATAATGATGCCAGTTTCTTTACAAGATTTTGGAGTTTAAACTTCTAGAATGCTATGTTAACTTATTTTGTAATAGAATTCATTGGAAGGGTTTGATACTAAGTGTTTATGATATGGAACCTCTTATTGAGAGGTTTATTTGTTTCACCATTCATGTTTTTTGCTTGTTTTTGTTGTGAATTTTTATTATGTTTCCATTCTTGGGTAGTTTCTTATTTGTGGAACTGTTTTTGCTTCTTTTTCCTCTATTTATTTATTCTTTTTTAATTGTTGTAAGTTTCTAGTTTAGGAAGTTCCGTCATCTGTTTGATCCCTACGTGTAGGTATTTGCCACTTTATATACTAGTGGGGGCATGTGTGGGTATATCACATTATGATTTGATTAGTTTTATGCACACTTAGAAATTGAAATTTTTACTTCTTTGTAATTGAGGCAAGTTTTGTGATTTTTCGATGGTTTTTGCCTGTTCTACACTTATACATATCAGTTTTTAGGGATTATATGAGGAGTGAAAAGACTGTAAAGGACCTCTCTATACCATTTTCTATATATACACAATCATATATCAGAGTTTGGGAGGTTGATTTCTGGG